>CAUDMG010003786.1:0-372500 GCA_958450375.1 Homarus gammarus
AAATATTTCATTGAACAGAAGGTAATGAAACCCTTACCCGAATATTGCTGTGCACTTTGAACAGTGAGATTTAATGGTGATAATATTTCTGGGGTGGTCTACATCTGTGTGTGTGTGTGTGTGTGTGTGTGTCTGTGTGTGTGTGTGTGTGTGTGTGTGTGTGTGTGTGTGTGTAATAATAAATAATAATAACAATTAACAGTTTTTTGATTGAGCATGGAAGCCGGAAAGTTGAAAATATGCAGTTACATAATTGGGGAATGAGTCTCTTGATTTACAAATAATATACAAGTAACATAAATGATACAAATATGATATGTAATAACTGGGTGGGGAGAAGCTCAAACTACAGAGTATTTCAACATAGTGACAGTGCATAAAGTAAGATTGACTGGGAGTGAATACACTGCTTGATTACAAGTTATTGATAATTTGTACACTGTGTTGGGACTGGGCTGTTCTTATAGCGATCAGTTCGTGCTCGTATTTGCTGGATGCGGTTGTGGTGTCAAACAGCAATTCTCGGACGAGGGATCTCGGGTGGTAGTAGGAGCCGGTGTCGAGGATGAGGTCGTGGTGGTGGTCAGTGAGAGCCAAGAGGGTCGGTGTTTTGAGCGCTTCTTGATATGTGGAGTAGGAAGGGGAGAGAATAATCTTGCATGCCCTCTTTTGCACTTTTTCTAGGTGTTTACTTTGTGTGGCAT
Source organism: Homarus gammarus (assembly GCA_958450375.1). Classification (NCBI taxonomy): domain Eukaryota; kingdom Metazoa; phylum Arthropoda; class Malacostraca; order Decapoda; family Nephropidae; genus Homarus; species Homarus gammarus. The sequence goes on from CAUDMG010003786.1 coordinate 705, forward strand.
TTAGGGAGGAAGACTAGGTAGGGGAGGCATAGATGAGCTTGGGAAGTATGAATGTTGAGTAAACACTGAGGAGCTCGGGGGAAGGACCTCCGAGGGACTTGAGTCGGCGGAGGAGGTGTGTGTTTGTGTTTCTGCAAGCTTGCAAGCGAAGCAAACTCACTTTATCAACCTTAATCTTATAGAAACTTAGGAGAATATATATACATAAGACCACACTTGATAATTAAAATTTTACTGGCAAGCAGCAAAAATATTTAAAAAATGTTTGCGAAACCATTATCACTAGAAGTAGTTTGTTGATTTTCTATATTTTTGCTTTAATTGTTTTTTTTTTATGATTTTAATTATATTAACAGAAACGTATCCTGCTTCACAATTCTCCTCCTGGCGCCATTTTTGTTGTTTACCTCGCTGAATCCCACTTCAAGACATGTTTCCTAATTGATGGTGAACGCTTCCACGATTTCCTCCTCGCCATTGCTAATGTATATCAACCTAAATATTAAGGTAAGTTGTTTAACACATAAATTAACACGATAATACATTGAACGTAATAAAACCTGACCTAACATACCCAACCTATGGGTATGTTAGGTCAGGTTCTAAAAGGTTCTATGTAGTATCGTTTCCGTGTCTGTGTTCAGTATCATGCTAATAGTTTGTACAAAAAAATTTAAACCAAATCGGACATGTCCTTCTGGTGATAACGGTTTCGAAAGCCTTTACCAAATAATTATATACTTCGAAAAATGGTTACTTTCAAAAAGTAATCAAGTATTGAATAAAATTTTGTGAATTCTTAACCTTTACTTTCGCCAAACGAAAACATTTCTCTATGTAGGTAACAAAAATATTTCATACGAAACATTCAATTGGATTTTTAATATATAAAATATAGGAACTATAAGTTCATACATACAATAAGAACATGAATAAGTGCTGCAATTATATACAAAAGGTAAGAGTCCAGTAAACTCTTTGATCCTGGTTGAGTGGATGCGGGAATCATTGTACCAGAAAGACAGTCAAGTGAGAGATGACAAGTGTCAAGATATAAACCAATTAAAATGGAGTTCCATAGGAGGTAGGTGGAGGAACTGGAGGTCCATAACCGTTGCTGGCACCATTACCATTCCCACTGTTACCGTTGGGTCTATAGCCATTGCTGGCACCATTACCATTCCCACTGTTACCGTTGGGTCTATAGCCATTGATGGCACCATTTCCGTTCCTTCTGTTCCCATTGGATCCGTAGCCATTGTTACCATTCTTCCTTCCGATTCCATTACCATTGGATCCATAACCGTTTCCATTACCATTCCCTCCATTTCCGTTACCATTGGACCCGTAACTGTTGCCATTACCGTTGGTGGTTGGACCATATCCATAGCCGCCGTTGGGGACGACGCCGATGAGCTCATTGACGGAGTAGAAGTTCTCAGCCTCAGAACAGTCCACGTTGAACCACCAGTCACACACAAGGTACTGCTGGTTGAAGATGGTACCGTTGGGACAGAGGAAGGAGTCCTGCTGGCGCCTGCGGGCGCGGTCCTGGCAAATGTGAAACACCTGACAACCGGCTTCAGAGGCGGTATCAGCGTAATAGCCTTGCACCGCCTGGTCATCACAGGAGAAGCCAGTGTCAGGTGGAGAAGCCAAAATGGGGTAGTCTTCACCAGGGACGCCACCACCAGGAATGCTCTCCAGCAGAGCAGCAAGTTCATCGTCTTGTCCATAGCCACCTGTTGGGGCACCGTACCCGGTACTTGGGGGAGCTCCATATCCGTTTCTTGGGGCACTTCCGAACCCGTTGCTAGCGGGTGCACCGTAACCATTGCTTGGATCTCCATTTGCGGAAACGAATCCGTTACTGAAACCTCCACTAGGGGCAACGTAGCTGCTAGAAGGTCGTCTGTCAGCAGCAGATACACCCAGCAGGGCTGTAGAAAAACGACACATTTACTAAACTACTGTAGGTAAGGGACATAGTCGTATTAAATTTTACTATGATCTCTCTAAACCTATTTATTTAATTTATTTCATACACAGTTGTAATAATTCCTGAGTTTTAGAGTAACTAATTTCATCTATCAAAGATTGTGTAAATTCAAGTTACGGACAATGGCATTTACGGGTGTTGGTGGTACGGCGCTAATGCATGTAACTCTCACAATACCTGTATGTCAAGAGTTCGAGCCTCGTCCCGGACACTACGCGAGAAGTGTGTTATCCAGTGTGACTCCTACCAAATATCACAGGTTTCCCGGTCCCCAGTTTCCGCCTGTACTAATACTGAATAGACCGTCCGAACGGCTAGTAAACTGATAAGTGGCGAACATTATATTAAAAAAAAAAATCATGTAGTACCTGTGTTTGGTGGTGTTCTTGTGTAGACGTGTGTAGGGTCGATGGATTTAACATGGGGAGATATATAACTGTACCCTCTGGTAAACTCCCTTCACACCATGTAATATTGTGAAGCTAGTTAGGATTGTAGGGTGTTTGGAAATATAATTGTCCTTCTTTAAGAAATTATTGAATGAATACAGGAATCGTTATAAGAGTCATCAATTCATCCCTCCCTTTGTCCTGAGTAAATAGTATCACAAATGTATTTGTGTTTTGTAGTGATACAGTGAGTCATAATTCACCTAGTGTCTAAGTTATTGAATGATATCCATATTCCTACTGTAATTATGGCCCATTCTCCCCCCTCCGGCCTCTAATTCAATCCTCCCCTCCTTCCACCCACACCTTCGTCTTCGCTCATCCACTCCGTTTAAATGTAAAGTAAAGAAAAAAAAGAGAAGGAAAGCGCAAGATAAAGAAAGTAATATATTAGATTGGGAGTAGAAAAGGAAATAAGTAATAGAAGAAGAAATTAAACAAAGAAATTAATAGAAAATAAAGGCATTGTTATGATACTATATTTTTTTTTTTATCCTTACCGATTAATAGAAGAACTTTCATGGTTGAAAATGAGGCAAAAATAAATTATATAGAGAAGTAGATTGCAGAGTCAGCCAGTGTAAGGAGCCTACTGGAAGATGATGGTGGACGGTGAGTCTCGCTGGCCTATATACCCGTTCCTTCAACAAGCTCCTCCCACCCACCTTGAGCTCATCCTCTATCTCACCCGCCCATCTCCCTCTTACTCTTGCCTGATTACCAAGTTTGTGAAGGCCAGTTGATGCATATTTATGGATTGTAGGATCACGGCTTTAGTTGCACTGCCCTCACTAGTTCTAATATCCATATATGTAAGAATACCCTGCATTGTTGTGCGCGTGAAGAGTGGATGACCAAGACCGATAACGTCAAATCTAACTTTAGTCGTTTTATAGTCTGGTTAGCCAAATTATATATATATATATATATATATATATATATATATATATATATATATATTTATATATAAAAACAATATATATATATATATATATATATATATATATATATATATATATATATATATAGAGAGAGAGAGAGAGAGTTACGACCTCAAAAGCCGACTGGAGATCCTACGTTTGTAATCCCACCTGGCCTGACGGGTAACTACACGCCTTCAGCCTTCGTGGTCCAACAACAAATATCAGTTGCTCTTAGCTTGAAGTTTACTTAAGAAAATATAATAAAGACAATTTTACTGTTTACCAAAAAGATAAGAATAATGGTTTAATAGAGGACACAATTTATATATATTTTTTTTTTAAGGGGATTAGCCCACCCGGGCAAGGGTCACTGACCAAAATCGGGGACTGGGGGGCGAAAATGTAATAATAATAATAACAGTAGTAGTGATGATATTAATAATATTAATAATAATAAAAATAATAATATTAATAATAATAATAACAATAATAATAATAAAAATAATAATAATAATAATAATAATATATCATAGTAAATATAATTTAATAAAAGAATAATAATAATAATAATAAATCATAGTAAATAAAATTTAATAAAATAATAATAATAATAATAATAATAATAATAATAATAAATCATCGTAAATACAATTTAATAAAATATTAATAATAATAATAATAATAACAATAATAATAATAATAATCTATATACAGTATACTGTATATAAAGCAAAGAAGTCTGTCTGTCTGTCTGTTTGTGTGTCCACACGAGAATCTCAGAAACTACTTTACCGATCTGGACCAAACTTGGCATGGGTAGCAAGTGTCATGTGGGGATCTCAAAAAAACTCCACCCAACCCGACCCGACCCGACACGCCTGAGAGAGCCAGAGAAAGAGAGAGAGAGACTAACGTAGAAAAGTCGTATTCGCTCCTATGATTTACAGCTATTTTGATCCTTAGGTTCTCTTTCATTATGGCTTACTTTTCTTTGCACCTAACCTCTATCCGCTACACCACACAGAGGTTGAAAAGTTGTATCCCAACCCAAGTATTATACCTAATTTTATCAGCTCACTCGCATTACAGCTTACTTTTCTTTGATCTCTAACTTTTCCAGGCTGTCCCTTCTAACAAGGTAGGTAGGTAGGTAGGTAGTCCATTCTAACGAGGTATGCCAAACGTACGATATTTCACAGTGCTAAAATCAATGTGAAGCCCTATGGAGAATTTTTTGTTTTCCTATACACGAACGATGTCCAACAGTAGTTCACCTGGCTGTTCACCTGGAAAATGGACAAAGGGTATGCTTCACAGAAGAGTCCCTCCAAAATCAAATGGCAAATCCTGCTGATACGACTCTCACTGCATTCTTCAAGCTTTCACAGGAAGATGAGTTTGCTCAAATACTCCTGTATGTTGACGTACCGAAGTTTTACATATGGCAGGCTTCAATGAAAAAGTTTCAGAGAAGAGCTCAAGGATCCAATGTTGAAGGATATCCAGGGATAAAGTCAGTCAATGCTTTGGGACGTGTCTACACGGTTCACCCCAACAACTTTAAATGCTATTGTTTGAGACTACTTTTGCAGCACATCCGTGGCCCAACATCATGCACAGCACTCAAGACAGTGAATGGACAAGTCTGCAGATCCTATCAGGAAGTGTGCAATCTCCTTGGCCTACTGGAAGATAATGGTCACTGGAATGACACATTAGAAGAGGCAGCAGCTACTCAATCGCCAATGAGAATGAGGAACCTGTTGGCCATCATGATTGCTACATGTGGACTTTCCAACCCAAGCCAGCTCTGGAAAAACACCAAGAAAGTCTTTCAGAGGATCTGCTTCATCAAGCAAGAAGAGAACATCCTGGTCAAGAGATGGACTTCATCGATGACATGTTCAACAGGGCCCTGATCATGCTGGAAGACAAAGTGATGAAGCTATGCGGAAAACGCCTGACTGATTTTGGATTGCCTTCCCCAAACCGAGAAGAACCAGTAGCTGCAAACAGGGAGTTGCTCAGAGAGACAGACTACTCAGTTGAAGTTCTGGTGAATTTTGTTGACGAAAATGAGCCTCACATGGTGAGGCTCATTAAGCAAATGCTTATGAACAGATCTTGCGAGCGATGCAAGCGGAGCAGGGATGTATGATCTTTCTTGATGCACCTGGCGGGACAGGAAAAACATTCCTGATCACTCTTCTGTTGGCCAAAGTCCATCATCAGGGGAAAATTGCTCTTGCTGTGGCACCCTCAGGCATTGCAGCAAAATTACTAGAAGGAGGACGTACTGCACACTCAACTTTTAAACTGCCTCTCAACCTCGCTCACATTGAGAATCCAGTGTGCAATATCAAAAAAGGATCGGTAAAGGCAAAACTCTTAGAAAAATGCAGACTCAGTCTGGGATGAATGCACTATGTCTCACAAGTTTGCGTTTGAAGCATTGGACAGGACTTGCAAGACATACGAGAAAATGACCAGCTCATGGGTGGCATTACAATGGTCATTGCTGGAGACTTTCGCCAGACCCTACCTGTCATTTCTCGAAACACTCCAGCTGATGAACTGAATGCGTGCCTCAAGGCATCATACCTTTGGAGAAGTGTTCAGACACTCAACCCTGTCCACAAACATGAGAGAACATCTACAAGGAGATCAGGATGCTGGACGGTTTGCAAACCTTCTACTACAGATTGGGAATGAAACTTTCCCTGTTGATTCAGAAGGACAAATAATCGTTCCTCAAGGATGTGGAAATGTTGTAAAGTCCTCAACTGAGCTCACTAACATGGTCTACCCAAACATTATCCACCACTACAAGGATCACAAGTGGCTGCGTGAACGCGCAATTCTGGCACCAAAGAATGAAACAGTGGCTGAAATCAACATGACTCTACTCAGACAGCTTCCAGGCAGTGAGACCTCATTCAAGTGTGTTGATACAGTAATCGACCAGGATCAAGCAGTCCAGTACCCTGCAGAATTCCTTAATTTTTTGGAACCTGCTGGAATGCCTCCTCACCACCTCACTCACAAGATTGGAACTCCTATAATGCTCTTAAGAAATCCTGAGCCACCAAGGCTCTGCAGTGGCACAAGAATGGTGGTGAAGAACGTGATGCCACATGTACTGGAAGCTACAATACTGACAGAAAAAGCTAAAGGAGAGGACGTGTTTATACCAAGGATACCTCTCATCACCACTGACCTGCCATTTGAGTTCAAGCGACTTCAGTTCCCGGTTAGAGCCAGGGACAGTCCCTAAAAATGGTTGGCGTAAACCTGGTGTTTCCTAGCTTCTCTCATGGCCATTTCTATGTTGGATGCTCCAGAGTGGGAACTGGCAAAAATCTGTACATACTTGCTCCTAATGGCAAAACCAAAAATGTGGTCCACCCTAATGCACGACAGTGAGATAATGTGGAGCCTCCCAGAGGGTGGCGTCCTTCCGTAGCCTAGCGAAAGAGCCGCCCCGAGGGCGGCGTTTCTGCTAGTAATAATAATAATAATAATAATAATAATAATAATAATAATAATAATAATAATAATAATAATAATAATGATAATAATTATAATAATAGTAATAAAGAACCATAAATACAAAAAAGAAAAAAATGTTTAAATTGAGAAAAAATATACGTACAGGGGAATGTTGTGTTGTCAATACAAAAGACAAACATTTGAGACTTTGCAATTATGTGTAAATGAGACAGAAAGTCAGGTCAGAAACCTGGGACTTCGTCAAAAATTTTGTGATGCCATATGGCAGTAGGGTTCCACCATTAGTCAACACATAATGCTTCCAATATCTTCCCAGGCGGTAGTACCTCCCTGTTTGGTAGCTGCCTTCTACCTACTACCAGTGAAGGTAATAGGTAAAGAACCAATTCTCGATAGTTAGCGTTGGTCACGTACGCTATAGATTGTTCACCAAACATCTCTATACACAGCACATATATAACAGCGAACTATAAACCATTGAACTCCTTAAGCTAATTTATAAATACTAGTAATTTTCGCATCCAAGACTTATCCAGCCACAATCAACATGTAGAAGTCCGCGTGCTTTATTGGGCTAATGAAATATATATGGATCCTCGTGTTTCGAAGCCGGATTTGGTAAAACGTTACTCTGACCACCTAAGTGATACGGGTGGTCCCCATGAGAGGTTCACGGCCCCATAAGCTCGTTGAACAGGCTTTGTGAGAAATATAACAAAGTCTAGGATTTCTTTCAGTATCCTGGTGGTCAAGCGGTTAGTGTTACCAGGTAATAGTCATAGGCTTGTGGGCCGTGGGTTCGAATCCTGGCGGGTTGAGGTGTTTGTTATATATATATATATATACTTCATTTTTAGTCCATTTAACACGCGGACTTTGAACATACAATCAACGACCTCACCAGCAAGGAATCGAACCCTCGACCTACTGGGTGTGACTAGGGAATGCTTACCGGCTAGGCCACAAGGACACTAAAAGCAGTTCTAGACTCTGTTATATTTCACACAAAGCCTGTGGCCTAGCCGGTAAGCGTTCCCTAGTCACACCCAGTAGGTCGAGGGTTCGATTCCTTGCTGGTGAGGTCGTTGATTGTATGTTCAAAGTCCGCGTGTTAAATGGACTAAAAATGAAGTATATATATGTACCTCGCGTTTCATACCAGCTGGATTCGGTAAAATGCTACTGACACCACATACGAGGCACGGGCAGTTTCCCAATGAGGTTCACGGCGCCATCAGCTCGATGAACAGGCTTTGTGTGAAATATAACAGAGTCTAGAACTGCTTTTAGTGTCCTTGTGGCCTAGCCGGTAAGCGTTCCCTAGTCACACCCAGTAGGTCGAGGGTTCGATTCCTTGCTGGTGAGGTCGTTGATTATATATATATATATATATTGTTATATGCTGATAACCACCAGGAAAGAAGAAAACACGAAGGGAACTTCGTGTTTTCTTCTTTCCTGGTGGTTATCAGCATATACCTAGATCACGCGCACCTACAGTGATTTACTTGCATATTGTTATATATATATATATATATATCTTTCATGTAAATCCACAATGAAAACGTGGATAAGATAAATCTTGATAAAATCACACGGGAGAATGGAAACAACGGAGTACCTTAGCTTTCGTCTTTATTCAAGACATCTTCAGAGGCAACTGCCTCTGAAGATGTCTTGAATAAAGACGAAAGCTAAGGTACTCCGTTGTTTCCATTCTCCCATGTGATTTTATCAAGATATATATACATATATATATATATATATAATCTGTTATCGTGAACAATATCATCATTTATTTTTCATTAATTGAATTATTACGTTATAAAATATTTATTGAAATATGTTGAAATTAATTAATTTTGTTGCTATAAAATATATAGTTAGAGGAACTCCAGCGTCTTCACTTATGTTAGGTAACGGAGACCGTGCGTCATCTTGGGAATTAGTGAATTTTCCCTTTATACGTGTGGCCGCCTGACAACGAAAGACTGTCAGTTTTTATCGATATTTTCTAAATCAGTACAACTTGGCTACAAAGACTCGTACGTCAAATCTTACCAGTAACGTTTGGATCCTTTAGAATGACGAAGGAATATTGGGACCTAAGATGGTGTTATTCCTGCCAACATGACACTCCAAGCATTCTGTAGAACAACTTTAGTCTGTACAACCCTAAATTTTATAATACAAACGATATTAATAATATCCTATAGTATATACATTTCAGATCTGCTTCACAAAGGATGTCTTATAGGACTATGTTTTTATCCTCTTTATTACCGTTACCTAACCATGCTAAATATTATTCTGTACCAGAAGTAGGAATACTAATATTCACCTAAAAACTTTGATAGTATTTAACACAATAATAGTGACAATGTAGTGAACGAGAATAACAACAACGAGGAGTCAATGTAACTATTTTTATGGTTGCTGCTGTGTAAAGTTGCTTCCTCATAAACGTACAGTACCACACCCTGGGAATTTGTGAGATTACAATTACAGTACGAGATGTGACACCGCAGCCCCCTAGTCATGGAGTGAAACGATGTTTGATAAGTCCCCGTATTTCAGTCCTAGTCACTTAGTTGTAACAACAGTGCCTCATAACATGCATCACAGGGTTCGTTCATCTGTTTCCCTGCTTTTGGTTTCATATCTTATCGCAGATGATGAAATGTATCGGGATGTTGTGAAAGATATTCTAATATTATTTTATATGAATAAACGGTGTAATATTGCAATAAAGGTTAAGTGTTTGTTGTGTTTGTAGCCAACTAGTGGTCAGACAGCCTGTGTTATTATAATATATTTGTTTGTGAAAATTTGAATTGTAAACAAACACCTGGCAGCATATTAATTTACCTATTGCCGAGAGAAGGCGACCAATGGCCTGTGTAGGATCCCCCCATTGTTCTTGATTATCATTTTATTCATATGCAGTATGATACGGTATAGAAGAGCATACAATAGTCACAGTTTGATGAATGTAGAAAAATATTTAATTACGTTTCGGAAACTTACATCCGGTAGTCTCTATCAATAAATGCTTACAAAATTATATTTAATTATTATCATAATCCCCTCTACACTGTCCCATAAACACGTGTGTTGTATATTGTATTTACCACACCATTAGAGTTCCATGGAATAAGTAATCCCTTTACAGTATGGAAGAATCTGATGCAACAAACTGAACACCTATAATTCCGGGTCACTCCACGTAATCTATGTGAACCATACCTAAATATTGTCATCAGTAATCTTGAATGTAGCCCTGGACTTGCAGTCCAACCACCAAACAGGTCATAAATTATTATAATTTCGTGTTCCTGGACCAATAAATCAACTGACACGTTATGGGTAAATGGTATGAAATTAAAGGATGTGTAGTAGTTACAGCTTGGATATAGCTTACTATGAGTTAATTTGTGTAAAATACGTTCACATACCACCGGAATTACGTCCATATCATACAAGGCATCAAATTAAGATGTACAAATTATTAAAATGATTTATGTCCCTATAACAGATTTCAGTTTGTGGGGAATGCAGTGTAGCACTCTGGCAGAGACATAGAGTTGAAATGCTATCAGCAATGTTGTTTATATATTTCAATTGTCACAATAGTTTAAGCTAAATTAAAGTACCAAACATATTGCGGAAACGCTGGACGTCTGACCACTCATCCCCAACCAAGATGGAGACTTACAGAAAACTCAGATCAAATAACAATAACCTCAAATGTATAAATACTGTAATTATTTACAAAAATATTATTGGACAAAAGGCATTAGGAACCTTGAGTACAGAGACAGATTAAAGAATCTTAATTTGCACTCCCTCGAGAGACGTAGAGTGAGGGACTTTTTCATCGAGGTGTATAAGTGGAAGTCAGGGCTAAACAAAAGTGATATAACAAAGGTACTCAAACTATCCAACCAGGAGCGACCTCGTAACAATGGTTATAAATTAGACAAATTTAGATTTAGGCTCGAGATAGGTAAACATTGGTTTGGAAATAGAGTAGTGGATGAGTGGAACAAGTTGCCAAACATCATCATTAACTCGAATACGTTGGATAGCTTCGAACATAGGTTGGATGAATATATGAGCGATAGGGGTTGGGTGTAAATGGGACTTTTAATTATTTTTTTCCAGGAATTAGCCAACCCGGACACAGGTCAAACGACCCACAATGGGGCTTGGGGGACGAAAAAAATGAAAAGAAAGAAATTGAAAATAAAGAAGAAAAAGGTTATACTGTTTTAATCTACAACACGAAGATGCCGGAAAACCAGCTTTTTAAGGTGAGACAGAGAGTATAAGTATGGAAACACAGAAGAAGTCAGAGCATTCCACAGTTTGGCTGTGTGAGGAAAGAAGGAGGTACTATAACGGGTTATTCTCGCGATTTTTTTTTTTTGACGGGGATTAGCTCACCCGGGCACAGGTCACTGACCCACGTGGGAGCATTGGGTGCAAAAATGTAATAATAATAATAATATAATAATAATAATAATGATAATAATAATAATAATAATAATAATAATAATAATAATATAATAATAATAATTATAATAATAATAATAATAATAATAATAATAATAATAATAATAATAATAGCAATAATAATAATAATAATAATAATTCAGATAAGTAAAACTAAAAAAATACAAAAATAAAAATAATAAAATAATAATGATAATAATAATAATAATAATAATAATAATAATAATAATATAATAATAATAATAATAACACTGCAATAATAATAAAAAACCAAAAAGAAACAAAATAAAAAAGATCAATAGTGAGAAACAATATACTATTTATTTATGTTATGTTGTCAGTGTTAAGAGAAACAATTGAGACCCTGCAATTGTGTGTAAATGAGGCAGAAAGTCATATCAGCATCCTGGGACTTGGTCACAATTTTCGTGATGCCATATGGCAGCAGGGTCTACCATTAGACAACACATTATGCTTCCAATATCTTCCCAGACGGTAGTACTTCCCTGTTTGGTAGCTGCCTATCCACCTACTACCTATTACCTACTAACATCCACAGAGAAACGGTGAGCACCGCCGGCAAGACGTGTGTTACGATCCCACGGCCTTGCCCGCGGTACACAGGAATGCCATATCCACCGAATATTGCCCGTTAAAGTACCTGTAAAAGAGAGAGAGTTGAAAGTTACTAGTGTGCCCTGAAGAATGCAGTGATGGCTAGGGAAACACTGAGTAACACTGAGTCCGTTTATTATGGATGAGAGAAATACAAGTGTTGACTCGCGTGTGCCATGCACGGCTCACACAGTCAGACTGGGGCTGCCTTGCCATATGGCAGTCTCGGGGCAATGTTGCCACATAACACGTGCAGTGTTGCCACGTGATTATATATATAAATGCTACTCGGCACAGTAGATTATGTACTTTGCTTCTCGGCACAGTAGCTTATGTACATAACCTACATCTCCCTCCCCCCTCACGCTCATAGTCTTTGTCTTGAGCGGACTTCTTAGTTCTAAGTCGCTCCGAGCGTCGAGGTGCACTGTGGGGCGGATCCTCGTGAGGTGTAGGTGACTCGTCTTCGGTCAGGGGGCCAGCAGCAGGGGGTGGGACTGGCCGGAGGAAGCGGCGGTTCCTCCACCAGACACGGCTGCTCGGCATCCTGACCTTGTAGTCCCGCGACCGGCCGACGCCCATCACTATGCCCACCTTGTCCCAACGTGTCGTCGTCGGGTCCTGGACGCGGGCAAGGGCACCAATCTCCAGTGGCTGAAGAGGGCAGGCACGGTCGTCATACCGAGCCTTGGCGTCCTGGGCACGTGAAGCGGCGCGGCGGTCGCAGCTCTCGGCTCTGGTCTGCCACTCCTTTGCAAAGGCCTTGGCGTGTGTAGGAACGCAAGAGCGGAGAGGGTGACCATACAGGATCTGGGCAGGGGAGCGCCCTGTGTGGGTGGGAGTATTACGTAACTCCAGGACTCCTTTGTCAAACGCCTCACAGTCTATGTTGCCTGAAGGGGCCACCTTGAGGATAAGGTGCTTGACTGTCTTGACCACAGCCTCAGCATGGCCGTTTGAGTGTGGGTAGTGGGGTGTTGACACGATGTGGCGGACGCCCCAACGCTCCAGGAATCCTGTGAAGTCCCGGCTGGTGAAGTGTGACCCACCGTCCGTCCGCAGACGTACGGGGACGCTCAGGTCACGAAAGAGGTGCCGGAAGTGGCGAATGGTGGCCGCGGACGTCGTGTCCGAGCCACAGATTACCACCACAGGCCAGCCAGAGAGTCGGTCGGCGACAACTAGGAAATGTTTCCCAGCTGTGCTGAAGAAATCAGCCGACACGGACTCGAAGGGCCTGGTGGGTTCGTCGTCGCACAAGAGGGGCTCTTGCTGTTGACTGGGCTGCATGATCTGGCACGGCTCACAGGCACGGACCGTATTGACGATATCCCCGTCAATGCCGGGCCAGTACACAGCCTGCCTTCCGCGGCGCTTGGTGGCCTCTGCTCCACGATGGCTGTCGTGTAAGCGGGTCAGAACGCGACGACGGAGAGCTGCAGGGACGACCACATGGGTACCGTACAGGACGAGGTCCCCATCTGCGTAGAGGTCCTCACATATCTTCCAATACGGGCGTAGGGCGTTGTGGAGGTCAAAACGGTCGTGAGGGAACCCAGTCCTCACACTCTCCAAGAGCTGAATGTAGGAGGGGTCGTCGCGTGCCGCGGTCCGTAGTTCCTCAAGGGCCAGATCGCTGTCGGGTGGCAACACTGAGGCCTGGGTGCTGGCGAGGGACTGTACGGCCTGCAAGGTGACGATGTTGCTGACGGAGAAACCGGCCTCGGTGCTGAGCATCTCGTCTTCAGGTGTAGGGCGGCTGACTGGGGAGCGGGAGAGGGCATCCGGGATGCACAACTCCTTACCTGCGCGCCAAGCCGCGGTGAAGACGAAGGCCAAAATCTTCTCCTTCAGGCGTTGGAGGCGGGGATTCTCGATGGCGTTCAGCGAATAGTGGTTAAGAATGGGGACCAAGGGCCTGTGGTCTGTGATGAGGTCGAAGTGCTGTAGGCCAATCAAGTAGAACTTGCACTTCGATAAGGCCCATACCACTGCCAGCATCTCCAGCTCGATGGTAGCGTAGCGAGACTCAGCATCGGTGAGGAAGCGAGAGCCACACTGTACGAGACGGTACTTTCCTCCATCGTGATCCTGGAGAAGGGCGTAACCAACCCCTTACAGGCGCGAGGCGTCTGTCTGGAGGACGGTGGAGAGCGCTGGGTCGAAAGTAGCGAGGATAGGTGGACTTGACAGGGCCTCCTTCACCTTATGAAAGGCGAGGTCGTGGTCAGGGGCCCATGTGAACGTCCTCTTGGGGCTCATCAGGGGGCGGAGAGGCCCGGCAGCGGCGGAGACGTCAGGGGAAAATTCTGCCAGCTGGTTCACCAGGCCCATGAAAGACCTGAGATCCGTAAGGTTGGCAGGTTTCTCAAAGTCCGCTATGGCGCGAACTTTCTCCGGGTCCGCAGCAATGCCATCCCTTGAGAGTCGGTAGCCGCAGAAAGACACTGCAAGTGCGGCCAAGACGAACTTCTCGGCATTCAGAGTGATGCCGTGCGTCCTACACCTGGTCAGTACCTCGTCGATGCGGCGAAGATGCGTCAGGTAGTCCTCATCGTAGAGGAGGACGTCATCCACTACCTTCACGCAGTTGGTCACGCCTTGAAGTGCCATGTCACCACGGAGACAGAAGGCGTCCCCCGTAGCAGCGAATCCCATAGGGCCACGGCAGTAGCGGAAGCGTCCGTAAGGCGTGATGAAAGTGGTCAGTGGCTGATCCTCCTTCTTCAGTGGGATCTGCCAGTAACCACAGAGGGCGTCCATCGTCGAGAAGTGCCGTACCTTCGGATCCACACTCCGTATAGCTGCAAAAGGTTTGGGTGAAGGGTGGGCGGGACGGGACACCTGGCTGTTAAACTTAGACAAGTCGGTAGTAATCCGCACTCCACCGTTAGTCTTAGCCACAGCGACTAGAGGGTGGCACCAAGGGGATGGGTCGTCACCAACGGGTACGATGACACCCTGGGCCACCATGGAATCCAGTTCCTTCTTGACTGAATCCCTGAAGGCGAGAGGAATCAACCGGGGAGTGTGTATGGCAAGCGGCTGTGCATCTTCCCGCAGGTGTATCCTCATAGGCGGACCCGCCATAGCCTTCAGTGGCGCGGTCCGTAGGGCCTCCTTCGTCACCAGCACATCCAAGTACTCCTTCAGGAAGTAGGCCCTTGCGGCTGAAGGAGACGTCTCGCTGTGAAGAGGAAGCATCCGTGACTTGGGTGGAGGCGAGGAGGGAGTGGACGTGGGTTCTGGGCAGCTCTGTGTGGCAGCGCCAGGCGCGTCGCTCGTCGACTCACGCACCCTGCTGGCGGTGTAACGAGCAGCTGGGATCTGCTCGGGAAAGTCTCTGGGCACCACGCCTAACTCCTTGCAGTGCTCCCACGACAACAAGGGTTTAGCGAGAGTAGGCTGCACGTCGATCCATCCGTGACACGACCTGTCGCCGTAGGTGATCTCTGCTTGAAAGGAGCCCACAGTGTCGGGCATCTGGGAACCGTCCGCATTGTAGTACTGCAGCTGCGGCGGTGGTCCCAGGCCGCGTTTGGTGAGTCCCAGTTTCTGGAGGTGCTTCAACCCAATCACCGTAGTATCGGCGCCGGTGTCCGGTATCACCTCGATGTGACCCGACACATCACCGTGTGTGACGGCGACGCGGATAGTAGGGGAAGGGGTAGCCCTGGGGCGTGTGGTCGATTCCACCCTCCTGATGTGACTCCGCTGCTGCTTGGGGCTGCGTGGGCCATCTGGAGGGGGCTGCGTGCGAACCACCCCGAGGGAAGTGCGCTGCTGTCCTCCTCGTCTCGGGCTTTTGGGCTTGGGTTGGCGGCAGCACTTGTCGGAGTGTCCATAGCGACCGCAGGCCTGACACTTGTGGCCTCGTGCAGGGCACCTGTCTGTGTTAGACCAGTGGCCCTTACGGTCACATCCACGACACAGTGCGTCGGCGGCCGGGCAAGTCTTGGGGCTGTGCTGCTTTCCACAGCTGCCACAGGAAGCACTAGGCGGAGGCGTGGAAGAACGTGTGGTAGCCTTCGCGTTCTTGGCCGCCTTCTAATCCTTCTTGTATTGTGAGATAGCTCTCACAGCAGGTGGGGCCCGTAAGGCAGAGGTGGCGGACTTGGTGGCCTCGTATGACCGACATTCAGTCACTACCACCTGGAGTGTGGAGGAAGCGTCCATTGGGATGAGTCGCTGCATCAACTCTTCGTGCCTGACACCTGTCAAGATCCCGTGCTTGATCCAGGCTTCCTCACATTCCCGGCTGTGCGCCTTGCAGACTTCGATCTCCTCCGACAAACTCCTCAAACGTACAAAAAAGTCGTCAAAGAATTCGTTCTCCGCCTGCTTGCAGCTGGTAAAGGCACGGCGAAGCAAGGCCTCGTTGTTCCGACCCTTAACATGCTCCTGTAAAAGGTCGAGCACATCCGTCACTGAAGAGGTAGAGTCGGGAGGCACGTGCAACGTGTGCTCCAAAACTCTCTGGGTCTCCAGCGACAAACACATCCGCAGTTGGATGAGCTGTTTGTTTGGAGGCATGCTGTCAAGGTCCACCATCGTGGAGTAATCTGTCCAACGCCGCCTCCACTCACGAAAAAGCTGAAACGTGACGTCTGGTGAGAGGGCGGGTGGGGGTTGAACAGATGCCTTGGGAGCTGTTGGGGTAGCAAGAGTACCTGGAGGACGCTGGTGTGGTGGAAGAGGGAGTGTACTGGCGCCTTGAAGCGCACTACCTGCAAGTGAGGGAGGGTGGGTTAGCGCCAGGGTCGCCAATAGTGCATCAAAACGCAACTTTTCCTCCTCTCTTCATGTCTCCTCCCTCTGAAGTTCCATCTCTCTGCATCTCTCGTCCCGGTCGTCCATCCACTTCAGAATTGTGGCGATGTCCGTCACTGGAGGTGGAGGATGAGAGTCTGCCCCCGGTGGAGGAGAAGGTGGTGGGGAGTCGTGTCTCCCATCTTGACGTTGTCCCTTCTTACCTCCCATCTTTGTGTGTGCGTGGACTGCACTGTTTAATATATAAAGTGGCGCCTCAGCAGCTCGAACCACATATATATGACATAAACAGCGCAAAAATCATGCATATGGTCCACTGTTCTGTCCGTGAGTGAGTGCGTGCGTTCTTGTGTGTGTGTGTGTGTGTCTCAGAGAGCGGAGCGTGGTGGCCGGCGGAGGCGGAGGCAAGACCAGTGTCCCACCGGATGTCGCATGAGAAGGGTGTGAGCCTGCATGCTCCATGGGTACCACAAAAAACAGGCAAATGCTCAACTCAGCTATAGACACACACTAATACATTGACACTAACACTGCACATCGCGGCGAAACACAGCGGAACACAACACAACACTATGAGTCGACGCGCATGACGCGCATCACCGGCAGACGTAACTGTCTCGGCATAGTTCACACACTTTGTAAGTCCACAGATCCTAGGCACTGCGCCATGAAAGTTACAGTGTTCCCCGAGGAATGCAGTGATGGCTAGGGAAACACTGAGTAACACTGAGTCAGTTTATTATGGATGAGAGAAATACAAGTGGTGACTCGCGTGTGCCATACACGGTTCACACAGTCAGACTGGGGCTGCCTTGCCATATGGCAGCCTCGGGGCAAGGTTATCACATAACACGTGCAGTGTTGCCACGTGATTATATATATAAATGCTACTCGGCACAGTAGCTTATGTACAGGGTTGCTACTCGGCACAGTAGCTTATGTACATAACCTACAAGAGTGAAGCAATATTGGGGAGAAGAGAAAGTGAAGAGAGATTGGTGACTAAAGGAGAAGAGTTAATAAGACGAAATGCCTTTGATTCCACCCTATTTAATAGGTGGACAGAAGAAGAGCCACCCCAGATGTGAGAGCAGTACTCCAAGTTAGGACGAATGAATCCCTTATATACTTGGACCAACTGTTCAGGAGTGAAGTAGCTACGGCATCTGTACAGCATTCCCAACTTTCGGGAGGCAGCTTTAGTTATACAAAGGATGTGTGATTTCCAGGACATATTGGAGGAAAAAGTGAGGCCTAACATATTTAATTTAGAATTTGGCAGGATGATAGCGTCCTGAAATGTTATTGGTGGGAGATCGTCTAATTTAAAAAGTGTAATTGGTAAATATTGAACTTCATTACTATTAAATTTAACCAAGTTTGTACCTCCCCATTCAGAGATGCTGCACAGATCCGCATTGATAGAAGTAATGATATCAGCTTTAGAAACAGATCTAGTTTGAGAGTTAGGAGGAAGGAGAAAATGTGAGGAAGAGTGAAGAGTAGAATTATCAGCGTAAGAATGGATAGTATTAGTTGTAGTGTGAAGTAAATCATTGAAAAAGAAGGAAGAGAGTAGGTGAAAGAACAGAACCCTGTGGGACACCACTATTGGTAGAGAAAGAGCGAGAGATTTATTCCTCGACAACAACTGCCATGGATCGGTTCTTAAAGGAAGCTAGAAATTAGAGAACAAAGTGGGGGAGAGAAACCATAAGAGGGAAGTTTAGAAAGAAAAGACTTCGGCCATACCCTGTCATACGCTTTGGAGATGTCGAGGGCCACGACGAAAGTTTCCCCATAATCCCTAAGAGAAGATCACCAAAGATGGGTGCAATAGGAGAGCAGATCACCAGTAGATCATGCCTGGCGAAAGTCATACTGGTGATCCAACAAAAGAGAAAGGCGTTCAAGGTGACGGAGAAAATGGGAGTTCAAGATAGTTTCGAGAATTTTAGGTAGGGATGAAGCTAGGGCAATAGGGCGATAGTTAGAGGGATTTTAGAATGGTCACCCTTCCTCAGGATGGGCTGAACCAAAGCATGCTTCCAAGAAGAAGGAAAAGTTTGGGTTTTGAGGCAGAGGCGAAAGTGGCGAGCAAGTACAGGGGCCAGAGCTTCAGCACTCCCTCAGAACACGTCCGGTCCATGTGCCTTATTCACATCCAACCTGAATAACAGACCGGAAACCCCGCGAGAGGAGATTATAGGAAAGTGCATAGGTTCAGTAGGAGGTGCAGGGGTAGGAGGGATAGAGTGGGAATCGTCTAAGGTGGAATTAGAGGAGAATAAGGTGCCAAAGAGATTGACTTTGTCAGGGGAAGAGTTGGCTATAGAGTTATAAGGTCGGAAGAGAGGAGGAAAAGAAGGAGTGTTGAAGTTGTTACAGATGTTTTTGGTTAAGGATCAGAAGGATTTACTGGAGAAAGAATTTGTCAGGCCAGGGGTCTTTCTTTTTGTAAGATTCCGCTTGGCCCTACGAAGAATAGACTTACAACGATTCCAAGAAGTAATGAAAGAGGTGTGCGTAAAAGGAGAAGGAGGTAGTTTCATAGCTCGATATGCCCTATCTCTCACGCTGCAAGCAAGAGAGCAGGAGCGATCAAACCATGATTGTAATGTGAAAGTTTTGATAAAAGATGGGATAAATGCACTCATACTGCCCTGTATAACCCCAGCAATGCTGTCAGCACATACCAAGGTGTCCCGAGTGGAAAAGTAACATTCATCCTCAGGAAAGTCGGTGATGAATTCTCACAAGGATTGCAAACTTGCCCTCCGATGGTGCCATATTTTACGTTTAGAAGGGAGTGGGGGAGGTGATCGGGCCCAGTTTGATTTAATAGAAATAAGGTTGTGATCAGAAGACCCTAAGGGGGCAGAAATTGAGTATGAATAGTGTGAGGGGTTAGAGGTAAAACAAAGATCAAAAATGTTAGCAAGTTGATCGTGTCGATCATGAACGCGTGTAGGGTGTTTGATTATTTGTTCCAAATTACTAAGTAGGGAAAACGAGAGTGCCTCAGCTCCACCTGCATCATCCTTTGCAGTTCCAAGCCACTCTCTGTGATGTACATTGAAATCCCCTGGGTAGAGGATCTCGGTGTTGGGGTGTGTGGATAGCAATGACTCATGGCAGGAAGTGAGATAGTCAAAGAGTTCGAAGTAGTCTGTAGAGTTGGGAGAACAGTATAGGCAATAAATAAAAAGAGTCACAGTTGGTAAAGATATTTTAAGGCAGATGACATCATAAAGGGGAGATTCAAGATCCGTGAGTCGAGCTATAGGTGTACGTGTGTTACAGTAGGGGCAATCACTTCCCTTAGAACGGAAGGAGGTAAAAATGTTGTAGTTGGAAACTTGAAAAGGTTTGGGTGAAGCAGCTTTGGACAGTTGAAGTTCGGAAAATAGTAAGAGGTCGGGGGATGAAGTTAATAGATGGTGCTCCACAGAAGGAAAATTGGATCTCAAGCCGCGAATGTTGGAAAAATGAAGTGTGAAAAAAGCCGATCCTCCAGCAACCGCGGTGGCGTCAGTTGAGGCCCCAGTAACTTGATGATGATCAGGTTGGCCCTGGGGTCCAGAACCTTCCCTATCTGTGGAAACCATCCGAGAAGGCCCCGGTTTAATATTAATATCAACTGAAATAGGAGAATAAAATAGAATGAATAAAACCGATCAAGAATGAGTACGGTTATATTTGTGGTGTTGTCAATAGTAAGAGAGACAGTTGAGACCCTGCAATTGTGTGTAAATGAGGCAGAAAGATAGATCAGCAACCTAGGACTTAGTCACAATTTTCGGATTGCCATATGACAGCAGGGTCTTCCATTATACTTCCAATATCTTCCCAGGCGGTTGTACCTCCCTGTTTGGTAGCTGCCCAGTATTGGCCCAGTATGGGCCAAAAGGTCCGCTGCAGTTTCCTTCATTCTTATGTTCTTATTTTAAGTTACCAGGTCCAGATGATATATTTGCCGGAGTACTAAGGGAATGTAAGGAAGATCTTAGTATGCCCTTAGCAAATTTGTTTAACACGTTATTAAAAACGTGAGAGTACCAGAATCCTCGAGGATAGCGAATGTGATGCCGATTTTCAAGTAAGGAGATAAGATCATTATCCTCTAGCTACCGTCCAATCAATTTAACATCAATCGTAGGCAAATTGCTGTTAGTAATAATTTCAGACTCTATTCAAAATCAACTCGAGAAGCAAAAGTTGATCAACGATTCCCAACACACAAGTGAGCGTTCATTTCTGACAAATCTATTAACATTAATTTCAACTGTTTTAAAATAATTGGATGACGGACACGATTATGATATGGTATATATTGCCTTTAGTAAAGTCTTCGACAGACTCCCCTACGAAAGACTAATACGAAAAGTGAAGGATCAAGGAAATGGAAGAGATATTCTAAAATGAAGTAGGGCATGGTTACAAGACAGGAAACAGCAAGTAAGCATTGACGGCACTAAATCCGATTGGGGTAACTACACTAGTGGAGTACCCCAGGGCTCAGTACTTGGACCATTACTATTTATTATATACTTAAATGACATAGATATAGGCTTATACAGCAACATAAGTAAATTTGCCGGCGACACTAAAATAGGGCGTGTAATTAAATCTGATGAAAGACTCTGCAAAACTACAGGAAGATCTAAACAAATTTTTCGCATTGTCTGAAAATGGCAGATGAAGTTTAATGTAGAAAAATGTAATGTACTTAGTCTAGGAAATGGAAACAGAGAAACCAAATATCAGATGAATATGTTAAAGAAAATCCGACTGTAAGAAAGATTTAGGAGTAATACTAAGTAGGAATCTTAAACCAAGACAACAATGAGTATTTGCTCTAAACAAGGCTAATAAAGTACTTGGGTTCATACAAACTAGTGTTACTTACAAGACTAGCGGGGTCATCCTAAAATTATATCTTG
Organism: Homarus gammarus; assembly: GCA_958450375.1. Lineage (NCBI taxonomy): Eukaryota > Metazoa > Arthropoda > Malacostraca > Decapoda > Nephropidae > Homarus > Homarus gammarus. The sequence goes on from CAUDMG010003786.1 coordinate 22,429, forward strand.
CACTTGTGAGACCTCACTTAAATTATGCGGTTCAGTTCCAGTCACCGTACTACAGAATGGATATAGAATCCCTAGAGAGCAGGGAGAGGAGGATGACAAGACAAATTCCGGGCATTAGGAATATTGACTACAGAGACAGATAAAAGCATCTTAATTTGCACGCCATCGAGACACGTAGAGTGAGGGGCGATATGATCGAGGTGTATAATTGGAAGTTTGGGATAAAAAAAGATGATATAACAAAGGTACTCACACTATCCAACCAGGAGCGAACTCATAGAAATGGTTTTAAATTAGACAAATTTAGATTTAGGCGCGAGATAAATAAACACTGGTTTGGAAATAGAGTAATGGAGCAGCGGAAGAAGTTACCTAATGTTCCACACCATTCTGTCAGGCCTGACTACGGTGCTGTGTTACTACATCTCGTACCCCAGCCCTCACACACTCCCTGGGTGTGGTCCGTTCATGTGGAGGCAACTGCACATGTGTGTGTATTTATTGTTATATATCCCTGCACACTATTTGTCAATACTGTTCTGTACACAGAAACTTTTTAAACGGTTCTACTGCTTGGAGTTTAATCTTGCCTAGATAGCTTAGAAATAGCCTGACCGTTCTAAATTAATCAGATAAACTAATATTTAACCTAATGAAAATCTAGTGATGTTTTTGTCCTCGTCTTACCTTCATTTATTATCACATCCCTCGATTTTAAATACTTACTAAGTTACGTTACCGTCTGCATAACTATTATTTATCAACTGCAGATCATCTTTAATAATATCGGTCCTGACGGTGACTATTGCTATTTAACAAATTAATTGTGAAAATATAATATATATATATTATTCGAAATCAGCTCCGTCTAGCAGGCCCAGTTATAATCACTGAGGTCTGTCAACTCTTTCCCAAAACTCATCAAATTCTCCAGTGTTCTGCAACCCTAAATTATTTATCCGTGTTATATTTTCGTTACTTCAAATATTTCATTGAACAGAAGGTAATGAAACCCTTACCCGAATATTGCTGTGCACTTTGAACAGTGAGATTAAATGGTGATAATATTTCTGGGGTGGTCTACATCTGTGTGTGTGTGTGTGTGTGTGTGTGTGTGTGTGTGTGTGTGTGTGTGTGTGTGTGTGTGTAATAATAAATAATAATAATAATTAACAGTTTTTTGATAGAGCATGGAAGCCGGAAAGTTGAAAATATGCAGTTACATAATTGGGGAATGAGTCTCTTGATTTACAAATAATATACAAGTAACATAAATGATACAAATATGATATGTAATAACTGGGTGGGGAGAGGCTCAAACTACAGAGTATTTCAACATAGTGACAGTGCATAAAATAAGATTGACTGGGAGTGAATACACTGCTTCATTACAAGTTATTGATAATTTGTACACTGTGATGGGACTGGGCTGTTCTTATAGCGATCAGTTCGTGCTCGTATTTGCTGGATGCGGTTGTGGTGTCGAACAGCAATTCTCGGACGATGGATCTCGGGTGGTAGTAGGAGCCGGTGTCGAGGATGAGGTCGTGGTGGTGGTCAGTTAGAGCCAAGAGGGTCAGTGTGTTGAGCGCTTCTTGATATGTGGAGTAGGAAGGGGAGAGAATAATCTTGCATGCCCTCTTTTGCACTTTTTCTAGGTGTTTTCTTTGTGTGGCATTTAGGGAGGAAGACTAGGTAGGGGAGGCATAGATGAGCTTGGGAAGTATGAATGTTGAGTAAACACTAAGGAGCTCCGGGGAAGGACCTCCGAGGGACTTGAGTCGGCGGAGGAGGTGTGTGTTTGTGTTTCTGCAAGCTTGCAAGCGAAGCAAACTCACTTTGTCAACCTTAATCTTATAGAAACTTAGGAGAATATATATACATAAGACCACACTTGATAATTAAAATTTTACTGGCAATCAGCAAAAATAATTAAAAATGTTTGCGAAACCATTATCACTAGAAGTAGTTTGTTGATTTTCTATATTTTTGCTTTAATTGTTTTTTTTTTATGATTTTAATTATATTAACAGAAACGTATCCTGCTTCACAATTCTCCTCCTGGCGCCATTTTTGTTGTTTACCTCGCTGAATCCCACTTCAAGACATGTTTCCTAATTGATGGTGAACGCTTCCACGATTTCCTCCTCGCCATTGCTAATGTATATCAACCTAAATATTAAGGTAAGTTGTTTAACACATAAATTAACACGATAGTACATTGAACGTAATAAAACCTGACCTAACATACCCAACTTTATGGGTATGTTAGGTCAGGTTCTAAAAGGTTCTATGTATTATCGTTTCCGTGTCTGTGTTCAGTATCATGCTAATAGTTTATACAAAAAAATTTAAACCAAATCGGACATGTCCTTCTGGTGATAACGGTTTCGAAAGCCTTTACCAAATAATTATATACTTCGAAAAATGGTTACTTTCAAAAAGTAATCAAGTATTGAATAAAATTTTGTGAATTCTTAACCTTTACTTTCGCCAAACGAAAACATTTCTCTATGTAGGTAACAAAAATATTACATACGAAACATTCAATTGGATTTTTAATATATAAAATATAAGAACTATAAGTTCATACATACAATAAGAACATGAATAAGTGCTGCAATTATATACAAAAGGTAAGAGTCCAGTAAACTCTTTGATCCTGGTTGAGTGGATGCGGGAATCATTGTACCAGAAAGACAGTCAAGTGAGAGATGACAAGTGTCAAGATATAAACCAATTAAAATGGAGTTCCATAGGAAGTAGGTGGAGGAACTGGAGGTCCATAACCGTTGCTGGCACCATTACCATTCCCACTGTTACCGCTGGGTCTATAGCCATTGCTGGCACCATTACCATTCCCACTGTTACCGTTGGGTTTATAGCCATTGATGGCACCATTTCCGTTCCTTCTGTTCCCATTGGATCCGTAGCCATTGTTACCATTCTTCCTTCCGATTCCATTACCATTGGATCCATAACCGTTTCCATTACCATTCCCTCCATTTCCGTTACCATTGGACCCGTAACTGTTGCCATTACCGTTGGTGGTTGGACCATATCCATAGCCGCCGTTGGGGACGACGCCGATGAGCTCATTGACGGAGTAGAAGTTCTCAGCCTCAGAACAGTCCACGTTGAACCACCAGTCACACACAAGGTACTGCTGGTTGAAGATGGTACCGTTGGGACAGAGGAAGGAGTCCTGCTGGCGCCTGCGGGTGCGGTCCTGGCAAATGTGGAACACCTGACAGCCGGCTTCAGAGGCGGTATCAGCGTAATAGCCTTGCACCGCCTGGTCATCACAGGAGAAGCCAGTGTCAGGTGGAGAAGCCAAAATGGGGTAGTCTTCACCAGGGACGCCACCACCAGGAATGCTCTCCAGCAGAGCAGCAAGTTCATCGTCTTGTCCATAGCCACCTGTTGGGGCACCGTACCCGGTACTTGGGGGAGCTCCATATCCGTTTCTTGGGGCACTTCCGAACCCGTTGCTAGCGGGTGCACCGTAACCATTGCTTGGATCTCCATTTGCGGAAACGAATCCGTTACTGAAACCTCCACTAGGGGCAACGTAGCTGCTAGAAGGTCGTCTGTCAGCAGCAGATACACCCAGCAGGGCTGTAGAAAAACGACACATTTACTAAACTACTGTAGGTAAGGGACATAGTCGTATTAAATTTTACTATGATCTCTCTAAACCTATTTATTTAATTTATTTCATACACAGTTGTAATAATTCCTGAGTTTTAGAGTAACTAATTTCATCTATCAAAGATTGTGTAAATTCAAGTTACGGACAATGGCATTTACGGGTGTTGGTGGTACGGCGCTAATGCATGTAACTCTCACAATACCTGTATGTCAAGAGTTCGAGCCTCGTCCCGGACACTACGCGAGAAGTGTGTTATCCAGTGTGACTCCTACCAAACATCACAGGTTTCCCGGTCCCCAGTTTCCGTCTGTACTAATACTGAATAGACCGTCCGAACGGCTAGTAAACTGATAAGTGGCGAACATTATATTAAAAGAAAAAATCATGTAGTACCTGTGTTTGGTGGTGTTCTTGTGTAGACGTGTGTAGGGTCGATGGATTTAACATGGGGAGATATATAACTGTACCCTCTGGTAAACTCCCTTCACACCATGTAATATTGTGAAGCTAGTTAGGATTGTAGGGTGTTTGGAAATATAATTGTCCTTCTTTAAGAAATTATTGAATGAATACAGGAATCGTTATAAGAGTCATCAATTCATCCCTCCCTTTGTCCTGAGTAAATATTATCACAAATGTATTTGTGTTTTGTAGTGATAGAGTGAGTCATATTTCACCTAGTGTCTAAGTTATTGAATGATATCCATATTCCTACTGTAATTATGGCCCATTCTCCCCCCTCCGGCCTCTAATTCAATCCTCCCCTCCTTCCACCCACACCTTCGTCTTCGCTCATCCACTCCGTTTAAATGTAAAGTAAAGAAAAAAAAGAGAAGGAAAGCGCAAGATAAAGAAAGTAATATATTAGATTGGGAGTAGAAAAGGAAATAAGTAATAGAAGAAGAAATTAAACAAAGAAATTAATAGAAAATACAGGCATTGTTATGATACTATATTTTTTTTTATCCTTACCGATTAATAGAAGAACTTTCATGGTTGGAAATGAGGCAAAAATAAATTATATAGAGAAGTAGATTGCAGAGTCAGCCAGTGTAAGGAGCCTACTGGAAGATGATGGTGGACGGTGAGTCTCGCTGGCCTTTATACCCGTTCCTTCAACAAGCTCCTCCCACCCACCTTGAGCTCATCCTCTATCTCACCCGCCCATCTCCCTCTTACTCTTGCCTGATTACCAAGTTTGTGAAGGCCAGTTGATGCATATTTATGGATTGTAGGATCACGGCTTTAGTTGCACTGCCCTCACTAGTTCTAATATCCATGTATGTAAGAATACCCTGCATTGTTGTGCGCGTGAAGAGTGGATGACCAAGACCGATAACGTCAAATCTAACTTTAGTCGTTTTATAGTCTGGTTAACCAAATTATATATATATATATATATATATATATATATATATATATATATATATATATATATATATATTTATTTATATATACATATACAGTATATGTATATATATATAGAGTTACGACCTCAAAAGCCGACTGGAGATCCTACGTTTGTAATCCCACCTGGCCTGACGGGTAACTACACGCCTTCAGCCTTCGTGGTCCAACAACAAATATCATTAAAAATTTTCACTGTTCAACCCGTTTTCAGTTGCTCTTAGCTTGAAGTTTACTTAAGAAAATATAATAAAGACAATTTTAATATTTACCAAAAAGATAAGAATAATGGTTTAATAGAGGACACAATTTATATATATATTTTTTTTTTAAGGGGATTAGCCCACCCGGGCAAGGGTCACTGACCAAAATCGGGGCCTGGGGGGCGAAAATGTAATAATAATAATAACAGTAATTGTGATGATAATAATAATATTAATAATAATAAAAATAATAATATTAATAATAAAAATAACAATAATAATAATAATAATAATAATAATAATAATAAATCATAGTAAATATAATTTAATAAAATAATAATAATAATAATAACAATAATAATAATAATAATAATAATAATAATAATAATAATAATTATAATAATAATAATAATAATAATAATAATAATAATAATAATAATAATAATAATAATAATAATAAATCATAGTAAATACAATTTAATAAAATATTAATAATAATAATAATAATAATAATAATAATAATAATAATCTATATACAGTATACTGTATATAAAGCAAAGAAGTCTGTCTGTCCACACGAGAATCTCAGAAACTACTTTACCGATCTGGACCAAACTTGGCATGGGTAGCAAGTGTCATGTGGGGATCTCAAAAAAACTCCACCCAACCCGACCCGACCCGACACGCCTGAGAGAACCAGAGAAAGAGAGAGAGAGACTAACGTAGAAAAGTCGTATTCGCTCCTATGATTTACAGCTATTTTGATTCTTAGGTTCTCTTTCATTATGGCTTACTTTTCTCTGTACCTAACCTCTATCCGTTACACCACACAGAGGTTGAAAAGTTGTATCCCAACCCAAGTATTATACCTAATTTTATCAGCTCACTCGCATTACAGCTTACTTTTCTTTGATCTCTAACTTTTCCAGGCTGTCCCTTCTAACAAGGTAGGTAGGTAGGTAGGTAGTCCATTCTAACGAGGTCTGCCAAATGTACGATATTTCACAGTGCTAAAATCAATGTGAAGCCCTATGGAGAATTTTTTGTTTTCCCATACACGAACGATGTCCAACAGTAGTTCACCTGGCTGTTCACCTGGAAAATGGACAAAGGGTATGCTTCACAGAAGAGTCCCTCCAAAATCAAATGGCAAATCCTGCTGATACGACTCTCACTGCATTCTACAAGCTTTCACAGGAAGATGAGTTTGCTCAAATACTCCTGTATGTTGACGTACCGAAGTTTTACATATGGCAGGGTTCAATGAAAAAGTTTCAGAGAAGAGCTCAAGGATCCAATGTTGAAGGATATCCAGGGATAAAGTCAGTCAATGCTTTGGGACGTGTCTACACGGTTCACCCCAACAACTTTAAATGCTATTGTTTGAGACTACTTTTGCAGCACATCCGTGGCCCAACATCATGCACAGCACTCAAGACAGTGAATGGACAAGTCTGCAGATCCTATCAGGAAGTGTGCAATCTCCTTGGCTACTGGAAGATAATGGTCACTGGAATGACACATTAGAAGAGGCAGCAGCTACTCATTCGCCAATGAGAATGAGGAACCTGTTGGCCATCATGATTGCTACATGTGGACTTTCCAACCCAAGCCAGCTCTGGGAAACCACCAAGAAAGTCTTTCAGAGGATCTGCTTCATCAAGCAAGAAGAGAACATCCTGGTCAAGAGATGGACTTCATCGATGACATGTTCAACAGGGCCCTGATCATGCTGGAAGACAAAGTGATGAAGCTATGCGGAAAACGCCTGACTGATTTTGGATTGCCTTCCCCAAACCGAGAAGAACCAGTAGCTGCAAGCAGGGAGTTGCTCAGAGAGACAGACTACTCAGTTGAAGTTCTGGTGAATTTTGTTGACGAAAATGAGCCTCATATGGTAAGGCTCATTAAGCAAATGCTTTTGAACAGATCTTGCGAGCGATACAAGCGGAGCAGGGATGTATGATATTTCTCGATGCACCTGGCGGGACAGGAAAAACATTCCTGATCACTCTTCTGTTGGCCAAAGTCCATCATCAGGGGAAAATTGCTCTTGCTGTGGCACCCTCAGGCATTGCAGCAAAATTACTAGAAGGAGGACGTACTGCACACTCAACTTTTAAACTGCCTCTCAACCTCGCTCACATTGAGAATACAGTGTGCAATATCAAAAAAGGATCGGTAAAGGCAAAACTCTTAGAAAAATGCAGACTCAGTCTGGGATGAATGCACTATGTCTCACAAGTTTGCGTTTGAAGCATTGGACAGGACTTGCAAGATATACGAGAAAATGACCAGCTCATGGGTGGCATTACAATGGTCATTGCTGGAGACTTTCGCCCGACCCTACCTGTCATTTATCGAAACACTCCAGCTGATGAACTGAATGCGTGCCTCAAGGCATCATACCTTTGGAGAAGTGTTCAGACACTCACCCTATCCACAAACATGAGAGAACATCTACAAGGAGATCAGGATGCTGGACGGTTTGCAAACCTTCTACTACAGATTGGGAATGAAACTTTCCCTGTTGATTCAGAAGGACAAATAATCGTTCCTCAAGGATGCGGAAATGTTGTAAAGTCCTCAACTGAGCTCACTAACATGGTCTACCCAAACATTATCCACCACTACAAGGATCACAAGTGGCTGCGTGAACGCGCAATTCTGGCACCAAAAAATGAAACAGTGGCTGAAATCAACATGACTCTACTCAGACAGCTTCCAGGCAGTGAGACCTCATTCAAGTGTGTTGATACAGTAATCGACCAGGATCAAGCAGTCCAGTACCCTGCAGAATTCCTTAATTTTTTGGAACCCGCTGGAATGCCTCCTCACCACCTCACTCACAAGATTGGAACTCCTATAATGCTCTTAAGAAATCCTGAGCCACCAAGGCTCTGCAGTGGCACAAGAATGGTGGTGAAGAACATGATGCCACATGTACTGGAAGTTACAATACTGACAGAAAAAGCTAAAGGAGAGGGCGTGTTTATACCAAGGATACCTCTCATCACCATTGACCTGCCATTTGAGTTCAAGCGACTTCAGTTCCCGGTTAGAGCCAGGGACAGTCCCTAAAAATGGTTGGCGTAAACCTGATGTTTCCTAGCTTCTCTCATGGCCATTTCTATGTTGGATGCTCCAGAGTGGGAACTGGCAAAAATCTGTACATACTTGCTCCTAATGGCAAAACCAAAAATGTGGTCCACCCTAATGCACGACAGTGAGATAATGTGGAGCCTCCCAGAGGGTGGCGTCCTACCGTAGCCAAGCGAAAGAGCCGCCCCGAGGGCGGCGTTTCTGCTAGTAATAATAATAATAATAATAATAATAATAATAATAATAATAATAATAGTAATAAAGAACCATAAATACAAAAAAGAAAAAAATGTTTAAATTGAGAAAAAATATACGTACAGGGGAATGTTGTGTTGTCAATACAAAAGACAAACATTTGAGACTTTGCAATTATGTGTAAATGAGACAGAAAGTCAGGTCAGAAACCTGGGACTTCGTCACAAATTTTGTGATGCCATATGGCAGTAGGGTTCCACCATTAGTCAACACATAATGCTTCCAATATCTTCCCAGGCGGTAGTACCTCCCTGTTTGGTAGCTGCCTTCTACCTACTACCAGTGAAGGTAATAGGTAAAGAACCAATTCTCGATAGTTAGCGTTGGTCACGTACGCTATAGATAGTTCACCAAACCTCTCTATGCACCGCACATATATAACAGCGAACTAAAAATCATTGAACTCCTTAAGCTAATTTATAAATACTAGTAATTTTCACATCCAAGACTTATCCAGCCACAATCAACATGTAGAAGTCCGCGTGCTTTATTGGGCTAATGAAATATATATGGATCCTCGTGTTTCGAAGCCGGATTTGGTAAAACGTTACTCTGACCACCTAAGTGATACGGGTGGTCCCCATGAGAGGTTCACGGCCCCATAAGCTCGTTGAACAGGCTTTGTGAGAAATATAACAAAGTCTAGGATTTCTTTTAGTATCCTGGTGCTCAAGCGGTTAGCGTTACCCGGTAATAGTCATAGGCTTGTGGGCCGTGGGTTCGAATCCTGGCGGGTTGAGGTGTTGATTATATATATATATATTGTTATATGGACTAAAAATGAAGTATATATATATGTATATGTATATATACATATATATATATATATAATCTGTTATCGTGAACAATATCATCATTTATTTTTCATTAATTGAATTATTACGTTATAAAATATTTATTGAAATATGTTGAAATTAATTAATTTTGTTGCTATAAAATATATAGTTAGAGGAACTCCAGCGTCTTCACTTATGTTAGGTAACGGAGACCGTGCGTCATCTTGGGAATTAGTGAATTTTCCCTTTATACGTGTGGCCGCCTGACAACGAAAGACTGTCAGTTTTTATCGATATTTTCTAAATCAGTACAACTTGGCTACAAAGACTCGTACGTCAAATCTTACCAGTAACGTTTGGATCCTTTAGAATGACGAAGGAATATTGGGACCTAAGATGGTGTTATTCCTGCCAACATGACACTCCAAGCATTCTGTAGAACAACTTTAGTCTGTACAACCCTAAATTTTATAATACAAACGATATTAATAATATCCTATGGTATATACATTTCAGATCTGCTTCACAAAGGATGTCTTGCAGGACTATGTTTTTATCCCCTTTATTACCGTTACCTAACCATGCTAAATATTATTCTGTACCAGAAGTAGGAATACTAATATTCACCTAAAAACTTTGATAGTATTGAACACAATAATAGTGACAATGTAGTGAACGAGAATAACAACAACGAGGAGTCAATGTAACTATTTTTATGGTTGCTGCTGTGTAAAGTTGCTTCCTCATAAACGTACAGTACCACACCCTGGGAATTTGTGAGATTACAATTACAGTACGAGATGTGACACCGCAGCCCCCTAGTCATGGAGTGAAACGATGTTTGATAAGTCCCCGTATTTCAGTCCTAGTCACTTAGTTGTAACAACAGTGCCTCATAACATGCATCACAGGGTTCGTTCATCTGTTTCCCTGCTTTTGGTTTCATATCTTATCGCAGATGATGAAATGTATCGGGATGTTGTGAAAGATATTCTAATAATATTTTATATGAATAAACGGTGTAATATTGCAATAAAGGTTAAGTGCTTGTTGTGTTTGTAGCCAACTAGTGGTCAGACAGCCTGTGTTATTATAATATATTTGTTTGTGAAAATTTGAATTGTAAACAAACACCTGGCAGCATATTAATTTACCTATTGCCGAGAGAAGGCGACCAATGGCCTGTGTAGGATCCCCCCATTGTTCTTGATTATCATTTTATTCATATGCAGTATGATACGGTATAGAAGAGCATACAATAGTCACAGTTTGATGAATGTAGAAAAATATTTAATTACGTTTCGGAAACTTACATCCGGTAGTCTCTATCAATAAATGCTTACAAAATTATAATTAATTATTATCATAATCCCCTCTACACTGTCCCATAAACACGTGTGTTGTATATTGTATTTACCACACCATTAGTGTTCCATGGAATAAGTAATCCCTTTACAGTATGGAAGAAGCTGATGCAACAAACTGAACACCTATAATTCCGGGTCACTCCACGTAATCTACGTGAACCATACCTAAAAATTGTCATCAGTAATCTTGAATGTAGCCCTGGACTTGCAGTCCAACCACCAAACAGGTCATAAATTATTATAATTTCGTGTTCCTGGACCAATAAATCAACTGACACGTTATGGGTAAATGGTATGAAATTAAAGGATGTGTAGTAGTTACAGCTTGGATATAGCTTACTATGAGTTAATTTGTGTAAAATACGTTCACATACCACCGGAATTACGTCCATATCATACAAGGCATCAAATTAAGATGTACAAATTATTAAAATGATTTATGTCCCTATAACAGATTTCAGTTTGTGGGGAATGCAGTGTAGCACTCTGGCAGAGACATAGAGTTGAAATGCTATCAGCAATGTTGTTTATATATTTCAATTGTCACAATAGTTTAAGCTAAATTAAATACGAAACATATTGTGGAAACGCTGGACGTCTGACCACTCATCCCCAACCAAGATGGAGACTTACAGAAAACTCAGATCAAATAACAATAACCTCAAATGTATAAATACTGTAATTATTTACAAAAATATTATTGGACAAAAGGCATTAGGAACCTTGAGTACAGAGACAGATTAAAGAATCTTAATTTGCACTCCCTCGAGAGACGTAGAGTGAGGGACTTTTTCATCGAGGTGTATAAATGGAAGTCAGGGCTAAACAAAGGTGATATAACAAAGGTACTCAAACTATCCAACCAGGAGCGACCTCGTAACAATGGTTTTAAATTAGACAAATTTAGATTTAGGCTCGAGATAGGTAAACATTGGTTTGGAAATAGAGTAGTGGATGAGTGGAACAAGTTACCAAACATCATCATTAACTCGAATACGTTGGATAGCTTCGAACATAGGTTGGATGAATATATGAGCGATAGGGGTTGGGTGTAAATGGAACTTTTAATTATTTTTTTCCAGGAATTAGCCAACCCGGACACCGGTCAAACGACCCACAACGGGGCTTGGGGGACGAAAAAAAAGAAAAGAAAGAAATTGAAAATAAAGAAGAAAAAGGTTATACTGTTTTAATCTACAACACGAAGATGCCGGAAAACCAGCTTTTTAAGGTGAGACAGAGAGTATAAGTATGGAAACACAGAAGAAGTCAGAGCATTCCACAGTTTGGCTGTGTGAGGAAAGAAGGAGGTGCTATAACGGGTTATTCTCGCGATTTTTTTTTTTTTGACGGGGATTAGCTCACCCGGGCACAGGTCACTGACCCACGTGGGAGCATGGGGTGCAAAAATGTAATAATAATAATAATATAATAATAATAATAATAATAATACTAATAATAATAATAATAATAATAATAATAATAATAATAATAATAATAATAATAATAATGATAATTATAATAATAATAATAGCAATAATAATAATAATAATAATAATTCAGATAAGTAAAACTAAAAAAATACAAAAATAAAAATAATAAAATAATAATGATAATAATAATAATAATAATAATAATAATAATAATAATAATAATAATAACACTGCAATAATAATAAAAAAAAAAGAAATAAAATAAAAAAGATCAATAGTGAGAAACAATATACTATTTATTTATGTTATGTTGCCAGTGTTAAGAGAAACAATTGAGACCCTGCAATTGTGTGTAAATGAGGCAGAAAGTTATATCAGCATCCTGGGACTTGGTCACAATTTTCGTGATGCCATATGGCAGCAGGGTCTACCATTAGACACACATTATGCTTCCAATATCTTCCCAGACGGTAGTACTTCTCTGTTTGGTAGCTGCCTATCCACCTACTACCTATTACCTACTAACATCCACAGAGAAACGGTGGGCACCGCCGGCAAGACGTGTGTTACGATCCCACGGCCTTGCCGGCGGTACACAGGAATGCCATATCCACCGAATATTGCCTGTTAAAGTACCTGTAAAAGAGAGAGAGTTGAAAGTTACTAGTGTGCCCTGAAGAATGCAGTGATGGCTAGGGAAACACTGAGTAACACTGAGTCCGTTTATTATGGATGAGAGAAATACAAGTGGTGACTCACGTGTGCCATGCACGGCTCACACAATCAGACTGGGGCTGCCTTGCCATATGGCAGTCTCGGGGCAATGTTGCCACGTAACACGTGCAGTGTTGCCACGTGATTATATATATAAATGCTACTCCGCACAGTAGCTTATGTACAGGGTTGCTACTCGGCACAGTAGCTTATGTACATAACCTACATCTCCCTCCCCCCTCACGCTCATAGTCTTTGTCTTGAGCGGACTTCTTAGTTCTAAGTCGCTCCGAGCGTCGAGGTGCACTGTGGGGCGGATCCTCGTGAGGTGTAGGTGACTCGTCTTCGGTCAGGGGGCCAGCAGCAGGGGGTGGGACTGGCCGGAGGAAGCGGCGGTACCTCCACCAGACACGGCCGCTCGGCATCCTGACCTTGTAGTCCCGCGACCGGCCGACGCCCATCACTATGCCCGCCTTGTCCCAACGTGTCGTCGTCGGGTCCTGGACGCGGGCAAGGGCACCAATCTCCAGTGGCTGAAGAGGGCGGGCACGGTCGTCATACTGAGCCTTGGCGTCCTGGGCATGTGAAGCGGCGCAGCGGTCGCAGCTCTCGGCTCTGGTCTGCCACTCCTTTGCAAAGGCCTTGGCGTGTGCAGGAACGCAAGAGCGGAGAGGGTGACCATACAGGATCTGGGCAGGGGAGCGCCCTGTGTGGGTGGGAGTATTACGTAACTCCAGGAGTCCTTTGTCAAACGCCTCACAGTCTATGTTGCCTGAAGGGGCCACCTTGAGGATAAGGTGCTTGACTGTCTTGACCGCAGCCTCAGCATGGCCGTTTGACTGTGGGTAGTGAGGTGTTGACACGATGTGGCGGACTCCCCAACGCTCCAGGAATCCTGTGAAGTCCCGGCTGGTGAACTGTGGCCCACCGTCCGTCCGCAGACGTACGGGGACGCCCAGGTCATGAAAGAGGTGCCGGAAGTGGCGAATGGTGGCCGTGGACGTCGTGTCCGAGCCACAGATTACCACCACAGGCCAGCCAGAGAGTCGGTCGGCGACAACTAGGAAATGTTTCCCAGCTGTGCTGAAGAAATCAGCCGACACGGACTCGAAGGGCCTGGTAGGTTCGTCGTCGCTCTTGCTGTTGACTGGGCTGCATGATCTGGCACGGCTCACAGGCACGAACCGTATTGACGATATCCCCGTCAATGCCGGGCCAGTACACAGCCTGCCTTGCGCGGCGCTTGGTGGCCTCTGCTCCACGATGGCTGTCGTGTAAGCGGGTCAGAACGCGACGACGGAGAGCTGCAGGGACGACCACACGGGCACCGTACAGGACGAGGTCCCCTCTGCGTAGAGGTCCTCACGTATCTTCCAATACGGGCGTAGGGCGTTGTGGAGGTCAAAACGGTCGTGAGGGAACCCAGTCCTCACACTCTCCAAGAGCTGAATGTAGGAGGGGTCGTCGCGTGCCGCGGTCCGTAGTTCCTCAAGGGCCAGATCGCTGTCGGGTGGCGACACTGAGGCCTGGGTGCTGGCGAGGGACTGTACGGCCTGCAAGGTGACGATGTTGCTGACGGAGAAACCGGCCTCGGTGCTGAGCATCTCGTCTTCAGGTGTAGGGCGGCTGACTGGGGAGCGGGAGAGGGCATCCGGGATGCACAACTCCTTACCTGCGCGCCAAGCCGCGGTGAAGACGAAGGCCAAAATCTTCTCCTTCAGGCGCTGGAGGCGGGGATTCTCGATGGCGTCCAGCGAATAGTGGTTAAGAATGGGGACCAAGGGCCTGTGGTCTGTGATGAGGTCGAAGTGCTGTAGGCCAATCAAGTAGAACTTGCACTTCGATAAGGCCCATACCACTGCCAGCATCTCCAGCTCGATGGTAGCGTAGCGAGACTCAGCATGGGTGAGGAAGCGAGAGCCACGCTGTACGAGCCGGTACTTTCCTCCATCGTGATCCTGGAGAAGGGCGTAACCAACCCCGTACAGGCGCGAGGCGTCTGTCTGGAGGACGGTGGGGAGCGCTGGGTCGAAAGTAGCGAGGATAGGTGGACTTGACAGGGCCTCCTTCACCTTATGAAAGGCGAGGTCGTGGTCAGGGGTCCACGTGAACGTCCTCTTGGGGCTCATCAGGGGGCGGAGAGGCCCGGCAGCGGCGGAGACGTCAGGGGAAAATTCTGCCAGCTGGTTCACCAGGCCCATGAAAGACCTGAGATCCGTAAGGTTGGCAGGTTTCGCAAAGTCCGCTATGGCGCGAACTTTCTCCGGGTCCGCAGCAATGCCATCCCTTGAGAGTCGGTAGCCGCAGAAAGACACTGCAAGTGCGGCCAAGACGAACTTCTCGGCATTCAGAGTGATGCCGTGCGTCCTACACCTGGTCAGTACCTCGTCGATGCGGCGAAGATGCGTCAGGTAGTCCTCATCGTAGAGGAGGACGTCATCCACTACCTTCACGCAGTTGGTCACGCCTTGAAGTGCCATGTCACCACGGAGACAGAAGGCGTCCCCCGTAGCAGCGAATCCCATAGGGCCACGGCAGTAGCGGAAGCGTCCGTAAGGCGTGATGAAAGTGGTCAGTGGCTGATCCTCCTTCTTCAGTGGGATCTGCCCGTAACCACAGAGGGCGTCCATCGTCGAGAAGTGCCGTACCTTCGGATCCACACTCCGTATAGCTGCAAAAGGTGTGGGTGAAGGGTGGACGGGACGGGACACCTGGCTGTTAAGCTTAGACAAGTCGGTAGTAATCCGCACTCCACCGTTAGTCTTAGCCACAGCGACTAGAGGGTGGCACCAAGGGAATGGCTCGTCACCAACGGGTACGATGACACCCTGGGCCACCATGGAATCCAGTTCCTTCTTGACTGAATCCCTGAAGGCGAGAGGAATCAACCGGGGAGTGTGTATGGCAAACGGCTGTGCATCTTCCCGCAGGTGTATCCTCATAGGCGGACCCGCCATAGCCTTCAGTGGCGCGGTCCGTAGGGCCTCCTTCGTCACCAGCACATCCGAGTACTCCTTCAGGAAGTAGGCCCTTGCGGCTGAAGGAGACGTCTCGCTGTGAAGAGGAAGCAGCCGTGACTTGGGTGGAGGCAGGGAGGGAGTGGACGCGGGTTCTGGGCAGCACCAGGCGCGTCGCTCGTCGACTCACGCACCCTGCTGGCGGTGTAATGAGCAGCTGTGATCTGCTCGGGAAAGTCTCTGGGCACCACGCCTAACTCCTTGCAGTGCTCCCACGACAACAAGGGTGTAGCGAGAGTAGGCTGCACGTCGATCCATCCGTGACACGACCTGTCGCCGTAGGTGATCTCTGCTTGAAAGGAGCCCACAGCGTCTGGCATCTGGGAACCGTCCGCATTGTAGTACTGCAGCTGCGGCGGTGGTCCCAGGCCGCGTTTGGTGAGGCCCAGTTTCTGGAGGTGCTTCAACCCAATCACCGTAGTATCGGCGCCGGTGTCCGGTATCACCTCGATGTGACCCGACACATCACCGTGTGTGACGGCGACGCGGATAGTAGGGGAAGGGGTAGCCCTGGGGCGTGTGGTCGATTCCACCCTCCTGATGTGACCTTGCTGCTGCTTGGGGCTGCGTGGGCCATCTGGAGGGGGCTGCGTGCGAACCACCCCGAGGGAAGTGCGCTGCTGTCCTCCTCGTCTCGGGCTTTTGGGCTTGGGTTGGCGGCAGCACTTGTCGTAGTGTCCATAGCGACCGCAGGCCTGACACTTGTGGCCTCGTGCAGGGCACCTGTCTGTGTTAGACCAGTGGCCCTTACGGTCACATCCACGACACAGTGCGTCGGCGGCCGGGCAAGTCTTGGGGCTGTGCTGCTTTCCACAGCTGCCACAGGAAGCACTAGGCGGAGGCGTGGAAGAACGTGTGGCAGTAGGGTGGGTCATAGGAGGGAAGATCAGCTAAAACTAATGGCCTATCACTTTTTTGGTAGATTTTAGTGTATATAAACAGAAAATAATTTCAGTTTCAATATTTTGCAACCTTTTGCTTGGAAAATTTTAGTGTGAAATTTATCGAAAATCTAACGTACAGCTGCATTAGTGCATTACAATTAAATAGTGAACATTGCTTTTTGACTTCATTCTTTTACAACCCAACTAACAATATTTTTTTCTGTTTCAGATTCTGATGCATTTATAAGTTGATAATATTTGCGATGGCTGCTTGTGTCAGGACGAGGAACCAAAAATCCAGCCATCTCAGTCACTATCTTGGGTCTGGGAGAGAGCTCCTGAAGTCGGAGTTGCCTACATTGAGAGATGCTTTGAGATACGGTGTTTTAATCAGGCAAATCAGTGAAAAGAACCAAATAACTTACACAAACAAAGACATTGCCAGTGATATGACCAAAGCTGTCTTGGCACAGTACACTCTGGCTAACGCTCAGTTCAAGCCTCCAGTCATAACAAGTCAGAAGAAGATTAGTGAGAGACTGCTAGACAGTTGGGAAAAGGCAAGAGATATCTCTCTTGGGAGAGGAAAACTTGCAGTTAAGGACAGCTTTGCCAAGCAACTGGACCAGTTATTTGACATAATTACTTGCAAGTGCCCAATTGTTCTCTGTCCTGAGTTTGGATGGGATCGTGACTGTAAATCCGAGGCCCACATCTCCTGTATTTGCAAGCGTGAACTGAAGATTCCTGTGATCGAACTGGCATTTGTCAAAGCACAGAGAGAGAAGACTGGCAGTATAGGGGCTCTCATGATTTCTAGCCAAGATATTCCGGAGTCCAAGAGACAGGAGGCTGCCACAGAGAGACAGAAGAGGAGAAGAGTTGCCGAGGAAAAGAGACTTGAGAAGGCCCAGGGTGAGGTAAAAAAGGCCGATGATTGGAGTCAAGCTGATTCAGAGTTTAATGACTTCCCCATGGCTGATCCGAGTGCTGACCAGGAGAATGGCAACTTTGTCCCTAACCCAGAAAATAATGATCCCAAACCTTCCAGGCATAAGATTCGAAATAGGAAAGATATCCCGAGCATAGCTCTGGCCAGCATGCGACACCACACTGGTCTCAGAGAAACTGCAGATATAGCAACAGCTGCCTGGGTTGACGGTGGTTTGATAACACCTGATGATGTTCACCTGGTGATAGATCATAACAAAGTAAGGAGAGCTCAGGAGAAACTTGTCAGTAACCTAGAAGAGGAGTTTGATAAGGGGATAAGAGAAAATGGAATCAATTGTTTGTTCTTTGATGGGAGAAGGGATGACACTAAAGTGTTCATGAAAGTTGGAGATTCTGACAAGTTGTTCCCTGCCATGGTGGAGGAGGAACACTATTCCTGCTGCAGTGAACCAGGAGAGAAGTATTTGTGGCATTTCACTCCAGAGAAAGATGACATCAGGAAACCAGCTGAGATAGTGGCAGATAACATTGTGAACTGGCTCAGAGAGAGGAACGTAGACCAGACCCTGCAGGCCATTGGAGGGGACAGCACCAACACGAACACAGGGTGGCAAGGGGGGGTCATACAGTGGATAGAGCGGAAGATTGGGAGGATATCTGATCCAGAAGCTAGATGGCAAGACTCTTTCAAACAACAGATGGTCTGGTCCTCTTGGCAAGATGCTGGACTCTGCCACTGAGTTAGAAATAAATCCGAGCTTTGAAAAAATCACAGTTGGCCCTCCACTCGTTGAGCTTGCACATACTGTCATTGACGACCTGAGTACTGACCAGTACTATGGTTACATGATTTGCAGTGCCATCAAAACTGGGGTCATGCCTGATAGACTTGCTTACCTGCAGATACATTTACTTTACTTTAAATAAGCTATTTAGTGGTGTTGGTAAAAGGGTGGGAATACTGAATTTTCATGAGATTTCAAGTTAAAATTTACCTAGCAAAAATTGAAAACTTTTCAAATCTGAAGATATCACATGATTCTGCACATAGAACTACATCATTAATACCATGGGCCGATTTTTCAAACTCAAAAAAACAAAATTCGCCTCCGTATGACACCCTAGTGTGGCAGCCTTCGCGTTGTTGGCCGCCTTCTTATCCTTCTTGTATTGTGAGATTGCTCTCACAGCAGGTGAGGCCCATAAGGCAGAGGTGGCGGACTTGGTGGCCTCGTATGACCGACATTCAGTCACTACCACCTGGAGTGTGGAGGAAGCGTCCAGGGGGATGAGTCGCTGCATCAACTCTTCGTGCCTGACACCTGTCAAGATCCCGTGCTTGATCCAGGCTTCCTCACATTCCCGGCTGTGCGCCTTGCAGACGTCGATCTCCTCCGACAAACTCCTCAAACGTACAAAAAAGTCGTCAAAGAATTCGTTCTCCGCCTGCTTGCAGCTGGTAAAGGCACGGCGACGCAAGGCCTCGTTGTTCCGACCCTTAACATGCTCCTGTAAAAGGTCGAGCACATCCGTCACTGAAGAGGTAGAGTCGGGAGGCACGTGCAACGTGTGCTCCAAAACTCTCTGGGTCACCAGCGACAAACACATCCGCAGTTGGATGAGCTGTTTGTTTGGAGGCATGCTGTCAAGGTCCACCATCGTGGAGTAATCTGTCCAACGCTGCCTCCACTCACGAAAAAGCTGAAACGTGACGTCTGGTGAGAGGGCGGGTGGGGGTTGAACAGATGCCTTGGGAGCTGTTGGGGTAGCAAGAGTACCTAGAGGACGCTGGTGTGGTGGAGGAGGGAGTGTACTGGCGCCTTGAAACGCGCTACCTGCAAGTGAGGGAGGGTGGGTTAGCGCCAGGGTCGCCAATAGTGCATCAAAACGCAACTTTTCCTCCTCTCTTCGTGTCTCCTCCCTCTGAAGTTCCATCTCTCTGCGTCTCTCGTCCCGGTCGTCCATCCACTTCAGAATTGTGGCGATGTCCGTCACTGGAGGTGGAGGATGAGAGTCTGCGCCCGGTGGAGGAGAAGGTGGTGGGGAGTCGTGTCTCCCATCTTGACGTTGTCCCTTCTTACCTCCCATCTTTGTGTGTGCGTGGACTGCACTGTTTAATATATAAAGTGGCGCCTCAGCAGCTCGAACCACATATATATGACATAAACAGCGCAAAAATCATGCATATGGTCCACTGTTCTGTCCGTGAGTGAGTGCGTGCGTGCGTGTGTGTGTGTGTGTGTGTCTCAGAGAGCGGAGCGTGGTGGCCAGCGGAGGCAGAGGCAAGACCAGTGTCCCACCGGATGTCGCATGAGAAGGGTGTGCGCCTGAGTGCTCCGTGGATACCACAAAAAACAGGCAAATGCTCAACTCAGCTATAGACACACACTAATACATTGACACTAACACTGCACATCGCGGCGAAACACAGCGGAACACAACACAACACTATGAGTCGACGCGCAGTCATGCGCATCACCGGCAGACGTAACTGTCTCGGCATAGTTCACACACTTTGTAAGTCCACAGATCCTAGGCACTGCGCCATGAAAGTTACAGTGTTCCCCAAAGAATGCAGTGATGGCTAGGGAAACACTGAGTAACACTGAGTCCGTTTATTATGGATGAGAGAAATACAAGTGGTGACTCGCGTGTGCCATGCACGGCTCACACAGTCAGACTGGGGCTGCCTTGCCATATGGCAGCCTCGGGGCAATGTTGCCACATAACACGTGCAGTGTTGCCACGTGATTATATATATAAATGCTACTCGGCACAGTAGCTTATGTACAGGGTTGCTACTCGGCACAGTAGCTTATGTACATAACCTACAAGAGTGAAGCAATATTGGGGCGAAGAGAAAGTGAAGAGAGATTGGTGACTAAAGGAGAAGAGTTAATAAGACGAAATGCCTTTGATTCCACCCTATTTAATAGGTGGACAGAAGAAGAGCCACCCCAGATGTGAGAGCAGTACTCCAAGTTAGGACGAATGAATCCCTTATATACTTGGAGCAACTGTTCAGGAGTGAAGTAGCTACGGCATCTGTACAGCATTCCCAACTTTCGGGAGGCAGCTTTAGTTATACAAAGGATGTGTGATTTTCAGGACATATTGGAGGAAAAAGTGAGGCCTAACATATTTAATTTAGAATTTGGCAGGATGATAGCGTCCGGAAATTTTATTGGTGGGAGATCGTCTAATTTAAAAAGTGTAATTCGTAAATATTAAACTTCATTACTATTAAATTTAACCAAGTTTGTACCTCCCCATTCAGAGATGCTGCACAGATCCGCATTGATAGAAGTAATGATATCAGCTTTAGAAACAGATCTAGTTTGAAAGTTAGGAGGAAGGGGAAAATGTGAAGAAGAGTGAAGAGTAGAATCATCAGCGTAAGAATGGATAGTATTAGTTGTAGTGTGAAGTAAGTCATTGATAAAAAGAAGGAAGAGAGTAGGTGAAAGAACAGAACCCTGTGGGACACCACTATTGGTAGAAAAAGAGCGAGAGATATATTCCTCGACAACAACTGCCATGGATCGGTTCTTAAAGGAAGCTAGAGATTAGAGAACAAAGTGGGGGAGAGAAACCATAAGAGGGAAGTTTAGAAAAGAAAGACTTGGGCCATACCCTATCATATGCTTTGGAGATGTCGAGGGCCACGACGAAAGTTTCCCCATAATCCTTAAGAGAAGATCACCAAAGATGGGTGAAATAGGAGAGCAGATCACCAGTAGATCTCGCCTGGCGAAAGTCATACTGGTGATCCGACAAAAGAGAAAGGCGTTCAATGTGACGGAGAAAATGGGAGTTCAAGATAGTTTCGAGAATTTTAGGAAGGGATGAAGCTAGGGCAATGGGGCGATAGTTAGAGGGATTTTAGAATGGTCACCCTTCTTCAGGATGGGCTGAACCAAAGCATGCTTCCAAGAAGAAGGAAAAGTTTGGGTTTTGAAGCAGAGGCGAAAGTGGCGAGCAAGTACAGGGGCCAGAGCTTCAGCACTCCCTCAGAACACGTCCGGTCCATGTGCCTTACTCACATCCAACCTGAATAACAGACCGGAAACCCTGCGAGAGGAGATTATAGGAAAGTGCATAGGTTCAGTAGGAGGTGCAGGGGTAGGAGGGATAGAGTGGGAATCGTCTAAGGTGGAATTAGAGGAGAATAAGGTGCCAAAGAGATTGACTTTGTCAGGGGAAGAGTTGGCTATAGAGTTATAAGATCGGAAGAGAGGAGAAAAAGAAGGAGTGTTGAAGTTGTTTCAGATGTTTTTGGTTAAGGACCAGAAGGATTTACTGGAGAAAGAATTTGTCAGGCCAGGGGTCTTTCTTTTTATAAATTTCCGCTTGGCCCTACGAAGAATAGCCTTACAACGATTCCTAGAAGTAATGAAAGAGGTGTGGGTAAAAGGAGAAGGAGGTAGTTTCATAGCTCGATATGCCCTATCTCTCACCCTGCAAGCAAGAGAGCAGGAGCGATCAAACCATGATTGTAATGTGAAAGTTTTGATAAAAGATGGGATAAATGCACTCATACTGCCCTGTATAACCCCAGCAATGCTGTCAGCACATACCAAGGTGTCCCGAGTGGAAAAGTAACATTCATCCTAAGGAAAGTCGGTGATGAATTCTCACAAGGATTGCAAACTTGCCCTCCGATGGTGCCATATTTTACGTTTAGAAGGGAGTGGGGGAGGTGATCGGGCCCAGTTTGATTTAATAGAATAAGGTTGTGATCAGAAGACCCTAAGGGGGCAGAAATTGAGTATGAATAGTGTGAGGAGTTAGAGGTAAAACAAAGATCAAGAATGTTAGCAAGTTGATCGTGTCGATCATGAACGCGTGTAGGGTGTTTGATTATTTGTTCCAAATTACTAAGTAGGGAAAACGAGAGTGCCTCAGCTCCACCTGCATCATCCCTTGCAGTTCCAAGCCACTCTCTGTGATGTACAATGAAATCCCCTAGGTAGAGGATCTCGGTGTTGGGGTGTGTGGATAGCAATGACTCATGGCAGGAAGTGAGATAGTCAAAGAGTTCGAAGTAGTCTGTAGAGTTGGGAGAACAATATAGGCAACAAATAAAAATAGTCACAGTTGGTAAAGATATTTTAAGGCAGATGACATCATAAAGGGAAGATTCAAGATCCGTGAGTCGAGCTATAGGTGTACGTGTGTTGCAGTAGGGGCATACACTTCCCTTAGAACGGAAGGAGGTAAAAATGTTGTAGTTGGAAACTTGAAAAGGTTTGGGTGAAGCTGCTTTGGACAGTTGAAGTTCGGAAAATAGTAAGAGGTCGGGGGATGAAGTTAATAGATGGTGCTCCACAGAAGGAAAATTGGATCTCAAGCCGCGAATGTTGGAAAAATGAAGTGTGAAAAAAGCCGATCCTCCAGCAACCGCGGTGGCGTCAGTTGAGGCCCCAGTAACTTGATGATGATCAGGTTGGCCCGGGGGTCCACTACCTTCCCTATCTGTGGGAACCATCCGAGAAGGCCCCGGTTTAATATTAATATCAACTGAAATAGGAGAATAAAATAGAATGAATAAAACCGATCAAGAATGAGTACGGTTATATTTGTGGTGATGTCAATAGTAAGAGAGTCACAATTTTCAGATTGCCATATGACAGCAGGGTCTTCCATTATACTTCCAATATCTTCCCAGGCGGTAGTACCTCCCTGTTTGGTAGCTGCCCAGTATTGGCCCAGTATGGGCCAATAGGTCCGCTGAAGTTTCCTTCATTCTTATGTTCTTATTTTAAGTTACCAGGTCCCGATGATATATTTGCCGGAGTACTAAGGGAATGTAAGGAAGATCTTAGTATGCCCTTAGCAAATTTGTTTAACACGTCATTAAAAACGTGAGTAGTACCAGAATCCTCGAGGATAGCGAATGTGATGCCGATTTTCAAGTAAGGAGATAAGATCATTATCCTCTAGCTACCGTCTAATCAATTTAACATCAATCGTAGGCAAATTGCTGTTAGTAATAATTTCAGACTCTATTCAAAATCAACTCGAGAAGCAAAAGTTGATCAACGATTCCCAACACACAAGTGAGCGTTCATTTCTGACAAATCTATTAACATTCCTTTCAACTGTTTAAAAATCATTGAATGACGGACACGATTATGATATGGTATATATTGCCTTTAGTAAAGTCTTCGACAGACTCCCCTACGAAAGACTAATGCGAAAGTGAAGGATCAAGGAATTGGAAGAGATATTCTAAAATGAATTAGGGCATGGTTACAAGACAGGAAACAGCAAGTAAGCATTGACGGCACTAAATCCGATTGGGGTAACTACACTAGTGGAGTACCCCAGGGCTCAGTACTTGGACCATTACTATTTATTATATACTTAAATGACATAGATATAGGCGTATACAGCAACATAAGTAAATTTGCCGGCGACACTAAAATAGGGCGTGTAATTAAATCTGATGAAAGACTCTGCAAAACTACAGGAAGATCTAAACAAATTTTTCGCACTGTCTGAAAATGGCAGATGAAGTTTAATGTAGAAAAATGTAATGTATTTAGTCTAGGAAATGGAAACAGAGAAACCAAATATCAGATGAATATGTTAAAGAAAATCCGACTGTAAGAAAGATTTAGGAGTAATACTAAGTAGGAATCTTAAACCAAGACAACAATGAGTATTTGCTCTAAGCAAGGCTAATAAAGTACTTGGGTTCATACAAACTAGTGTTACTTACAAGACTAGCGGGGTCATCCTAAAATTATATCTTGCACTTGTGAGACCTCACTTAAATTAAGCGGTTCAGTTCCAGTCACCGTACTACAGAATGGATATAGAATCCCAAGAGAGCAGGGAGAGGAGGATGACAAGACAAATTCCGGGCATTAGGAATATTGACTACAGAGACAGATAAAAGCATCTTAATTTGCACGCCATCGAGACACGTAGAGTGAGGGGCGATATGATCGAGGTGTATAATTGGAAGTTAGGGATAAAAAATGATGATATAACAAAGGTACTCACACTATCCAACCAGGAGCGAACTCATAGAAATGGTTTTAAATTAGACAAATTTAGATTTAGGCGCGAGATAAATAAACACTGGTTTGGAAATAGAGTAATGGAGGAGCGGAAGAAGTTACCTAATGTTCCACACCATTCTGTCAGGCCTGACTACGGTGCTGTGTTACTACATCTCGTACCCCAGCCCTCACACACTCCCTGGGTGTGGTCCGTTCATGTGGAGGCAACTGCACATGTGTGTGTATTTATTGTTATATATCCCTGCACACTATTTGTCAATACTGTTCTGTACACAGAAACTTTTTAAACGGTTCTACTGCTTGGAGTTTAATCTTGCCTAGATAGCTTAGAAATAGCCTGACCGTTCTAAATTAATCAAATAAACTAAAAGTAAACCTAATGAAAATCTAGTGATGTTTTTGTCCTCGTCTTACCTTCATTTATTATCACATCCCTCGATTTTAAATACTTACTAAGTTACGTTGCCGTCTGCATAACTATTATTTATCAACTGCAGATCATCTTTAATAATATCCGTCCTGACGGTGACTATTGCTATTTAACAAATTAATTGTGAAAATATAATATATTATATTATTCGAAATCAGCTCCGTCTAGCAGGCCCAGTTATAATCACTGAGGTCTGTCAACTCTTTCCCAAAACTCATCAAATTCTCCAGTGTTCTGCAACCCTAAATTATTTATCCGTGTTATATTTTCGTTACTTCAAATAATTCATTGAACAGAAGGTAATGAAACCCTTACCCGAATATTGCTGTGCACTTTGAACAGTGAGATTAAATGGTGATAATATTTCTGGGGTGGTCTACATCTGTGTGTGTGTGTGTGTGTGTGTGTGTGTGTGTGTTTGTCTGTGTGTGTGTGTGTGTGTGTCTGTAATAATAAATAATAATAATAATTAACAGTTTTTTGATAGAGCATGGAAGCCGGAAAGTTGAAAATATGCAGTTACATAATTGGGGAATGAGTCTCTTGATTTACAAATAATATACAAGTAACATAAATGATACAAATATGATATGTAATAACTGGGTGGGGAGAAGCTCAAACTACAGAGTATTTTAACATAGTGACAGTGCATAAAGTAAGATTGACTGGGAGTTAATACACTGCTTGATTACAAGTTATTGATAATTTGTACACTGTGTTGGGACTGGGCTGTTCTTATAGCTATCAGTTTGTGCTCGTATTTGCTGGATGCGGTTGTGGTGTCGAACAGCAATTCTCGGACGAGGGATCTCGGGTGGTAGTAGGAGCTGGTGTCGAGGATGAGGTCTTGGTGGTGGTCAGTGAGAGCCAAGAGGGTCGGTGTGTTCAGCGCTTCTTGATATGTGGAGTAGGAAGGGGAGAAAATAATCTTGCATGCCCTCCTTTGCACTTTTTCTAGGTGTTTGCGTTGTGTGGCATTTGGGGAGGAAGACTAGGTAGGGGAGGCATAGATGAGCTTGGGAAGTATGAATGTTGAGTAAACACTGAGGAGCTCGGGGGAAGGACCTCCAAGGGACTTGAGTCGGCGGAGGAGGTGTGTGTTTGTGTTTCTGCAAGCTTGCAAGCGAAGCAAACTCACTTTGTCAACCTTAATCTTATAGAAACTTAGGAGAATATATATACATAAGACCACACTTGATAATTAAAATTTTACTGGCAAGCAGCAAAAATAATTAAAAATGTTTGCGAAACCATTATCACTAGAAGTCGTTTGTTGATTTTCTATATTTTTGCTTTACTTGTTTTTTTTTATGATTTTAATTATATTAACAGAAACGTATCCTGCTTCACAATTCTCCTCCTGGCGCCATTTTTGTTGTTTACCTCGCTGAATCCCACTTCAAGACATGTTTCCTAATTGATGGTGAACCCTTCCACGATTTCCTCCTCGCCATTGCAAATGTATATCAACCTAAATATTAAGGTAAGTTGTTTAACACATAAATTAACACGATAATACATTGAACGTAATAAAACCTGACCTAACATACCCAACCTATGGGTATGTTAGGTCAGGTTCTAAAAGGTTCTATGTATTATCGTTTCCGTTTCTGTGTTCAGTATCATGCAAATAGTGTGTACAAAAAAATTTAAACCAAATCGGACGTTTCCTTCTGGTGATAACGGTTTCGAAAGCCTTTACCAAATAATTATATACTTCGAAAAATGGTTAATTTCAAAAAGTAATCAAGTATTGAATAAAATTTTGTGAATTCTTAACCTTTACTTTCGCCAAACGAAAACATTTCTCTCTGTAGGTAACAAAAATACTACATACGAAACATTCAATTGGATTTTTAATATATAAAATATAAGAACTATAAGTTCATACATACAATAAGAACATGAATAAGTGCTGCAATTATATACAAAAGGTAAGAGTCCAGTAAACTCTTCGATCATCGTTGAGTGGATGCGGGAATCATTGTACCAGAAAGACAGTCAAGTGAGAGATGACAAGTGTCAAGATTTAGACCAATTAAAATGGAGTTCCATAGGAAGCAGGTGGAGGAACTGGAGGTCCATAACCATTGCTGGCACCATTACCATTCCCACTGTTACCGTTGGGTCTATAGCCATTGCTGGCACCAATTCCGTTCCTTCTGTTCCCATTGGATCCGTAGCCATTGTTACCATTCTTCCTTCCGATTCCATTACCGTTGGATCCATAACCGTTTCCATTACCATTCCCTCCATTTCCGTTACCATTGGACCCGTAACTGTTGCCATTACCGTTGGTGGTTGGACCATATCCATAGCCGCCGTTGGGGACGACGCCGATGAGCTCATTGACGGAGTAGAAGTTCTCAGCCTCAGAACAGTCCACGTTGAACCACCAGTCGCACACCAGGTACTGCTGGTTGAAGATGGTACCGTTGGGGCAGAGGAAGGAGTCCTGCTGGCGTCTGCGGGCGCGGTCCTGGCAAATGTGGAACACCTGACAGCCGGCTTCAGAGGCGGTATCAGCGTAATAGCCTTGCACCGCCTGGTCATCACAGGAGAAGCCAGTGTCAGGTGGAGAAGCCAAAATGGGGTAGTCTTCACCAGGGACGCCACCACCAGGAATGCTCTCCAGCAGAGCAGCAAGATCATCGTCTTGTCCATAGCCACCTGTTGGGGCACCGTACCCGGTACTTGGGGGAGCTCCATATCCGTTTCTTGGGGCACTTCCGAACCCGTTGCTAGCGGGTGCACCGTAACCATTGCTTGGATCTCCATTTGCGGGAACGAATCCGTTGCTGAAACCTCCACTAGGGGCAACGTAGCTGCTAGAAGGTCGTCTGTCAGCAGCAGATACTCCCAGCAGGGCTGTAGAAAAACGACACATTTACTAAACTACTGTAGGTAAGGGACATAGTCGTATTAAATTTTACTATGATCTCTCTAAATCTATTTATTTAATTTATTTCATACACAGTTGTAATAATTCCTGAGTTTTAGAGTAACTAATTTCATCTATCAAAGATTGTGTTAATTCAAGTTACGGGCAATGGCATTTACGGGTGTTGGTGGTACGGCGCTAATGCACGTAACTCTCACAATAACTGTATGGCAAGAGTTCGAGCCTCGGTTCGGACACTACGCGAGAAGTGTGCTATCCTGTGTGACCCTACCAAACATCACAGGTTTCCCGGTCCCCAGTTTCCGGCTCTACTAATACTGAATAGACCGTCCGAACGGCTAGTAAACTGATAAGTGGCGAACATTATATTAAAAAAAAAATCATGTAGTACCTGTGTTTGGTGGTGTTCTTGTGTAGACGTGTGTAGGGTCGATGGATTTAACATGGGGAGATATATAACTGTACCCTCTGGTAAACTCCCCTCACACCATGTAATATTGTGAAGCTAGTTAGGATTGTAGGGTGTTTGGAAATGTAATTGTCCTTCTTTAAGAAATTATTAAATGAATACAGGAATCGTTATAAGAGTCATCAATTCATCCCTCCCTGTGTCCTGAGTAAATATTATCACAAATGTATTTGTGTTTTGTAATGATACAGTGAGTCATATTTCACCTAGTGTCTAAGTTATTGAATGATATCCATATTCCTACTGTAATTATGGCCCATTCTCCCCCCTCCGGCCTCTAATTCAATCCTCCCCTCCTTCCACCCACACCTCCGCCTTCGCTCATCCACTCCGTTTAAATGATAAGTAAAGAAAATAGAAAGAGAAGGAAAGAGCAAGAAAAAGAAAGGAATATATTAGATTTGGAGTAGAAAAGGAAATAAGTAATAAAAGAAGAAATTAAACAGAGAAATAAATAGGAAATAAGGCAATTGTTAAGATAGGATAATTTTTTTTTATCTTTACCGATTAATAGAAGAACTTTCATGGTTGAAAATGAGGCAAATATAAATTATATAGAGAAGTAGATAGCAGAGTCAGCCAGTGTAAGGAGCCTACTGGAAGATGATGGTGGACGGTGAGTCTCGCTGGCCTTTATACCCGTTCCTTCAACAAGCTCCTCCCACCCACCTTGAGCTCATCCTCTATCTCACCCGCCCATTTCCCTCTTACTTTTGTCTGATTACCAAGTTTGTGAAGGCCATTTGATGCATATTTATAGATTGTAGGATCAGGGCTTTAGTTGCACTGCCCTCACTAGTTCTAATATCCATATATGTAAGAATACCCTGCATATTAGGGTGAGACCGTTGTCCTCCAAAAATATAAAAAGTGGTCCTACAATGCTGTTCAAAGTTTTAGTGTCGTGTATTTATCTAGGAAACACCCCTGTAAATTTTCTTGGAGATCGGTGCATATTTGAGCTAGCACCGTGGGCTTTACAAAATAACAAGGAATATTATAATCTAATGAACAAATTTATTGGGATTTCTTTTATAAGATATACTAACACCAAGAAAATGATCGATCATATCAATCTTACTACCCCTAAAACAATATTATAGATTAGTACGAAATACAATAATCCCAATAATTGCATTTCTAGGTTCAAGACCCATTTCTCTCAACTGGCATACAATGAAAAAAAGAAATACTACTACCCCGCAATGCCTGGTGTGTTTGAGGAGCGCCAGCAGGAGATGGCTGACTTCTTCCGTGAATCTCTAGCCCAACCATTTACACGTGGCGAATACAAGGAGCTGGTAGACCTTAGTCTGCTGCTTGTAACTAAAGGATCCGAGCCAGAGAACTTCACGATGGTCTACCCTGGCGCCCTTCACAAAGCAAGGTGGATGGCTAAACTGCTCTATACCCTCAAGATTGTTCTTTTGTCAGGCCAGATCAAAGAGCAGTTTCCCAAAGCCGAGGTTGTGACTAAAAGTCAAATTAGCAAGTTAGAACAGTTTGCTGTGTTCACAGTCGCTGTTTATGTCCCATGGTGGATTGTTTGCCCCGTTCCAGCAAGTGCGCCACTGAATGACTTGAATTTGGTCGAAACCTTGGCTAAATTTGCCCCAAATGACGCCACAATAGTTGACAAAGCACGTGTGGCACTCGGTAGACACACTTGGTACCTAACTGAGGAGTTGGCCCCACTGGCTTTGTTCTCGTCCCAAGTACAAGAAAGGACAAAAGAGGAGATGAGGTTATGCCCTTCTTTGCCAAGAAGGCACTGAAGTTACTAAGAGAGTGGGGCTCAATCATGGGGGCTATGGAAAGCCATATCTTCCCCCTGTCCCACAAAAGTAGCACTGCCCTGGTGGACCTAATTGGGCCTGACTCAAGCCGGTTCTTCACCATATTAAACATGCCCTATCAGTTTCTCCACAGTCCAGCCAGTGAATGGGCGGATCATGACGACTACCTGAACATGAAACGGGTTGTGGACAAGCGTCGTCGATGAGGCTGCAGAGCGTGGTGTAAGACTTTGCCATGACTTTCTTAATGTTGCCAGGGATGAGGAGCGCTTTCAAGAAGTCCTTCAAGTTGTTGAAAATGACAGACTCCGCGTTCCTAATCAGCGCAAACGATCATCTGTTTCCGAACAGAAATTATGTTTTCTTGCTCGAGAGAAATAATACCTTGTGAATATATGATAAAACCCCTTAATATACCATGAATAAAAATTATTAACTTTTTTGTGTTAGTAATAACAGCTTTTAATTAAGACAGGCAAATGATTTGTGTTAATACCCCTTAAGATGGTTGTGCATTGTGCAATCTCATATATAGGCGCGTATGCCGTAAAAGCAAAATCGCTATTTTTTAAATTGCTGGTGCTCACTCAAATATGCATGAATCTTCAAAAAATTGCACGTGGGTATTTTTTTTTTGTCAATTTGCAACACTAAAATTTTGAACAGCATTGTAGGACAAAGTTGGGCAACTATCACACCCTATGCACACACACACACACACACACACACACATCTATATATATATATATATCTATATATATATATATATATATATATATATATATATATATATATATATATATATATATATATATATATATATATATATATATATATATATTAGGGTGGTCCTTATTTTGGGGCAAAAAACAAAATTTGCCATTTTTTTGTCACAGACCCAGGCAAAAGTTTCCATTTGGGTTAGAAACATTGCCTGTAAAATATTTTTTAAATATCTTAATAATTAGAGGATGCTTAAGTCAAATGAAATTTAACAATATTATGCCAATGCTTAATGTTCATAACACATCATTTCCTAGCCCCCAAGCCTGAGCCCCCCCCCCCCCCCCACTAAGTCTAAGTGGGTATTAGCTGCTCAAGGCAGGGGTCGCATGAGGACCAGTCTCACTCTTTGTCGCCCAGTAAGGTCTGCTTGAGGGCATTAGGGAATGATTTCCTGTGGTCAGCAGCTGCCTACAGTAGATACTGCAGTTGCTGTTCGTCCTTGGTGATGCGGCCTGAGAAATCTTGGACTAAGGCTACTCCTCTTTCTGCATGATCATTGATCACATACAAAGCTTGTACACTGGCTGTTGCATTTTGGAAGCCAGGATCATCCTTCCACTGTTCTACTGGGAGGGCCAGGAAATCTGTATTCAAGTTGAGCTTTTTGAAAAATGACTTTGTGTTCTTTGTCGTGAAATCATAGAGGTTCTTCACTTGGAGTGTGTCTCGATTGATTGTAACCCGTTTGACATGCTTTTCTTCTCCAATAACGATGTTCATAGCTTCCAACATGCGGTCCTTCACCGCTGGGAGAACATCGTCACCAAAGAAGGCCAATGCAACCAACTCTTCTGACAAGTACCAGAGGTGTCTCATCATTTTGTGGAAAGTTGCCTTTGATATGGCATCGCTGATGGTACTGTAGTCTTGTAGAGCTTTAAATAACATCAGATCTCCTTTTGGTGCCTTTGCAGCAAGTGGAGCAATTGTCCAAGCCTTCACATATATTCGGGCAAAGAAAATGCACAAATCTCTTAGTCCTCTGTTCTCCTTTGGAGTAAGCTTAAACTGAGAACGGAATAACCACACTTTGAAGGAATAAATGGTCTTTGCCATCCATCGTGCTTGGTGCATTGTACCAGGAGCAGAAAATCGTACTCCCCAAGAAGGTGATGTGCCAAGGAAGATGGAGGCCAGGTCTAGCAGCTCTCGATAACCATCTCGAAGCTGTGTCTCCAATAGAGCCTTCTCAATGAAGTTGGTTACATCGTCCCTAACAGCTCTGACCGATTCTTCTGCCAGATCGCCGGTGGAGGAGTCTTCAAATTTCTGCTTGTCAATTTGTTCCCATTTGGCTTGGAATCTTCGGAACAGCTGTATGTCAGGAGCAGCTGAGTGCCCCATTACAGCTTCAAAAGCAGCTCCAGCTACAAGTTCTAGTACATGGTGGCGGCAGGCAAAATATAGCAAATCACGACCCAGAAACTGCTCAATTTTGTCACACGCACCCTTGTGGTGACCAGTATTTGAGCTTGTTGTATCAAAACACATGCCATGCACGATGTCTGCAATGTGCCATTGCTGCAAAGCCTTCAAAGCAGCTTTTGCTTGTTCATCACCGGTATCAGAGGGAAATTTTGGAACAGCAAGAAGTTAGGAGGTGCCATTGCCTGAGACAAGAACTGGGAGTCTGTCAACATGGCCTCCATGCCCCGTCAAACAGGCATCAATTTACCATCCCAGTGAACAATTAAAACTGACTCTGGTTTGAAGTTTGAAAGGATTTCAGCTGCCCTCCTACTGCGATGATGCTGACGTTTTCTCCTGATGCTTGATCGATTCAGAATCAATTCACTGACATCATGGCCCAGACTCCGAGCAGTTTGGGTGACAATGTGCATGGCCATTCTATCTGAGGACTTGGTCCGATCTAATGCTGCAGAAAGTTTTGGAGTTAGAACTTCTTTTCGCCCACGCTTCTTGACAGTAGGTGGAGTTTGAAGTGCTGATGGGCCAGGAACTGGGTTGGATTCCTCAGAAGAAGACGTACTACTGCTGTCCAAGACAACGATGGCCTGCCATTTTTTGGCTTCTTCCTCTGCACTGTCTGCAGCCAACTTTCTTTTCATTGCTTTCTTGAGAGTTTTTTCTCGTCGTTTCTATCTTTTCAGGAATACTTTGTCAAGAGATGACAGTGCCCCACGACGCCCTTTTTCTCGTTGCACTATTAAGAAATCCTTATCCTCCTGAACTGTCATCATATTCAAAGCATTCACATGTGCAATGTCAAAGAGATCTTCAAATGTATCAGTGAACTCTTTCTCTTTCTGCTTTTGAGTTTCTGTCTTTCTTGAAGAGTTCTTTTTCAAACTACTCCACTTGTCAAACATTTTGTGCACTTGATTCACACAATCTAGTTTGTGGTGTGTGGGAATGTTTGCTTTTGTCCAAAATTGAAGAACTTTGTCTGTGACTTCCCCAGCGATGCAGGCTTAAAAAATACTGTAACACTTGCCTGTTTGAAGGTAACTTAGCCCCTATAATGTCAACACATAATGTCTTTATCAAACACACATTTTCTCATGTTTTTACTCCTGCATTACCCTTTTTGACCGGAGGAATAAAGAAATTAACTATTAATATAAATTAATAATGAGAATACTCTGCAGAACTGTTTCTAATTTCCCCAATCATCAATCACGACCAGCAAAAACTCACCACAATCGTGCCAAATGCGACGCACTAGTGGTGGGCGTAATCGGCTACAAAGTAATCGACTACATCGATTACTAAATTTTTGACAGCTTTGAGCAACCTCTAAATATTAATATATTTAAAAATAACTCAACAAACAGTGTTTTTGTCCTAAATGGACACTTTAAGCAGGGTCTGTGGTAAAACATTCCAAAGTTGAAAAACATGACACTCCAAGCAGTCTATAGAACAACTTTCGTCTGTACGACCCTAAATTTTATAATACAAACGATATTAATTATATCCTATGATATATATATTTCAGATCTGCTTCACAAAGAATGTCTTGTAGGACTATGTTCTTATCCCCTTTATTACCGTTACCTAACCATGCTAAATATTATACTGTACCAGGAGTAGGAATACTAATATTCACCTAAAAACTTTGATAGTATTTAACACAATAATAGTGACAATGTACTGGACGAGAATAACAACAACGAGGAGTCAATGTAACTATTTTTATGGATGCTGCTATGTACAGTTGCTTCCCCATAAACGTACAGTACCACAGCCTGGGAATTTGTAAGGTTACAATTACAGTACAAGATGTGACACCGCAGCCCCGTAGTCATGGCTTGAAACGATGCATAACATGTATTTGTACATAAGAACATAAGAAAGAAAGGAGTCTACAATAGGCCGGTTGGCCTGTGCATGGCAACTCCTGTCGAGAGTTACTACCACTCTCTCTCATCCATGAATCTATCTAGCCTCTTATTATTTCCTTGCGTTTCAGCACTTTCTCCAAAGTTGCTAAACTTGTTCCACTCGTCCACCACCCTATTTGTGAACCACTTCCTTCTTATTTCCCTCCTAAACCTAAACTTATCCAACTTAAATCCGTTGCTACGAGTCCTATCCTGCTCGGATATTATAAGAACTTTATCTATATCTCCTTTATTGATTCCTTACACCCACTTAGATACTTCTATCATATCTGCCCGCATCTTCGTTTTTCTAGGGAATGCAAGTTTAGTTTCTTTAATTTATCCTGATATGGAAGGTTTCTAAGTATCGGAATCATTTTCCTCATTCTTCGGTGCACCGAATCCAGTGAATTGATATCCATTCTATAATAAGGGCACCAGAACTGAACAGAATAATCAAGGTGTGGCCTGACTAGCGCAAGATAAAGTTCCAATAAGACCTCTGCACTCTAATTAATAAGGCAAACTCTGTTTGCCTTACTTCGAACACTGTTTTCTTGGCCGTAGGTCCGGGCTTACAAGTACTCCTGACTCTCTTTCACATGTCGACTTCTCTATGTTGATGTTGTTATGGCTGTATACATTGACATTATTTGTTCTTCCAATATTAAGTACGCTGCACTTGCTAGTGTTGAATTTCATTTGCCATTTTTCTGACCACTCCTGCAGTATATTTAAATCCTCCTGTAGTGCATTTGCATCCTGCCCTGAATTAATCTGCTGCCCTATCTTGGTGCCATCCGCAAACTTGCTTATGTCACTGCTGATCTCTTTATCTAGGTCGTTTATGTAGATTATGAACAAGAGTGGGCCCAGTACTGACCCCTGAGGAACCCCACTGGTTAAACAGCCCCACTCAGATTTAGCACCATCTACGCTGACCCTCTATGTTCTATCGGTGAGCCATGATTTTATCCAATTTAAAACTTTCCTCTAGTTACCATGAGCCTTAACTTTTCTCAGGAGCCTCTGATGTGGTACTCTGTCAAACGCTTTGCTAAAGTCTAAGTAAATAACATCATAATTTTCGTCATTATCTACTACCTCGAAGACTATCCTAAAAACATAAGCAGATTTGTTAGACACGATTTTCCATTTGTAAGCCCATGTTGAGAGTCGTAGATTATTTTTTTCTCTAAATGCGATCGGGTGTTATTTGCCATAATTGATTCAAGAAATTTCCCCACTGCTGACGTCAAACTTATCGGCCGGTAATTTGACACTGATGCTCTGTTTCTCTTTTTGAATGTGGGTACTACATTTGTCTGTTTCCACAAGTCTGGCACCACTCCCGTGTCTAATGATTTTGTAAATAAATTTACAAGGGGTCCGCTAATCTGTTCCTTACACTCTTTCAAAACTCGAGGAAAAATTTCATCCGGCCCTGGGGATTTTGTCTTCTTTAATATATTTATCTTCTTAAGAACATCCTCTTTTCTGATAGTGATATTCTTTAATTTCTCTTCTTCATTTCCCCTAAATATCAGTTACACCTCTGCCATTTCCTCCTTTAAATGTACTACTTTGTCCCTGACCTTTGTACTATATACCAGGAAAAATCCCTTGGGATTCGCCTTGGATTCTCTTGCTATGCTGATTTCGTAGTCACTCTTTACCTTTCTTACATTTTTCTTAACATTCCTAGATAGTTCATTATACCTATTTCTGAGCTGCTCCTCCCCTCCCTTTATTATTTTTTATAAATTCCTTTCTTTATTCCTATGTCATGTTTAAGTTTTTGGTCATCCACCTTGGCTCATTCTTATTTGACCAAATTTTTCTGTATGGTATATTTTGTTTTTGTGCTTTACGTACTGTAGTATACTAGTGAATATATTATAATCATGATCAATTGTTGTGTCGCCTGTGACCCTACCCGTTCCTACCCGGGACTGATATTAACTGTTCCCAGGCGACCTCTCCTAGATAACTTCTTAACCCCTCAAAATATGCCGATGGAAAGTTTAGGACTCTGACCATATTGTCATTGTTTTTCGTTTCCCAATTTAGGGTGAACCTCATTTTTCTGTGATCACTGTTACCTAGTTCTTCCCTTCTGTGATATCTCTGAAAATATTTTCTTTATTTGTTAATACTAGGTCTAATATATTGTCACCTCTAGTAGGTTCTGTAATTAGCTGTTATAGAAAATTGTCCTGTACTACGTCTAGGAAGTCTTCAGATTCATAGTCACTTACAATGTTATCCCAGTCATTATTTCTGAAGTTGAAATCCCCCATATTGCACAGGTTGTTGTATATTCTGCCCTACTCATTTCCTGCCATATGGGATGAGCTGCTTCTATTCCACGACTTGGGGGGCTGTAAATCTCTCCCATAATTAGTTTTCTCTTCCTTCCGCAATTTCTACCCATACAGACTCGGTTCCTAGTTCACCCTTTATTAAATTATTAATACAACATTTTAATGTATCCCTGACGAAGAGTGTGACCCCTCCCCCCCTTCCTACCTTCCCTGTCCTTGTGAAAAAGGTTGTACCCTTCTATGTGGTACTCTGATAAAAAGTTCTTGCTCGCCATATTCATCCAAGTTTCGGTGATTGCTATGATGTCTACATTCTCGGTACATAGAGCCGCTCTCAGCAAGTCTATTTTATTTCTAATGCTCCTACTGTTTGTATAGTATACATTAAAACCTACCCTTCCCTGGTCCTGTTTTACCCCTTGTCCTGAGTAACCAATTTTACTCCCCAGGATCTGCTTGTTTTTGGACTCCCACTTACCTTGACTCTCTCTACTGCCGAACCCCAACCACCTACCCCTCACTTTGGAGTGACAATTTCACGCTCCAGGGAGGCAGAAAACGTCTTTACTCCCGCGCGAGACAAGTGTACTCCGCCACGACTGTACAGGTATTCGTTACCAAAGAATGGTTGCCAGTTGTCAATGAACGCCCAACCATTGCTTGCACAATGTTTTTCCAGTCGGCAATTTATAATAATTGCCCTAGACAGCCATTCACGACCAACTCCTCTTCTAGTCAAGACACCACATACTATCGGGATCCCTCCCCGATCTCTAACCTTCCCCAGCGCTTCCCTATACCTCTTGAAGAGTTCCTCACTCCTAACCTTTCCTATGTCGCTACCTCCTACACTAACATACACTACTGGCTTGGTACCCTAGCCCTGTCAAAACCCTATCTATCCTATCAGCTACATGCCCTATCCCAGCCCAAGGGAAAGACACCCTAGTCCTACTTTACCTATCTCTTGCACAAAAAGTCCTATCTAAGAACCTCACCTGGGTGTCCCCAACTTCCACGACCTTACCCCTGGGCAGGGTTTGAACAACTGCCCTATTTTCTCCAAGCACCACACCGTCCTGCCTCTATTCTTCCTCGTCCTGCCTCTTCTCTTCCTCGCCAGCTTCCTTCAACACTTGGTAGGGTTTACTGCACTCCACACCCTGGACAGCTTTCCTGAGTCTATCCCTAGTCCCCTTAGATACAACCACTCTCCACACCTGCGAAGGAGGGCTTCGTTCTCCCCCTTTAAAACGTCTAGTTCTCTCCTAAACTGCTCCAGCTGACTTAACAGAGTGGCCAGGGGGGTCATCTTTCCTCATACACCGCCGCTCTTCCCCCACAACACAACGATCCACGGCGAACATTTCCTATGGTCACTAACAAGAGCACTTAGGGGCACGTCCTTCTCCAAGCTAGGTCAGGGAGGTTCGTTCATCTGTTTACCAGTTTTAGGTTTTCTATCTTATCGCAGAAGTTGATGAAATGTATCGGAATGGTGTGAAAGATTTTCTGAAATTACTTTATATAAATAAAATGTGTAATATTACGATAAAGGTTAAGTGTTTGCTGTGTCTGTAGCCAACTAGTGGTCAGACAACCTGTGTTGTTATAATATATTTGTTTGTGAAAATTGGAATTGTAAATAAACTCCTGGCAGCATATTAATTTACCTATTGCCGAGAGAAGGCGACCAATGGCCTGTGTAGGATCCCCCCATTGTTCTTGATTATCATTTTATTCATATGCAGTATGATACGGTATAGAAGAGCATACAATAGTCACAGTTTGATGAATGTAGAAAAATATTTAATTACGTTTCGGAAACTTACATCCGGTAGTCTCTATCAATAAATGCTTACAAAATTATAATTAATTATTATCATAATCCCCTCTACACTGTCCCATAAACACGTGTGTTGTATATTGTATTTACCACACCATTAGAGTTCCATGGAATAAGTAATCCCTTTACAGTATGGAAGAAGCTGATGCAACAAACTGAACACCTATAATTCCGGGTCACTCCACGTAATCTATGTGAACCATACCTTAATATTGTCATCAGTAATCTTGAATGTAGCCCTGGACTTGCAGTCCAACCACCAAACAGGTCATAAAATATTATAATTTCGTGTTCCTGGACCAATAAATCAACTGACACGTTATGGGTAAATGGTATGAAATTAAAGGATGTGTAGTAGTTACAGCTTGGATATAGCTTACTATGAGTTAATTTGTGTAAAATACGTTCACATACCACCGGAATTACGTCCATATCATACAAGGCATCAAATTAAGATGTACAAATTATTAAAATGATTTATGTCCCTATAAACGATTTCAGTTTGTGGGGAATGCAGTGTAGCACTCTGGCAAAGACATAGAGTTGAAATGCTATCAGCAATGTTGTTTATATATTTCAATTGTCACAATAATTTAAGCTAAATTAAAGTACCAAACATATTGTGGAAACGCTGGACGTCTGACCACTCATCCCCAACCAAGATGGAGACTTACAGAAAACTCAGATCAAATACCAATAACCTCAAATGTATAAATACTGTAATTATTTACAAAAATATTATTGGACAAAAGGCATTAGGAACATTGAGTACAGAGACAGATTAAAGAATCTTAATTTGCACTCCCTCGAGAGACGTAGAGTGAGGGACTTTTTCATCGAGGTGTATAAGTGGAAGTCAGGGCTAAACAAAGGTGATATAACAAAGGTACTCAAACTAGCCAACCAGGAGCGACCTCGTAACAATGGTTTTAAATTAGACAAATTTAGATTTAGGCTCGAGATAGGTAAACATTGGTTTGGAAATAGAGTAGTGGATGAGTGGGCAAGTTGCCAAACATCATCATTAACTCGAATACGTTGGATAGCTTCGAACATAGGTTGGATGAATATATGAGCGATAGGGGTTGGGTGTAAATGGGACTTTTGATTATTTTTTTCCAGGAATTAGCCAACCCCGACACAGGTCAAACGACCCACAACGGGGCTTGGGGGACGAAAAAAAGAAAAGAAAGAAATTGAAAATAGAGAAGAAAATGGTTATACTGCCTTAATCTACAACACGAAGATGCCGGAAATCCAGCTTTTTAAGGTGAGACAGAGAGTATAAGTATGGAAACACAGAAGAAGTCAGAGCATTCCACAGTTTGGCTGTGTGAGGAAAGAAGGAGGTGCTATAACGGGTTATTCTCGCGGGTTTTTTTTTTTTGACGGGGATTAGCTCACCCGGGCACAGGTCACTGACCCACGTGGGAGCATGGGGTGCAAAAATGTAATAATAATATTAATATAATAATAATAATAATAATAATAATAATAATAATAATAATAATAATAATAATAATAATAATAATAATAATAATAATAATAATAATAATAATAATAATAATCATAATAATAATAATAATAATAATAATAATAATAATAATAATAATAATAATAATAATAATAATAATAACTGCAATAATAATACAAAAAAAAACAAAAAAAAAATAAAATAAAAAACATCAATAGTGAGAAACAATATACTATTTATTTATGTTATGTTGTCAGTGTTAAGAGAAACAATTGAGACGCTGCAATTGTGTGTAAATGAGGCAGAAAGTCATATCAGCAGGGTCTACCATTAGACAACACATTATGCTTCCAATATCTTCCCAGACGGTAGTACTTCCCTGTTTGGTAGCTGCCTATCCACCTACTACCTATTACCTACTAACATCCACAGAGAAACGGTGGGCACCGCGGGCAAGACGTGTGTTACGATCCCACGGCCTTGCCTGCGGTGCACAAGAATGCCATATCCACCGAACATTGCCCGTTAAAGTACCTGTAAAAGAGAGAGAGTGAAGCAACATTGAGGCGAAGAGAAAGTGAAGAGAGATTGTTGACTAAAGGAGAAGAGTTAATAAGACGAAATGCCTTTGATTCACTTTATTTAATAGGTGGACAGAAGAAGAGCCACCCCAGATGTGAGAGCAGTACTCCAAGTTAGGACGAATGAATCCCTTATATACTTGGAGCAACTGTTCAGGAGTGAAGTAGCTACGGCATCTGTACAGCATTCCCAACTTTCGGGAGGCAGCTTTAGTTATACAAAGGATGTGTGATTTCCAGGACATATTGGAGGAAAAAGTGAGGCCTAACATATTTAATTTAGAATTTGG
Organism: Homarus gammarus; assembly: GCA_958450375.1. Taxonomy (NCBI): domain Eukaryota; kingdom Metazoa; phylum Arthropoda; class Malacostraca; order Decapoda; family Nephropidae; genus Homarus; species Homarus gammarus. Next base: position 63,466 of record CAUDMG010003786.1, read on the forward strand.
CAGGATGATAGCGTCCGGAAATTTTATTGGTGGGAGATCGTCTAATTTAAAAAGTGTAATTGGTAAATATTGAACTTCATTACTATTAAATTTAACCAAGTTTGTACCTCCCCATTCAGAGATGCTGCACACATCCGCATTGATAGAAGTAATGATATCAGCTTTAGAAACAGATCTAGTTTGAAAGTTAGGAGGAAGGGGAAAATGTGAAGAAGAGTGAAGAGTAGAATCATCAGCGTAAGAATGGATAGTATTAGTTGTAGTGTGAAGTAAATCATTGATAAAAAGAAGGAAGAGAGTAGGTGAAAGAACAAAACCCTGTGGGACACCACTATTGGTAGAGAAAGAGCGAGAGATTTATTCCTCGACAACAACTGCCATGGATCGGTTCTTAAAGGAAGCTAGAGATTAGAGAACAAAGTGGGGGAGAGAAACCATAAGAGGGAAGTTTAGAAAGGAAAGACTTGGGCCATACCCTGTCATATGCTTTGGAGATGTCGAGGGCCACGACGAAAGTTTCCCCATAATCCCTAAGAGATCACCAAAGATAGGTGCAATAGGAGAGCAGATCACCAGTAGATCTCGCCTGGCGAAAGTCATACTGGTGATCCGACAAAAGAGAAAGGCGTTCAAGGTGACGGAGAAAATGGGAGTTCAAGATAGTTTCGAGAATTTTAGGTAGGGATGAAGCTAGGGCAATAGGGCGATAGTTAGAGGGATTTTAGAATGGTCACCCTTCCTCAGGATGGGCTGAACCAAAGCATGCTTCCAAGAAGAAGGAAAAGTTTGGGTTTTGAGGCAGAGGCGAAAGTGGCGAGCAAGTACAGGGGCCAGAGCTTCAGCACTCCCTCAGAACACGTCCGGTCCATGTGCCTTACTCACATCCAACCTGAATAACAGACCGGAAACCCTGCGAGAGGAGATTATAGGAAAGTGCATAGCTTCAGTAGGAGGTGCAGGGGTAGGAGGGATAGAGTGGGAATCGTCTAAGGTGGAATTAGAGGAGAATAAGGTGCCAAAGAGATTGACTTTGTCAGGGGAAAAGTTGGCTATAGAGTTATAAGGTCGGAAGAGAGGAGGAAAAGAAGGAGTGTTGAAGTTGTTACAGATGTTTTTGGTTAAGGACCAGAAGGATTTACTGGAGAAAGAATTTGTCAGGCCAGGGGTCTTTCTTTTTGTAAAATTCCGCTTGGCCCTACGAAGAATAGACTTACAACGATTCCAAGAAGTAATGAAAGAGGTGTGGGTAAAAGGAGAAGGAGGTAGTTTCATAGCTCGATATGCCCTATCTCTCACCCTGCAAGCAAGAGAGCAGGAGCGATCAAACCATGATTGTAATGTGAAAGTTTTGGTAAAAGATGGGATAAATGCACTCATACTGCCCTGTATAACCCCAGCAATGCTGTCAGCACATACCAAGGTGTCCCGAGTGGAAAAGTAACATTCATCCCAAGGAAAGTCGGTGATGAATTCTCACAAGGATTGCAAACTTGCCCTCCGATGGTGCCATGTTTTACGTTTAGAAGGGGGTGGGGGATGTTAGGTTCTGAATAATAAGTTCTATATACAGGAGAGAACACAAACACCTGTATAGTTTTGTAGGTTCGGTTTACTGGATAAGAGTATGTACACAGAGGGAAGCAGCACTCTCCCCGGCTAGGCTCCTGCTGGTCAACTGCTATAGGCGACGTATGGCAAGTGATACATTAGCAGCTTCCATACGTCGCCAGGCACATTAATTAAGCGTGTGGGATATGGTAATAACATTGCCACACGCTGCTAGCTACATAAATGGAGCACATACATAATATACATACATGATATATAATCCAGCATACATAATATACATACACCTCCCTCCCCCCTATTCGCTCATAGCAAAGTCTTGAGCGGACCTTTTCTTTTGGATCCGTTCTGAGCGTCGAGGGACTTCATCACTGGGAAGGGTATGGGACTCAACACTGGTGGCGGGGCCAGCAGAAGGCATTGTTACGGGTCGGAGAAAACGGCGGTTCCTCCACCACACACGACCACTGGGTAACCGCACCTGGTAGTCCCGTGACCTGCCGAGACCCATGACTACGCCTACTTTGTCCCAACGTAGGGAGGTCGGGTCCTGAACACGGACTTGGGTGCCGACACTCAACCTGGGGAGAGAACGGGCGTGGTCATTGTAGCGGGCGACGACGTCCTGAACACGTTCGGCGGCTCGGCGATCACAATACTCTGTCTTGGCCTGCCACTCCTTGGAGAAGGATTGAGGGTGAGCAGGGACACAAGAACGAAGGGGGCGTCCATACAAAACCTGGGCAGGGGAGCGTCCGGTGTAGTTAGGTGTGTTGCGGAGTTCAAGAAGACGCCTGTCGAAGGCCTCGCAGTCAATGTTCCCAGAAGGGGCCACCTTAAGGATGAGGTGCTTCAGGGATTTGACAGCAGCCTCAGCGTGGCCGTTGGACTGCGGGTAATGGGGCGATGACAACACATGCCGGACTCCCCATCGGTCAAGGAACACAGCAAAGTCCCGGCTTGTGAACTGAGGCCCTCCGTCGGTTCGCAGGCGTGCAGGAACGCCCACGTCACGGAAGTAGTGGCGGAACTTGCTGATGGTGGCGGCAGACGTCGTGTCATTACCGCACTTGATGACAACCGGCCAACCAGAGAGACGGTCGACGATAACGAGGAAGGACTTTCCTGACACACAGAAAAAGTCGGCCGACACAGACTCAAAGGGGCGGGTGGGGTTGTCGTCACTCATAAAGGATTCCTGCTGCTGGCTGGGTTGTAATACGCGGCGGGGCTTACACACCCGGACAGCATTGGAGATGTCGGGGTCGATGCCAGGCCGGAACACAGTCTGTCTTGCACGCCGTTTGGTGGCCTCGGCTCCACAGTGACTGTCGTGGAGGCGAGCCAAGGCGTGGAGACTTGAAGCAGCAGGGACAACTACCGAAGGAGAGGTGTCACTGGCCAGAGGTAGGGGCAGGGCGGCAGCAGGGTAGTTGCTGCTCCCTTCGTGCACCCTGTTGGCGTGTTTTACCTCGAGAATCGGTGTTGGGAAGTCCTGGGAGATGATGGCCAACTCTTGGCAATGTCTGTAGGACAGCAAAGGAGTCGGGACGCCATTATGCACATCAATCCAGGCTTGACACGACCTGTTGCCAAAGGTGACGTGTGCATAGAGTGAACCTAGGGCCGGGGTCATCTGTGAACCATCTGCCATAAAGCGGAGATCCTTGGGGGGCGGTCCTAGATCACTTGGAGAGAGCCCCAAGCATTGCAAATGCTGGGGACCGATGACTGTAGCATCAGCGCCGGTGTCGGGCAACATCTGGAGGCGGGATGACACACCGCCGTAGGTCACGATGACGCTGATGTACTGGGGGACTTTGGTCCTGGGACGCGGGGGGAAGCACACATTCCTAATGTGGCTCGAGCGTTGTCAGGAGTCGTCGTGCCTCTGATTGGAAGGCTGTGGGCGGCCCTCTCTGGTGGAGGGGGGCTGAAGCTTCCGCCGACGCGGCCCCTTGGGTATGTTGGAAGGGCAACACTTGTCATAGTGGCCCAGACGACCGCACACATTGCACTGGACGCGTTTGGCTGGGCACCGTACTGTGAGTGACCAGTGGCCCTTACGGTCACAACTGTTGCAGGTAGACTGAGCAGCTGGACACACCTGTGTTCCGTGCTGCTTACCACAGTTGTTGCAAAATAAACCGGGCGTGGACGTGGTGGGCGAAGGCGTAGGAACAGACTTCTTGTCCTTCTTGTACCGGGACACAGCGCGTACAGCTGTAGGGGGAGCACGGATGGCAGAGGTGGCACACCTGGCAGCCTCATAGGAGCGACATATCGTCAACACATCCTTAAGAGAAGAGGAAGAGTCGAGGGAGGTGAGGCGTTGGACAAGTTCCTCGTCCTTAACACCCATCAGGATCACCTGCCTCAACTGGGTCTCCTCGCACTGCTGGTGGTGGCCTGGACATATATCTACCTCTTCCGAGGCTCTCTTAAGACGCACGTAAAAGGCATCAAAAGACTCACCCTCCATCTGTCTGCAGCTAAACAATTCCCTCCTGCGCAGAGCTTCATTCTGCTGTCCTTTGATGTGCCGTTGTAGAACGTCCAGTACCTCCTCTACAGACAGCAAAGAGGTTGGGGGTACCTGCAACGTATGTTCCAAGACACGCTGAATTTCCAAGGACAGGCACATACGCAGCTGGATGAGTTGTTTAGGCTGTGGCAAACTCTGGAGATCCACCATTGTAGAATAATCAGTCCACCGTCGCCGCCATTCACGAAAAGTCTGGAAAGTCTCATCAGGCTTCAAGATGGGCGGCGTTTGAGCTGCTGCTTTAGGTGGGGCTGGGGGGCGTGAAGGAAGCATGGATGAGGTATCTGAACCAGTCAGTACCGAGGCAGTGTTAGAGCCAGGGGCTTGGTTAACAGTGAGGCGAGATATCAAGGCTTCAAACCGTTCACTGTCTTCCAATCTCCGTTGGTTGTCTCGTTCTGCCTCTGCTTGCCTTCTGTGCTCATCCGCCAAACGTCTGTGGGCTTCATCCTCGCGTTTCTCATCTCTCATAAACTTCAGTAAAGCAATTATCTCTGGAGACAACGCTGAATATTGAGGTGAGGGACTGCGCGATGTGGGGGCTAGAGCGTCGTGGCCGGCCTGGTCATCCATCTCTGCGGGGCTATCACCCGTCTGAGTCATCCAGACGCTGGGTCCACGGCTACGTAAGGCGTGAGACATAACTACTTCCTCTGTGTACTATGTCTTAAATCAGTGTTGACCGGTCAGCCCGTCGTATCAACAAGATTTCAGACAAAAAATAATTAAATACACAGATAAGTAGGTTATATATATAAAATATATATAAGGAAGCCGCGCGGTCAGCGAGTGTTAGTACGTGTATGTGTGTGAGTGTGTGTCCCGGGCCGGCAAAGCGTCTCGCCCCAGCTGTGAGGGGGGGTGGAGGCGGCGCTGTGAGGGGGTGGGGGGAGAGGCGCGGCGACTCCCAGTCAGTCCAGTTACCCTCAGAACGCGGTCAGAGACGGGTGCACTGAACTCTACTCCTTACAAATGCCCAGAACGTGCCGTATACCTTGGGAATCCTTTAGAACAAGGTCACACATGAATGGCACGAAACACACAATGCACTAAACACTTCACAGAAAATCACTGTCACTGACACTGCTCAAAGTTGCTGAGATTCTTCGAGGAGAGATGACGCGCGGGAGTTGACCCAAGCGAGAGAGGAGTCCGTACGCCGGCTTTCCACAGACTTTGCACTTTCACTCGTAATTATCCAGTAAGATCGGATCACTGCGCCATGTTAGGTTCTGAATAATAAGTTCTATATACAGGAGAGAACACAAACACCTGTATAGTTTTGTAGGTTCGGTTTACTGGATAAGAGTATGTACACAGAGGGAAGCAGCACTCTCCCCGGCTAGGCTCCTGCTGGTCAACTGCTATAGGCGACGTATGGCAAGTGATACATTAGCAGCTTCCATACGTCGCCAGGCACATTAATTAAGCGTGTGGGATATGGTAATAACATTGCCACACGCTGCTAGCTACATAAATGGAGCACATACATAATATACATACATGATATATAATCCAGCATACATAATATACATACAGGGGAGGTGATCGGGCCCAGTTTGATTTAATAGAAATAAGGTTGTGATCAGAAGACCCTAAGGGGGCAGAAATTGAGTATGAATAGTGTGAGGAGTTAGAGGTAAAACAAAGATCAAGAATGTTAGCAAGTTGATCGTGTCGATCATGAACGCGTGTAGGGTGTTTGATTATTTGTTCCAAATTACTAAGTAGGGAAAACGAGAGTGCCTCAGCTCCACCTGCATCATCCCTTGCAGTTCCAAGCCACTCTCTGTGATGTACATTGAAATCCCCTGGGTAGAGGATCTCGGTGTTGGGGTGTGTGGATAGCAATGACTCATGGCAGGAAGTGAGATAGTCAAAGAGTTCGAAGTAGTCTGTAGAGTTGGGAGAACAGTATAGGCAACAAATAAAAATAGTCACAGTTGGTAAAGATATTTTAAGGCAGATGACATCATAAAGGGGAGATTCAAGATCCGTGAGTCGAGCTATAGGTGTACGTGTGTTGCAGTAGGGGCATACACTTCCCTTAGAACGGAAGTAGGTAAAAATGTTGTAGTTGGAAACTTGAAAAGGTTTGGGTGAAGCTGCTTTGGACAGTTGAAGTTCGGAAAATAGTAAGAGGTCGGGGGATGAAGTTAATAGATGGTGCTCCACAGAAGGAAAATTGGATCTCAAGCCGCGAATGTTGGAAAAATGAAGTGTGAAAAAAGCCGATCCTCCAGCAACCGCGGTGGCGTCAGTTGAGGCCCCAGTAACTTGATGATGATCAGGTTGGCCCTGGGGTCCACAACCTTCCCTATCTGTGGGAACCATCCGAGAAGGCCCCGGTTTAATATTAATATCAACTGAAATAGGAGAATAAAATAGAATGAATAAAACCGATCAAGAATGAGTACGGTTATATTTGTGGTGTTGTCAATAGTAAGAGAGACAGTTGAGACCCTGCAATTGTGTGTAAATGAGGCAGAAAGATAGATCAGCAACCTAGGACTTAGTCACAATTTTCGGATTGCCATATGACAGCAGGGTCTTCCATTATACTTCCAATATCTTCCCAGGCGGTTGTACCTCCCTGTTTGGTAGCTGCCCAGTATTGGCCCAGTATGGGCCAATAGGTCCGCTGCAGTTTCCTTCATTCTTATGTTCTTATTTTAAGTTACCAGGTCCAGATGATATATTTGCCGGAGTACTAAGGGAATGTAAGGAAGATCTTAGTATGCCCTTAGCAAATTTGTTTAACACGTCATTAAAAACGTGAGAGTACCAGAATCCTTGAGGATAGCGAATGTGATGCCGATTTTCAAGTAAGGAGATAAGATCATTATCCTCTAGCTACCGTCCAATCAATTTAACATCAATCGTAGGCAAATTGCTGTTAGTAATAATTTCAGACTCCATTCAAAATCAACTCGAGAAGCAAAAGTTGATCAACGATTCCCAACACACAAGTGAGCGTTCATTTCTGACAAATCTATTAACATTCCTTTCAACTGTTTTAAAATCATTGGATGACGGACACGATTATGATATGGTATATATTGCCTTTAGTAAAGTCTTCGACAGACTCCCCTACGAAAGACTAATACGAAAAGTGAAGGATCAAGGAAATGGAAGAGATATTCTAAAATGAATTAGGGCATGGTTACAAGACAGGAAACAGCAAGTAAGCATTGACGGCACTAAATCCGATTGGGGTAACTACACTAGTGGAGTACCCCAGGGCTCAGTACTTGGACCATTACTATTTATTATATACTTAAATGACATAGATATAGGCGTATACAGCAACATAAGTAAATTTGCCGGCGACACTAAAATAGGGCGTGTAATTAAATCTGATGAAAGACTCTGCAAAACTACAGGAAGATCTAAACAAATATTTCGCATTGTCTGAAAATGGCAGATGAAGTTTAATGTAGAAAAATGTAATGTACTTAGTCTAGGAAATGGAAACAGAGAAACCAAATATCAGATGAATATGTTACAGAAAATTCGAGTGTAAGAAAGATTTAGGAGTAATGCTAAGTAGGAATCTTAAACCAAGACAACAATGAGTATTTGCTCTAAACAAGGCTAATAAAGTACTTGGGTTCATACAAACTAGTGTTACTTACAAGACTAGCGGGGTCATCCTAAAATTATATCTTGCACTTGTGAGACGTCACTTAAATTAAGCGGTTCAGTTCCAGTCACCGTACTACAGAATGGATATAGAATCCCTAGAGAGCAGGGAGAGGAGGATGACAAGACAAATTCCGGGCATTAGGATTATTGACTACAGAGACAGATAAAAGCATCTTAATTTGCACGCCATCGAGACACGTAGAGTGAGGGGCGATATGATCGAGGTGTATAATTGGAAGTTAGGGATAAAAAAAGATGATATAACAAAGGTACTCACACTATCCAACCAGGAGCGAACTCATAGAAATGGTTTTAAATTAGACAAATTTAGATTTAGGCGCGAGATAAATAAACACTGGTTTGGAAATAGAGTAATGGAGGAGCGGAAGAAGTTACCTAATGTTCCACACCATTCTCTCAGGCCTGACTACGGTGCTGTGTTACTACATCTCGTACCCCAGCCCTCACACACTCCCTGGGTGTGGTCCGTTCATGTGGAGGCAACTGCACATGTGTGTGTATTTATTGTTATATATCCCTGTGCACTATTTGTCAATACTGTTCTGTACACAGAAACTTTTTAAACGGCTCTACTGCTTGGAGTTTAATCTTGCCTAGATAGCTTAGAAATAGCCTGACCGTTCTAAATTAATCAAATAAACTAAAAGTAAACCTAATGAAAATCTAGGGATGTTTTTGTCCTCGTCTTACCTTCATTTATTATCACATCCCTCGATTTTAAATACTTACTAAGTTACGTTACCGTCTGCATAACTATTATTTATCAACTGCAGATCATCTTTAATAATATCGGTCCTGACGGTGACTATTGCTATTTAACAAATTAATTGTGAAAATATAATATATTATATTATTCGAAATCAGCTCCGTCTAGCAGGCCCAGTTATAATCACTGAGGTCTGTCAACTCTTTCCCAAAACTCATCAAATTCTCCAGTGTTCTGCAACCCTAAATTATTTATCCGTGTTATATTTTCGTTACTTCAAATATTTCATTGAACAGAAGGTAATGAAACCCTTACCCGAATATTGCTGTGCACTTTGAACAGTGAGATTAAATGGTGATAATATTTCTGGGGTGGTCTACATCTGTGTGTGTGTGTGTGTGTGTGTGTGTGTGTCTGTGTGTGTGTGTGTGTCTGTGTGTGTGTGTGTGTGTGTGTGTGTGTGTGTGTAATAATAAATAATAATAATAATTAACAGTTTTTTGATAGAGCATGGAAGCCGGAAAGTTGAATATTTGCAGTTACATAATTGGGGAATGAGTCTCTTGATTTACAAATGATATACAAGTAACATAAATGATACAAATATGATATGTAATAACTGGGTGGGGAGAAGCTCAAACTACAGAGTATTTCAACATAGTGACAGTGCATAAAGTAAGATTGACTGGGAGTGAATACACTGCTTGATTACAAGTTATTGATAATTTGTACACTGTGTTGGGACTAGGCTGTTCTTATAGCGATCAGTTTGTGCTCGTATTTGCTGGATGCCGTTGTGGTGTCGAACAACAATTCTCGGACGAGGGATCTCGGGCGGTAGTAGGAGCCGGTGTCGAGGATGAGGTCGTGGTGGTGGTCAGTGAGAGCCAAGAGGGTCGGTGTGTTGAGCTCTTCTTGATATATGGAGTAGGAAGGGGAGAAAATAATCTTGCAAGCCCTCTTTTGCACTTTTTCTAGGTGTTTACTTTCTGTGGCATTTAGGGAGGAAGACTAGGTAGGGGAGGCATAGATGAGCTTGGGAAGTATGAATGTTGAGTAAACACTGAGGAGGTCCGGGGAAGGACCTCCGAGGGACTTGGAGTCGGCGGAGGAGGTGTGTGTTTGTGTTTCTGCAAGCTTGCAAGCGAAGCAAACTCACTTTATCAACCTTAATCTTATAGAAACTTAGGAGAATATATATACATAAGACCACACTTGATAATTAAAATTTTACTGGCAAGCAGCAAAAATAATTAAAAATGTTTGCGAAACCATTATCACTAGAAGTAGTTTGTTGATTTTCTATATTTTTGCTTTAATTGTTTTTTTTTTATGATTTTAATTATATTAACAGAAACGTATCCTGCTTCACAATTCTCCTCCTGGCGCCATTTTTGTTGTTTACCTCGCTGAATCCCACTTCAAGACATGTTTCCTAATTGATGGTGAACGCTTCCACGATTTCCTCCTCGCCATTGCTAATGTATATCAACCTAAATATTAAGGTAAGTTGTTTAACACATAAATTAACACGATAATACATTGAACGTAATAAAACCTGACCTAACATACCCAACCTATGGGTATGTTAGGTCAGGTTCTAAAAGGTTCTATGTAGTATCGTTTCCGTGTCTGTGTTCAGTATCATGCTAATAGTGTGTACAAAAAAATTTAAACCAAATCGGACGTTTCCTTCTGGTGATAACGGTTTCGAAAGCCTTTACCAAATAATTATATACTTCGAAAAATGGTTACTTTCAAAAAGTAATCAAGTATTGAATAAAATTTTGTGAATTCTTAACCTTTACTTTCGCCAAACGAAAACATTTCTCTATGTAGGTAACAAAAATATTACATACGAAACATTCAATTGGATTTTTAATTTATAAAATATAAGAACTATAAGTTCATACATACAATAAGAACATGAATAAGTGCTGCAATTATATACAAAAGGTAAGAGTCCAGTAAACTCTTCGATCATGGTTGAGTGGATGCGGGAATCATTGTACCAGAAAGACAGTCAAGTGAGAGATGACAAGTGTCAAGATATAAACCAATTAAAATGGAGTTCCATAGGAAGTAGGTGGAGGAACTGGAGGTCCATAACCGTTGCTGGCACCATTACCATTCCCACTGTTACCGTTGGGTCTATAGCCATTGCTGGCACCATTTCCGTTCCTTCTGTTCCCATTGGATCCGTAGCCATTGTTACCATTCTTCCTTCCGATTCCATTACCATTGGATCCATAACCGTTTCCATTACCATTCCCTCCATTTCCGTTACCATTGGACCCGTAACTGTTGCCATTACCGTTGGTGGTTGGACCATATCCATAGCCGCCGTTGGGGACGACGCCGATGAGCTCATTGACGGAGTAGAAGTTCTCAGCCTCAGAACAGTCCACGTTGAACCACCAGTCGCACACCAGGTACTGCTGGTTGAAGATGGTACCGTTGGGACAGAGGAAGGAGTCCTGCTGGCGCCTGCGGGCGCGGTCCTGGCAAATGTGGAACACCTGGCAGCCGGCTTCAGAGGCGGTATCAGCGTAATAGCCTTGCACCGCCTGGTCATCACAGGAGAAGCCAGTGTCAGGTGGAGAAGCCAAAATGGGGTAGTCTTCACCAGGGACGCCACCACCAGGAATGCTCTCCAGCAGAGCAACAAGTTCATCGTCTTGTCCGTAGCCACCTGTTGGGGCACCGTACCCGGTACTTGGGGGAGCTCCATATCCGTTTCTTGGGGCACTTCCGAACCCGTTGCTAGCGGGTGCACCGTAACCATTGCTTGGATCTCCATTTGCGGGAACGAATCCGTTACTGAAACCTCCACTAGGGGCAACGTAGCTGCTAGAAGGTCGTCTGTCAGCAGCAGATACACCCAGCAGGGCTGTAGAAAAACGACACATTTACTAAACTACTGTAGGTAAGGGACATAGTCGCATTAAATTTTACTATGATCACTTTAAATCTATTTATTTAACTTATTTCATACACAGTTGTAATAATTCCTGAGTTTTAGAGTAACTAATTTCATCTATCAAAGATTGTGTAAATTCAAGTTACGGACAATGGCATTTACGGGTGTTCGTGGTGAGACGCTAATGCACGTAACTCTCACAATACCTGTATGTCAAGAGTTCGACCCTCGGCCCGGACACTACGCGAGAAGTGTGCTATCCAGTGTGACCCTACCAAACATCACAGGTTTCCCGGTCCCCAGTTTCCGCCTGTACTAATACTGAATAGACCGTCCGAACGGCTAGTAAACTGATAAGTGGCGAACATTACATTAAAAAAAAAATCATGTAGTACCTGTGTTTGGTGGTGTTCTTGTGTAGACGTGTGTAGGGACGATGGATTTAACATGGGGAGATATATAACTGTACCCTCTGGTAAACTCCCCTCACACCATGTAATATTGTTAAGCTAGTTAGGATTGTAGGGTGTTTGGAAATGTAATTGTCCTTCTTTAAGAAATTATTAAATGAATACAGGAATCGTTATAAGAGTCATCAATTCATCCCTCCCTTTGTCCTGAGTAAATATTATCACAAATGTATTTGTGTTTTGTAGTGATACAGTGAGTCATATTTCACCTAGTGTCTAAGTTATTGAATGATATCCATATTCCTACTGTAATTATGGCCCATTCTCCCCCCTCCGGCCTCTAATTCAATCCTTCCCTCCTTCCACCCACACCTTCGCCTTCGCTCATCCACTCCGTTTAAATGTAAAGTAAAGAAAAAAAAGAGAAGGAAAGCGCAAGATAAAGAAAGTAATATATTAGATTGGGAGTAGAAAAGGAAATAAGTAATAGAAGAAGAAATTAAACAAAGAAATTAATAGAAAATATAGGCATTGTTATGATACTATATTTTTTTTATCTTTACCGATTAATAGAAGAACTTTCATGGTTGAAAATGAGGCAAAAATAAATTATATAGAGAAGTAGATAGCAGAGTCAGCCAGTGTAAGGAGCCTACTGGAAGATGATGGTGGACGGTGAGTCTCGCTGGCCTTTATACCCGTTCCTTCAACAAGCTCCTCCCACCCACCTTGAGCTCATCCTCTATCTCACCCGCCCATCTCCCTCTTACTCTTGCCTGATTACCAAGTTTGTGAAGGCCAGTTGATGCATATTTATGGATTGTAGGATCACGGCTTTAGTTGCACTGCCCTCACTAGTTCTAATATCCATATATGTAAGAATACCCTGCATTGTTGTGCGCGTGAAGAGTGGATGACCAAGACCGATAACGTCAAATCTAACTTTAGTCGTTTTATAGTCTGGTTAACCAAATCATATATATATATATATATATATATATATATATATATATATATATATATATATATATATATATATTTATATATATATATTTATATATATATATATATATATATATATATATATATATATATATATATATATATATATATATATATATATATATATATATGCTGATAACCACCAGGAAAGAAGAAAACACGAAGTTCCCAAGCGCTTTCGTGTAATTCACATCTTCAGGGTGAGTACAGACTAGTCTGTACAGACTAGTCTGTACTCACCCCTGAAGATGTGAATTACACGAAAGCGCTTGGGAACTTCGTGTTTTCTTCTTTCCTGGTGGTTATCAGCATATACCTAGATCACGCGCACCTACAGTGATTTACTTGCATATATATATATATATATATATATATATATATATATATATATATATATATATATATATATATATATATATAGAGAGAGAGAGAGAGAGAGAGAGAGAGAGAGAGAGAGAGAGTTACGACCTCAAAAGCTGACTGGAGATCCTACGTTTGTAATCCCACCTGGCCTGACGAGTAACTACACGCCTTCAGCCTTCGTGGTCCAACAACAAATATCATTAAAAATTTTCACTGTTCAACCCGTTTTCAGTTGCTCTTAGCTTGAAGTTTACTTAAGAAAATATAATAAAGACAATTTTACTATTTACCAAAAAGATAAGAATAATGGTTTAATAGAGGACACAATTTATATTTTTTTTTTTTTTTTTTTAAGGGGAATAGCCCACCCGGGCAAGGGTCACTGACCAAAATCGGGGCCTGGGGGGCGAAAATGTAATAATAATAATAACAGTAATGGTGATAATAATAATATTAATAATTTAAATAATAATAATAATAATAATAATAATAATAATAATAATAATAATAATAATAATAATAATAATAATAATAATAATAACAATAATAATAATAATAATAATAATAATAATAATAATAATAATAATAATAATAATAATAATAATAATAATAATAATAATAATCTATATACAGTATACTGTATATAAAGTGTCGCGATCCCACTACTCTTTATACTTGGGGAGTGAATCCTACCCCAAGTTATTAACAAATAAAGGTACAAATAGGGAACACGGCAATAATTATCCTCACCAAAAACCTACTCAACTAAATGTACTTGAATAAGTAAAAACAGTTGAAATAAGTGAATCACAAAAGGGAAGATAATTAATTAATTCAATTTATGTTCTAAAGGGAGTAATGACTAGCAAACATGAATTTAAGGGTATAAGTAAGTGTATAATAGAATAAGAGTGATGCCGGAAGGGCGAAAATATACTGTAAGGAGTTAGACCAAACAAATATTACTTAACATTACTATATTACACAGACATACGAAATATATATATGCAACAATCACTACAAAATGATTATTTCCTACCAAACAGGAGATTCCTTACCACCAGGATCCCTTCCTAGGCCTAACTAAACGTGTCACTAATACCTGATACCCCTAAGGCACTGCAGAGACTGGACAAGGCACTAGACAAGGGTCAAGGCTAGAGATCGAATGGACAAGTCTAACCTATGCCACGGTTTTTCTCTACTGCGGAAGCGTGCCCACGCGGGGAGGAGAGCGTCTCATATCACATGATTCAGGACATTTGCTGGATATTTTATATAATTAATTAGTATTACTCTTGAGTTGACTTAACAGAGTAAGACAATGATGCATATAATTACATACATAAATATACAATTAACCTAAGTAACTAAGAACAATAATAATATAATAAGTACAATTAACAATTTATTAATAGCTTGTATGAAATGTAGGCGTGAACATATGCCTCACGCTATGCGAGTTCCAGAGCGCCCAGGCACGTGACACCTCCCCCAAAAAAGTGAGCTTACAACTAACTGGAAGCGAAAATGGATATACAGCTACACAGTGAAAGTAATAACTAACACAATTGGTTTAAATCAATATGAAGCAAAATAATTCATAATATAAACACAAGGTACTCAATGACAATAAAACAAAAAAATAATTTGCATATAGACATAGTTACTAAATAATCAGACTCGAGAAAGTGCATCAGCCAACACGTTCTCTTTTCCACGGATATGGGAAATGTTCAAGTTATAGGGCTGAAGTGATAGAGCCCACCTCAAAAGTCTTTGGTTGGTATGTTTCATCTTGTCAACAAAAGTAAGTGGGTTATGATCAGTGAACACTTGAACGGGATAAGCAGTGCTGCCAATATATACTTTGAAGTTTTCTAGTGCCATGATCAGTGATAAAGCCTCCTTTTCAATGGTGGCATAGTTTCTTTGATATTTGTTAAATTTTCTAGAAAAATAGCACAACGGATGAAGCACTTGATCACTCTCACCCTTTTGCAGAAGCACAGCACCGGCGCCAATTTCACTGGCGTCGACATGGAGAGTGAACTGTTTCTGGAGGTCAGGTGCAAGTAGTACAGGAGCATTTGCCAGCAGGGATTTAAGATTCTCAAAAGATTCCTGGCAAGCCGTAGTCCACTTGAAGGTTTTCTTGCCACTCAGCAGGTCAGTCATGGGAGAGGCAACGGAGGAGAAGTTTGGACAAAAACGGCGGTAGTACCTCGCCATACCCAGCAACCTCATCACACTCTTCTTATCGCCTGGCACTGGATACTGTTGAATTGCCTCAATTTTGGCTGCTATAGGCTGGACTTCCCCTTGTCCGACCACATGCCCCAAGAAAGTGACGTGGGCATGGCCGAACTCAGTTTTGACGAGGTTCACCGTCAGCTTGCTTGCAGCCAGTACGGAGAAGAGGGCTTGTAGACGACTCATGTGATCTTCCCAGGAACTGCTGAAGACGATAAGGTCGTCTAGGTAACAGCGGACACCTTCCAGACCAGACGTGATGAAATTCATGAGGCGTTGAAAGGTTGCAGGGGCGTTCCGCATACCAAACGGAAGGACTGTGAATTGGTACAACCCCTCAGGAGTGACAAAAGCAGAGATGGCCCTGGAGCGTTCAGTCAGTCTTATCTGGTAGTAGCCCTGGAGGAGATCCAACTTGGTCACGTACCTTGCCTGTCCAAGATCGTCGATCACGTCGTCGATGCGTGGCAAGGGATAACCATCGGGTTCAGTGACGGCATTCACCTTGCGATAATCCACACACAGCCGCATTGACCCATTCGGCTTTGGAACTAGAACAACAGGGGATGCCCATGGACTGATGCTGGGTTCGACGAGGCCTAGCTCTTGAAGACGCTGTACCTCGGCTCGCACACACTCCCGCTTGAAGGCATTAAGACGGTAGGGACGCTGTCGGATTGGCTTGGCTCCCCTGGTCTCAACGTCATGCTCCAGCACTGAACAAGAGAGTGGGTAATCACCAACTATAATAAGATACTCCTGTAATAGAGACTTTATATTATTGGCTTGGTCACTAGAGAGATGGCACAACTTAGCACTGGGGTCCTCCAAGATAGTCGAGTTTTCAACTTTTACACTAGACCCATTCATTATTTCAGAAAAACACTGATCTTTATCATCCTTACACTCTGGCACAATGATACAATTTGGCAAGGATTGATCAACACAAGCAACTGCTTTTCCCAGGGTTTCGTTACGAACATGATATGACTTTAAAAGATTGACATGGATAAGGCGTTTTTTCTTACGCCGTTCAGGGGTGCTAATCACATAATTCACGGACCCCTGTTTTTCTAGTACTTCATATGGACCACTGTATTTGGATTTAAAAGGGTGATCATGTAAGGGCAGGAAGGCCAACACCTGCTCCCCCACTTGGAATTCTCTAGGTTTTGCCTGATGGGCCTTATCAAAATGCAGTTTCATTTTCACCTGAGCACACCTTAAGTTGGACTGGGCAAGTTCTACAGCCAGACGCAACTTCTCCTTGAATTGGACCACATATGAAGCTAAGGGCGTCGCGCTCTGATCACTCAACCAACACTCTTTTAACACCTTAAGAGGCCCTCGCGCCTCATGTCCATAGACGAGCTGGAAGGGTGAGAATCCTAGCGACTCTTGTTTACTGTCCCGAACAGCAAACAAAAGCAGGTCAACTCCCTCGTCCCAATCCTTCCCAGTCTCCAGACAGAAGGTGCGCAACATGAGTTTTAGTGTCTGGTGAAATCTCTCTACCACCCCCTGTGACTGAGGGTGATAGGCCGAAGACCTCAACTGCCGGACTCCCAGGGTTTGCATTACCTGATTAAACAACCGGGAAGTAAAATTGGAACCCTGATCTGACTGCACCACTGTAGGAAGGCCTACTTGAGTGAAGAAGTGGGTTAAGGCTTTGATAACATTCTTCGCTGTGATGCGGCGCAAGGGAATGGCTTCAGGATAACGGGTTGCACAATCAATAATGGTTAGCAAGAACTGATGACCACGAGGGGTCTTAGGTAAGGGACCGACACAATCTATGACCACCTTACTAAAGGGCTCTTCAATGACTGGGATAGGCTGCAGAGGGAACGGTTTAACACTGGGGTTCGGTTTCCCCGCTACCTGACAATCATGGCAAGTGCGACAGTAAGAGCTGACGTCTTTCTTCATCCTAGGCCAAAAGAACTGGGATAAAATTTTTGCATAAGTCTTCCTAACTCCTAAATGACCACCCACCCCATCATGAGCGATACTAAGTATGTCCTGCCGCAAAGGTTTGGGAATAACAACTTGATGATGAACTAACCAAGGGTGATTGGCAGGAGAATTGGAGGGACGGAACTTCCGCATTAATACACCAGACCTAGTGTAGTAGCAATTTGATTCTTGCTCAGCTTCTGTCTCAGTAACTGACCTATTGAGAAAACCTACTAGCTCAGGATCCCCTGCTTGTAGCTCAATAAACTTACTCCTAGTGATGGGAGAGGAACCAAAACTAGTGACATCTGGGTTCCTATCTCCATCAGAACTACTCTGGAGGTTATCTGGTTGTGGGGAATCCTCAAAAAATTCACTGAGACCAAGATCAGTATGGTCCGGTTGGATAAGATTATCCTCGGACTTCTCACAGTCCTGGAGGGAAACTTCATCAACTTCACTAGTCTCTTCTACCTCTGTACTGCGGCTCATACTACGGGTCACAGCACACGCAGGGAACAACCCTGGAAAGTCTACTTCTAACTGCACAGTATTATTCTCGGCAGTGGGACAAGATGAGATCACAACATTAGGGAACATCATGTCGCCAACGAGGTCATTTCCTATCAATAGAGAGACCCCTTCGACAGGTAAGCTATCTACTACTCCTAACGTGACATAACCTGACTTTATGGATGACCACAGGTACACTTGACAAAGGGGAATACGCGACCCACCGGTCAAACCCTTCACAAGCACCCAGCTACCAGTATAGCATGAATCCAGGAATGGAGCAGCTTCTTTAGTAGCAAGAGATAAGGCTGAGCCTGTATCTCTCAAGAGTTTAACAGAAATAGGTTGACTGGATTGATCCAAAGCTAAGGAACCAGGAGAACAAAGTGGTTCAAAGGTTGATATCATAGAAGAGGGGGAAGCATCCAGGGCAACAGTCTGACTGAGGGCAGTGACACAGGGCTCCAATAATTTCTCCGAGTGCTCGGCCACCCTGACCAAAAGAGCGGGGGATCCTTGGTGAGAGGAATTTCTTTTCTTTAACTTGAGACAGTCGCTGATGACATGTCCTGGCTTCTTACAGTACCTGCAACTAGAGTTTCTCTCACCAGCAGGAGTGGATCCACCTGTCCCATGGACCATGGGCTCACCCGGGGTAGATGATGCAGAACCTGAGGGTCGGGTCGGTATGACAAGAGGCAGGGACCCCGATGTAGATGTTGGTGTGGGCCGCTTGAAGGAAGTGAAGGACTGGGACATGGGAGCATAAGACCTGGAATTTACATTTCTATTAGTTAAGGAATAATGGTCAGCCACTGGACCAGCATCAGCCAGGGTACAGATACCTCTCTGATCCAAGTGTGCTCGAATGTCGCCTGGGATACACTTTCTAACCTCCTCTAGCAGGATTAGTTCAACAAGCTTGTCATGTTCTACATGGGCAGACTCACTTTCAATCCACCTCCGACAAAGGACCTGTTTCTGCCTGAAGAACTCCACAAATGTTTGTTTGTCAGTCTTCCGGCAGTTACGGAACTGTTGCCGGTAGGCTTCAGGAACAGGTTTATAAGCTCTCAAAACCGCGGACTTAACAAGGGCATAGTCTAGACATTGATCCTCAGAGAGGGCAGAAAACACATCTAATGCTTTACCAGTGAAAGATCTATAAATAAGTTGAGACCATTGAGAAACAGGCCACTTGTTAAGTCGGGCAATTTTCTCAAAAAGAGAGAAGAATTTGTCTGGTTCTTCCTCATTAAATTTAGGAACACTGTTGAGACATTTGTCTACACTGAATGTTGAAGTATTACTACCTTGAGCCAAACCTCGTTGTTTGAGAGTTTCCAGCTCCACCTCGAGTCTTTTGAGTTCAACTTGCAGGGCCAAATTACTTGGTGTAACAATTTCCTCTGAATTTCCCGACGTTGGGCTATGATTTCATTGTCAATAAGGTAGTTGAGGACAGCCTCTTCTAACCTAGCCTTATTCATGGAAGAGCGGCCTTCTACTTCACAATAAGCAGCGAGGGATTGCCACTCTGCCTTAGTAAGCCCCTTCAGTACTTCGGCTGAAGGTGAAGCCAAAAAGCTTTCCAGGTCAAACATGTTGAACTCAAAATCAAGTAGCGAAAAAAAAAAGTAACCGTGGCAGCTAAGCTAACTAGCTAGCTAATTAATAATATCAAAATGCAATCAACTGTGAAACACAGCAAGGGATTAACCAAACACCTGGTACACAAGATAAGGGTTAACTCACCAGTAGCTTAAGCAATATAAATGAACACTGTGAACACAGCAACTTGCATCCAAAAATACTTAGCGATGAAACAACACCTGACGAGTAACAACACTTGATATGACACAACAATGGTGGTTAGTTCCCCAACACAGGCCCCCACTTGTCGCGATCCCACTACCCTTTATACTTGGGGAGTGAATCCTACCCCAAGTTATTAACAAATAAAGGTACAAATAGGGAACACGGCAATAATTATCCTCACCAAAAACCTACTCACCTAAATGTACTTGAATAAGTAAGAACAGTTGAAATAAGTGAATCACAAAAGGGAAGATAATTAATTAATTCAATTTATGTTCTAAAGGGAGTAATGACTATAGCAAACATGAATTTAAGGGTATATGTAAGTGTATAATAAAATAAGAGTGGTGCCAGAAGGGCGAAAAATACTGTAAGGAGTTAGACCAAACAAATATTACTTAACATTACTATATTACCCAGACATACGAAATATATATATATACAACAATCACTAGAAAATGATTATTTCCTACCAAACAGGAGATTCCTTACCACCAGGATCCCTTCCTAGGCCTAACTAAACGTGTCACTAATGCCTGATACCCCTAAGGCACTGCAGAGAATGAACAAGGCACTAGACAAGGGTCAAGGCTAGAGAAAGAATGGACACGTCTACCCTATGCCACGGTTTTTCGCTACTGCGGAAGCGTGCCCAGGCGGGGAGGAGAGCGTCTCATATCAAGTGATTCAGGACATTTGCTGGATATTTTATATAATTAATTAGTATTACTCTTGAGTTGACTTAACAGAGTAAGACAATGATGCATATAAATTACATACATAAATATACAATTAACCTAAGTAATTAAGAACAATAATAATATAATAAGTACAATTAACAATTTATTAATAGCTTGTACGAAATGTAGGCGTGAACATATGCCTCACGCTATGCCAGTTCCCGAGCGCCCAGGCTCGTGACAAAAGCAAAGAAGTCTGTCTGTCTGTCTGTTTGTGTGTCCACACGAGAATCTCAGAAACTACTTTACCGATCTGGACCAAACTTGGCATGGGTAGCAAGTGTCATGTGGGGATCTCAAAAAAACTCCAACCAACCCGATCCGACACACCCAACCCGACCCGACCCGATACTCCTGAGAGAACCAGAGAAAGAGAGAGAGACTAACGTAGAAAAGTCGTATTCGCTCCTATGATTTACAGCTATTTTGATCCTTAGGTTCTCTTTCATTATGGCTTACTTTTCTCTGCACCTAACCTCTATCCGTCACACCACACAGAGGTTGAAAAGTTGTATCCCAACCCAAGTATTATACCTAATTTTATCAGCTCACTCGCATTACAGCTTACTTTTCTTTGATCTCTAACTTTTCCAGGCTGTCCCTTCTAACAGGGTAGGTAGGTAGGTAGGTAGTCCATTCTAACGAGGTATGCCAAACGTACGATATTTCACAGTGCTAAAATCAATGTGAAGCCCTATGGAGAATTTTTTGTTTTCCTATACACGAACGATGTCCAACAGTAGTTCACCTGGCTGTTCACCTGGAAAATGGACAAAGGGCATGCTTCACAGAAGAGTCCCTCCAAAATCAAATGGCAAATCCTGCTGATACGACTCTCACTGCATTCTTCAAGCTTTCACAGGAAGATGAGTTTGCTCAAATACTCCTGTATGTTGACGTACCGAAGTTTTACATATGGCAGGCTTCAATGAAAAAGTTTCAGAGAAGAGCTCAAGGATCCAATGTTGAAGGATAGCCAGGGATAAAGTCAGTCAATGCTTTGGGACGTGTCTACACGGTTCACCCCAACAACTTTAAATGCTATTGTTTGAGACTACTTTTGCAGCACATCCGTGGCCCAACATCATGCACAGCACTCAAGACAGTGAATGGATAACTCTGCAGAACCTATCAGGAAGCGTGCAATCTCCTTGGCTACTGGAAGATGATGGTCACCGGAATGACACACTAGAAGAGACAGCAGCTACTCAATCGCCAATGAGAATGAGGAACCTGTTGGCCATCATGATTGCTACATGTGGACTTTCCAACCCAAGCCAGCTCTGGAAAAACCACCAAGAAAGTCTTTCAGAGGATCTGCTTCATCAAGCAAGAAGAGAACATCCTGGTCAAGAGATGGACTTCATCGATGACATGTTCAACAGGGCCCTGATCATGCTGGAAGACAAAGTGATGAAGCTATGCGGAAAACGCCTGACTGATTTTGGATTGCCTTCCCCAAACCGAGAAGAACCAGTAGCTGCAAACAGGGAGTTGCTCAGAGAGACAGACTACTCAGTTGAAGTTCTGGTGAATTTTGTTGAAGAAAATGAGCCTCACCTGGTGAGGCTCATTAAGCAAATGCTTATGAACAGATCTTGCGAGCGATACGAGCGGAGCAGGGAGGTATGATCTTTCTTGATGCACCTGGCGGGACAGGAAAAACATTCCTGATCACTCTTCTGTTGGCCAAAGTCCATCATCAGGGGAAAATTGCTCTTGCTGTGGCACCCTCAGGCATTGCAGCAAAATTACTAGAAGGAGGACGTACTGCACACTCAACTTTTAAACTGCCTCTCAACCTCGCTCACATTGAGAATACAGTGTGCAATATCAAAAAAGGATCGGTAAAGGCAAAACTCTTAGAAAAATGCAGACTCAGTCTGGGATGAATGCACTATGTCTCACAAGTTTGCGTTTGAAGCATTGGACAGGACTTGCAAGACATACGAGAAAATGACCAGCTCATGGGTGGCATTACAATGGTCATTGCTGGAGACTTTCGCCAGACCCTACCTGTCATTTCTCGAAACACTCCAGCTGATGAACTGAATGCGTGCCTCAAGGCATCATACCTTTGGAGAAGTGTTCAGACACTCAACCCTGTCCACAAACATGAGAGAACATCTACAAGGAGATCAGGATGCTGGACGGTTTGCAAACCTTCTACTACAGATTGGGAATGAAACTTTCCCTGTTGATTCAGAAGGACAAATAATCGTTCCTCAAGGATGTGGAAATGTTGTAAAGTCCTCAACTGAGCTCACTAACATGGTCTACCCAAACATTATCCACCACTACAAGGATCACAAGTGGCTGCGTGAACGCGCAATTCTGGCACCAAAGAATGAAACAGTGGCTGAAATCAACATGACTCTACTCAGACAGCTTCCAGGCAGTGAGACCTCATTCAAGTGTGTTGATACAGTAATCGACCAGGATCAAGCAGTCCAGTACCCTGCAGAATTCCTTAATTTTTTGGAACCTGCTGGAATGCCTCCTCACCACCTCACTCACAAGATTGGAACTCCTATAATGCTCTTAAGAAATCCTGAGCCACCAAGGCTCTGCAGTGGCACAAGAATGGTGGTGAAGAACATGATGCCACATGTACTGGAAGCTACAATACTGACAGAAAAAGCTAAAGGAGAGGACGTGTTTATACCAAGGATACCTCTCATCACCACTGACCTGCCATTTGAGTTCAAGCGACTTCAGTTCCCGGTTAGAGCCAGGGACAGTCCCTAAAAATGGTTGGCGTAAACCTGGTGTTTCCTAGCTTCTCTCATGGCCATTTCTATGTTGGATGCTCCAGAGTGGGAACTGGCAAAAATCTGTACATACTTGCTCCTAATGGCAAAACCAAAAATGTGGTCCACCCTAATGCACGACAGTGAGATAATGTGGAGCCTCCCAAAGGGTGGCGTCCTACCGTAGCCTAGCGAAAGAGCCGCCCCGAGGGCGGCGTTTCTGCTAGTAATAATAATAATAATAATAATAATAATAATAATAATAATAATAATAATAATAATAATAATAATAATAATAATAATAATAATAAAGAACCATAAATACAAAAAAGAAAAAAAAGTTTAAATTGAGAAAAAATATACGTACAGGGGAATGTTGTGTTGTCAATACAAAAGACAAACATTTGAGACTTTGCAATTATGTGTAAATGAGACAGAAAGTCAGGTCAGAAACCTGGGACTTCGTCACTTACCACCGGAGTTACGTCCATCTCATACAAGCCATCAAATTAAGATATTATAATTAGGTATCATTATATATTGCAGTACCTTGGTTGTTATATTGATTAACACATCACCCTCAGTTCATAATGAGATGCACAAATCATTAAAGTGATTTATGTCTCTATCATGGATTTCAGTTTGTGAGGGATGCAGTGTAGCACTCTGGCAGAGACATAGAGTTGAAACGCTGTCAGCAGTGTTGTTTATATATTTCAATTGTCACAAGAACTTTAAGCTAAAGTAAAGTACAAAACATATTGTGGAAACGCTGGACGTCTGACCACTCATCCCCAACCAAGATGGAGACTTACGGAAAACTCAGATCAAATAACAATGATCCCAAATGGATAAATAATTATCTAAAGAATATTATTGGACAAAGAGGGGCTATAGGTAGGAGAAAAAATCGTGGTGAAGTTTACCTCCGTGATTATTATGAAGTATTGGCCAGGTGGGTTAGGACCGAGATAAGAAAAGCAAAGAGGAATAATGAACTGAACGTTGCAAAGGATATTTTTCAACAGTTTTCACCACCGAAATTTTAAACATGATACCCAAGGCACCGACTACAGTATATATACTGTAGCGATAGTGAAGAAATAGAATAACAGAGATGTAGTGACGAAAAAGTAAGGATGTTAAAAAACAAATAGACAACCTAAAGCCTAATAGTTAGAGAAACTAGATACCAGATGAACAACGATGTTATAGAGAAATCTGATTGAGAAAAAGATTTATGAGTAATGATAAGAAGGTATATTAAACAAAGTATACATTGTGTATTTGCTCGAAACAAGGCCAACAACGTACAGTACTTATGTTCATACAAAGGAGTGTTAGTTACAACCCGAGTGAGGTCATCCTAAAACTATATCTTTCGCTTGTGAGACTTCACTTGGATTATGTATTTCAGTTCTGGTCACCGTACTACAGAATGGATATAGAATCCCTAGAAAAAATTCAGAGTAGTCTTGAGTACAGAGACAGGTTAAAGCATCATAATTTGCTCTCCCTCGAGGTACGTAGAGTGAGGGGCGATATGATCGAGGTGTACAAATGGAAGTCAGGGCTAAACAAAGGTGATATAACAAAGGTACTCAAACTATCCAAACAAGAGCGAATTCATAGCAATGGTTTTAAACTCGACAAATTTAGATTTAGGCGCGATATATAAACACAGGCTAGGAATAAAGTAATGGAGGAGTGGAAGAAGTTACTGAACGTCGTCATTAACTCGAATAGGCTAGGGAGCTTTAA
The DNA here is from genome assembly GCA_958450375.1 of Homarus gammarus. Taxonomy (NCBI): domain Eukaryota; kingdom Metazoa; phylum Arthropoda; class Malacostraca; order Decapoda; family Nephropidae; genus Homarus; species Homarus gammarus. The sequence continues at coordinate 88,438 of CAUDMG010003786.1, forward strand.
ATACAGAATAGACGGATATATGAGCGAGAGGGTATGGGCTAATAGGCCTGCTGTAGCTTCCTCCATTCTTATGTTCTTACACCTTATTATTATAAGAAAGTGGAAATAGTAAATGATTCATTTCATAAACATCTGAAGTAATAAAAAAGCAATAAAAACATAAATAAATAAAACACCCATGTGATAAATGTTCTTCAGCTTTGGTGTGTGGCCTCACAGAACGGGTAATTTCAGTGTTCCACACCATTCTGTCAGGCCTGACTACGGGCTGTGTTACTACATCTCGTACCCCAGCCCTCACACACTCCCTGGGTGTGGTCCGTTCATGTGGAGGCAACTGCACATGTGTGTGTATTTATTGTTATATATCCCTGTGCACTAATCGACAATATTGTTCTATACATAGAAACTTTTTAAACTACAGTTCTCCTGCTAGGAGTGTAATCTTGCCTAGATAGCTTAGAAATAGCCTGACCGTTCTAAATTAATCAGATAAACTAATATTTAACCTAATGAAAATCTAGTGATGTTTTTGTCCTCGTCTTACCTTCATTTATTATCACATCCCTCGATTTTAAATACTTACTAAGTTACGTTACCGTCTGCATAACTATTATTTATCAACTGCAGATCATCTTTAATAATATCGGTCCTGACGGTGACTATTGCTGTTTACAAATTAATCGTGAAAATATAATATATTATATTATTCGAAATCAGCTCCGTCTAGCAGGCCCAGTTATAATCACTGAGGTCTGTCAACTCTTTTCCAAAACTCATCAAATTCTCCAGTGTTCTGCAACCCTAAATTATTTATCCGTGTTATATTTTCGTTACTTCAAATATTTCATTGAACAGAAGGTAATGAAACCCTTACCCGAATATTGCTGTGCACTTTGAACAGTGAGATTAAATGGTGATAATATTTCTGGGGTGGTCTACATCTGTGTGTGTGTGTGTGTGTGTGTGTGTGTGTGTGTTTGTCTGTTTCTGCCAATTTGTAAGCAAATCAAATTCGCTTTATCAACCTTAATCTTATTGAAACTTCGGAGAATATTTATACTTAAGACCACACCATGATAATAAAAATATTGCTACCATTCAGCATAAATAATTATTTACTTGGAACAATGCTTACTGTCTATAAGTAACCAATAATTAAATAAAAATCGGTGAATTCCTAACCTGTACTTACAGCAAACGAAAACATTTCTCTATGTAGGTAAAAAAAATATTACATACGATACATTCAATTGGATTTTTAATATATAAAATATAAGAACTATAAGTTCATACATACAATAAGAACATGAATAAGTGCTGCAATTATATACAAAAGGTAAGAGTCCAGTAAACTCTTTGATCCTGGTTGAGTGGATGCGGGAATCATTGTACCAGAAAGACAGTCAAGTGAGAGATGACAAGTGTCAAGATATAAACCAATTAAGATGGAGTTCCATAGGAAGTAGGTGGAGGAACTGGAGGTCCATAACCGTTGCTGGCACCATTACCATTCCCATTGTTACCGTTGGGTCTATAGCCATTGCTGGCACCATTTCCGTTCCTTCTGTTCCCATTGGATCCGTATCCATTGTTACCATTCTTCCTTCCATTTCCATTACCGTTGGATCCATATCCGTTTCCATTACCATTCCCTCCATTTCCGTTACCATTGGACCCGTAACTGTTGCCATTACCGTTGGTGGTTGGACCATATCCAGAGCCGCCGTTGGGGACGACGCCGATGAGCTCATTGACGGAGTAGAAGTTCTCAGCCTCAGAGCAGTCCACGTTGAACCACCAGTCGCACACCAGGTACTGCTGGTTGAAGATGGTACCGTTGGGACAGAGGAAGGAGTCCTGCTGGCGTCTGCGGGCGCGGTTCTGGCAAATGTGGAACACCTGGCAGCCGGCTTCAGAGGCGGTATCAGCGTAATAGCCTTGCACCGCCTGGTCATCACAGGAGAAGCCAGTGTCAGGTGGAGAAGCCAAGATGGGGTAGTCTTCACCAGGGACGCCACCACCAGGAATGCTCTCCAGCAGAGCAGCTAGTTCATCGTCTTGTCCGTAGCCACCTGTTGGGGCACCGTACCCGGTACTTGGGGGAGCTCCATATCCGTTTCTTGGGGCACTTCCGAACCCGTTGCTTGGGGCACTTCCAAACCCATGGCTGGGGGGTGCATCGTAACCATTGTTTGGGGCTCCATTTACGGGACTAAATCCATTGTTGAAACCTCCATTAGGGGCTTCATAGCTGCTGGAACGTTGTATGTCAGCAGAAGATACACCCAGAAGGGCTGTGGAAAAAGGACACATTTATTGTACCATTGTATACAATGGTTGTATTTGTGGGTTATTTTGTTACCAATCCTAAAAGTGTTTTACCTCACTAGCTATAGTCTATTCTGTTAACTTTTTTAATGTTTACCAATTAACAGAAGAATCTTCATGGTTAATGATCACGTTGAAATTATTAAGAAAAGACACACAGCAGTCAGGAAGGCTGCTGGAAGATGATGGTGGACGGTGAGTCTCGCTGGCCTTTATACCCGTTCCTTCACCAAGCTCCTCCCACCCACCTTGAACTCATCCTTTACCTCGTCCGCCCATCTTCCTCTTACTCTCGCTTGATTACTATATATTTCAAGGCTACTTTACTTGTGTTTCTTGATCTTAAATTCACGTCTTTGGTTCCAATGATTTCATTCTTTGTCACATCCATTATAATTATGTAACATTATTCATTAAGTTCGTACACCACTGTGTTGTGACTCGTGAGCAGCGGATAACTAACCCCGATTTAAGTCAACACTAATCTGATAATTATGTAATGTTCATTAAATGATAGATTGAAAGTTTGTTAATACAGCAATAACTCTCTCTCTCTCTCTCTCTCTCTCTCTCTCTCTCTCTCTCTCTTTACAATTAATCTACTTTCCATGTTTTATGTATCGTTTTTACCGTTACTATTGAGTTTTTATGATATATATTTTCATTTGTATCTTTTTCACTACATATATAAATTGTTTTATTGCTATAATTTTTTTATTAATGTATTTCTTCATCGTTTCCAGCTTTCCACTTTGTCATTGATTTGTATTCTTGTGAATATATTTTTCATTGATATAAATTGGCTCTGATATATTTTTTTCTCACATGCTATTTTATCTTTATATATTTTTCCATGAATTTTTGGATATATATATATATATATATATATATATATATATATATATATATATATATATATATATATATATATATATATATATATATATATATATATATATATTTCATTTTTAGTCCATTTAACACGCGGACTTTGAACATATAATCAACGACCTCACCAGCAAGGAATCGAACCCTCGACCTACTGGGTGGGCCTAGGGAACGCTTACCGGGCAGTTTCCCAATGAGGTTCACGGCGCCATCAGCTCGATGAACAGGCTTTGTGTGAAATATAACAGAGTCTAGAACTGCTTTTAGTGTCCTTGTGGGCTAGCCGGTAAGCGTTCCCTAGGCCCACCCAGTAGGTCGAGGGTTCGATTCCTTGCTGGTGAGGTCGTTGATTATATATATATATATATCTTGATAAAATCACACGGGAGAATGGAAACAACGGAGTACCTTAGCTTTCGTCTTTATTCAAGACATCTTCAGAGGCAACTGGATTACATGGACAGAGAGAGGCTTAAATATACAGGGTGACCTAAAAACATGAGGTCAGGTCAAAATGATGACATCCACTAATCCACACACACGTAGAGGAGCTTAAGAGAAGGGTGGTGACGTGACTAGCCAGGTCAGGTCAGAAAAAAGGGACCCACAAAATAACTATCATACATCTAGATCAAAGGTTTTCAAAGCATTTTTAACCTTGGGCCACTGACAAATAAATTTATGTAACATATTATCAGTTTTGAACTGACCATCACTAAGGTTTATTGATTTTAATTCCTTAATCAAACTAGCTTCAACCAGAAGTCTTTCTGTGACACAAGATGATTTGAATACTTCTAAGCTTTTTTCCCAAGCAATGGGGTGATTATTATTCCTAACATGAACGAACAAGGCACTGCTTTCAGATGCAGTTTTGATATTATACTTATGTTGTTTGATTCTGAGCTGCAGAGTTTTTCCTGTCTGACCTACATAATTACAATTACATTTGCTACATGGAATACAATAAACACTTCCATTTACATTCAAACTTGGGCTATTCCTTATTAACATATTGGTAATGGTTGAGTCATACTTGAAAACAACATTAATATTTAGAAGCTTGAGGGACCGAACTAACGGGACAAATTCATTACGATAGTGCAGAGTCAAAATATTCTTAAGTGTAGGAACTTGTCTAGTTTGAGAGGAATGAAAAGAATTTTTTAGCCCTTTTAAAACAACGATCAACAAACACAGAAGGGCACCCGAGGTTCTGTGCAATAAAACGAATGTGTTTCAATTCATCGTCAATAAATTCAGAGTCACAAATACGCAGACATCTTAAGAACATAGCAGAAAAAACTGACATTTTGGTAGACTCAAAGTGATTCGATAAAAAGTGAATGAAACTGTCTACCTGTGTGGGCTTTCTATATACCTTAAATTTATAGTTTTGGCCATTTCTCATGATAAGCATATCAAGAAATGGAAGGGATTCATTTATTTCTCTTTCAATTTTGAACGTGATACGAGGGACAATATCATTAAGCTTGTCTAAAAATTCCAATGGGTCACTGTTTCTAGGCCAAAGACAAAGAACATCATCAACATATCTGTACCATGGAGGAATAAAGTCCACTATATTAGGTAGTAATCGAGACTCAAAAAACTCCATATAAATACAGGCAAGAGGAGCAGAAAGACAATTACCCATGCTCATCCCAAATATTTGCTTGTAGAACTTCCCATTTGCCCTAAACACATTGTCAGTTACGCATAACTCTATCAATTTCAGGAAAGTATCATGTTCAATAGTTAAATCTAGCAGTTGTAATTTATCTTTAAGAAATGAAAGTAAGTCTTTCACAGGTACTCTAGTGAACAGTGAATTTACATCAAAACTTATTAATTCGCAAGGTTCATTGTGTTTCTTGAGTTTATCAATTAAATCACTGCTATTGTGTATATGTGAATTACATATTTGGCCTGTAAGAGGGGATATCATCTTTACCAGCCACTTGGATAATTTGTAAGTAACAGAACCCACAGAACTCACGATAGGACGTAATGGATTATTAAGCTTGTGTGTTTTGATCAATCTATACATATAAGGTATGGAGTTTTTTGAGTCTCGATTACTACCTAATATAGTGGACTTTATTCCTCCATGGTACAGATATGTTGATGATGTTCTTTGTCTTTGGCCTAGAAACAGTGACCCATTGAAATTTTTAGACAAGCTTAATGATATTGTCCCTCGTATCACGTTCAAAATTGAAAGAGAAATAAATGAATCCCTTCCATTTCTTGATATGCTTATCATGAGAAATGGCCAAAAATATAAATTTTAGGTATATAGAAAGCCCACACAGGTAGACAGTTTCATTCACTTTTTATCGAATCACTTTGAGTCTACCAAAATGTCAGTTTTTTCTGCTATGTTCTTAAGATGTCTGCGTATTTGTGACTCTGAATTTATTGACGATGAATTGAAACACATTCGTTCTATTGCACAGAAACTCGGGTACCCTTTTGTGTTTGTTGATCGTTGTTTTAAAAGGGCTAAAAATTCCTTTCATTCCTCTCAAACTAGACAAGTTCCTACACTTAAGAATATTTTGACTCTGCCCTATCGCAATGAATTTGTCCCGTTAGTTCGGTCCCTCAAGCTTCTAAATATTAATGTTGTTTTCAAGTATGACTCAACCATTACCAATATGTTAATAAGGAATAGCCCAAGTTTGAATGTAAATGGAAGTGTTTATTGTATTCCATGTAGCAAATGTAATTGTAATTATGTTGGTCAGACAGGAAAAACTCTGCAGCTCAGAATCAAACAACATAAGTATAATATCAAAACTGCATCTGAAAGCAGTGCCTTGTTCGTTCATGTTAGGAATAATAATCACCCCATTGCTTGGGAAAAAAGCTTAGAAGTATTCAAATCATCTTGTGTCACAGAAAGACTTCTGGTTGAAGCTAGTTTGATTAAGGAATTAAAATCAATAAACCTTAGTGATGGTCAGTTCAAAACTGATAATATGTTACATAAATTTATTGTCAGTGGCCCAAGGTTAAAAATGCTTTGAAAACCTTTGATCTAGATGTAGGATAGTTATTTTGTGGGTCCCTTTTTTCTGACCTGACCTGGTTAGTCACGTCACCACCCTTCTCTTAAGCTCCTCTACGTGTGTGTTGGTGTGTGGATTAGTGGATGTCATCATTTTGACCTGACCTCATGTTTTTAGGTCACCCTGTATATTTAAGCCTCTCTCTGTCCATGTAATCCAGTTGCCTCTGAAGATTTACATGAAATATATATATATATATATTTTATGAAAATCCACAATGAAAACGTGGATAAGATAAATCTTGATAAAATCACACGGGAAAATGGAAACAACGTTGTTTCCATTTTCCCGTGTGATTTTATCAATATATATATATATATATGCTGATAACCACAAGGAAAAAGAAAACAAGAAGTTCCCAAGCGCGTTCGTGTAATTCACATCTTCAGGGGTGAGTACAAGCTAAGGCGAAGTACAGAACAAGTTATATATATATATATACAGAGGAGGGTGAGATCAAGTCCACAGAGGTCAAGTATAGGTAAGGACCCTACTAATCTTCACAAAATCACCGCAGCGGTCGGTAGTCAGGTCAGAGGGTAAGCTGACCCAACGTTCTCACCTGGTTACAAATCTTCTTAATTACGAAATTATCCATTTTTTACATACCATTACTCAAATTCATGTTGACGGATTCCGTATGTTTAGTGAGACTAGATTCTATAATGTTCCTACTGTCAATTGAATTACAAGGTAATATTGAGGAGGCATTATCCCAGTCAATGCAAAGCTTATTATCCCTCAAATGAACAAACAGAGCATTGGATTCCTGGCCTGTCCTAACACTCTATTTATGTTGCTTAAGTCTAGTTACAAGATCTTTACCCATCTGGCCTAAGTAAAACATATTACATTCCTTGCAAGGAACCTTATAAATGCAGCCACTTGTATTGTTGGGGGAGTTCTTGATTAACATTTGTTTGACAGTGCACGAGTTTCCTTGTGGTTATCAGCATATACCTGGATCACGCGCACCTACAGTTATTTACTTGCATATATATATATATATATATATATATATATATATATATATATATATATATATATATATATATATATATATATATATATATATATATATATATTACAACTGTTAGATTAACTATTGAACATGATACTTTCCTGAAATTGATAGAGTTATGCGTAACTGACAATGTGTTTAGAGCAAATGGGAAGTTCTACAAGCAAATATTTGGGATGAGCATGGGTAATTGTCTTTCTGCTCCTCTAGCCTGTATTTATATGGAGTTTTTTGAGTCTCGATTACTACCTAATATAGTGGACTTTATTCCTCCATGGTACAGATATGTTGATGATGTTCTTTGTCTTTGGCCTAGAAACAGTGACCCATTGAAATTTTTAGACAAGCTTAATGATATTGTCCCTCGTATCACGTTCAAAATTGAAAGAGAAATAAATGAATCCCTTCCATTTCTTGATATGCTTATCATGAGAAATGGCCAAAAATATAAATTTTAGGTATATAGAAAGCCCACACAGGTAGACAGTTTCATTCACTTTTTATCGAATCACTTTGAGTCTACCAAAATGTCAGTTTTTTCTGCCATGTTCTTAAGATGTCTGCGTATTTGTGACTCTGAATTTATTGGCGATGAATTGAAACACATTCGTTCTATTGCACAGAAACTCGGGTACCCTTCTGTGTTTGTTGATCGTTGTTTTAAAAGGGCTAAAAAATCCTTTCATTCCTCTCAAACCAGACAAGTTCCTACACTTAAGAATATTTTGACTCTGCCCTATCGTAATGAATTTGTCCAGTTAGTTCGGTCCCTCAAGCTTCTAAATATTAATGTTGTTTTCACGTATGACTCAACCATTACCAATATGTTAATACGGAATAGCCAAAGTTTGAATGTAAATGGAAGTGTTTATTGTATTCCATGTAGCAAATGTAATTGTAATTATGTTGGTCAGACAGGAAAAACACTGCAGCTCAGAATCAAACAACATAAGTATAATATCAGAACTGCATCTGAAAGCAGTGCCTTGTTCATTCATGTTAGGAATAATAATCACCCCATTGCGTGGGAAAAAAGCTTAGAAGTATTCAAATCATCTTGTGTCACAGAAAGACTTCTTGTTGAAGCTAGTTTGATTAAGGAATTAAAATCAATAAACCTTAGTGATGGTCAGTTCAAAACTGATAATATGTTACATAAATTTATTTGTCAGTGGCCCAAGGTTAAAAATGCTTTGAAAACCTTTGATCTAGATGTATGATAGTTATTTTGTGGGTCCCTTTTTTCTGACCTGACCTGGCTAGTTACGTCACCACCCTTCTCTTAAGCTCCTCTACGTGTGTGTTGGTGTGGGGATTAGTGGATGTCATCAAAATGACCTGTCCTCATGTTTTTAAGGTCACCCTGTATATTTAAGCCTCTCTCTGTCCATGTAATCCAGTTGCCTCTGAATATGTCTTGAATAAAGACGAAAGCTAAGGTACTCCGTTGTTTCCCTTTTCCCGTGTGATTTTATCAAGATTTATCTTATCCACGTTTTCACTGTGGATTTACATGAAATATATATATATATATATATATATATATATATATATATATATATATATATATATATATATATATATATATATATATATATATATATATATATATATAAATATTTTTTTTTTTTTTTTTTTTTCTCCAGTAACTATATATATATATATATATCGGCTATAGTTGCTGCCGTATTAAATGTTTGTTTTCCTCCGTGTATATAATATTGTCTTTTTCACAGCAGCGTTGGTAGATATATTCTTTCTTCACAGTGGATTTGGTGGATACAGCCTTTGTTACAGGAGGATCTAAATAAACTGCAGGGGTGGTCTGAAAAATGGCAAATGAAATTCAACACCAGCAAGTGCAGCGTACTTAATACTGGAAAAACAAATACTGTCAATGTATACAGCCTTAACAACATCAACCTGGAGAAGTCGACTTGTGAAAGAAACCTAGGGGTACTTGTAAGCCCTGACCTACGGCCTAGAAAACAGTACGTTAATATTCGAAATAAGGCAAACAGAGTATTGGGTTTTATATCTAGAATTGTAAGTAATAAGAGTGCAGAGGTCTTATTGCAACTATATCTTGCGCTAGTCAGACCGCACCTCGATTATGCGGTTCAGTTCTAGTGCCCATATTATAGAATGGATATCAATTCACTAGAGTCGGTGCAGCGAAGAATGACGAAAATGATTCCGGGACTTAGAAACCTTCCATATCAGGATAGGTCAAAGAAACTAAACTTGCATTCACTAGAAAGACGAAGAGTGCGGGGAGATATTATAGAAGTATTTAAGTGGGTGAAAGGAGTCAATAAAGGGGATATAGATAAAGTTCTTATAATATCCGAGCAGGATAGAACTCGAAGCAACGGATTTAAGTTGGATAAGTTTAGGTTTAGGAGGGAGATAGGAAGGAACTGGTTCACAAATAGGGTGGTGGACGAGTGGAACAAGCTTAGCAACTACGTAGTAAGTTGCTGGAACGCTGGAAAGTTTCAAAAGGAGACTGGATAGATTCATGGATGATAGAGAGTGGTAGTCACTCTCGACAGGAGCTGCCATGCACAGGCCAACCGGCCTATTGCAGACTCCTTATTTTCTTATGTTCTTGTGTTCTTATGTTCTTCGCAGTGGATTTGGTGGATATAGTTTTCTTCACAGTGGCTTTGATGGATATAATCTTTCTTCACAGTGGATTTGGTGGATGTAGTCTTTCTTCACAGTGGCTTTGGTGGATATAGTCTTTCTTCACAGTGGATTTGGTGGATTTTTTCTCTGTTTCTTCAGTGTTTATCTTTTTACAGTGACTTCACAGTGGCTTTACTAAGGTTTTTAAGTCCAACAGACGATCCCTATATGGTGGAGAGAGCAGGATTATCTAGAACAATGATGACACAGAAGGTGATAAGAGGTCAGGAAGCTGTTGTGTTCAATTGAAAGGTTTTCTCTTCTGAAACCATCAATATTGTCTCCAGAATCATGTTATGAAGAATTTTTGGATCTCATGAATATTATTCCCCCCCCCCCCCCCGCCCCAGCACTCCCGTAACACTTTTCCTCTGATTAAGTTAGGTTATGTTCGGTTATTTTAAATTAGATTAGATTATGATGTGTTGGGTAAAAGTTATGGGAAGTAATCATGAAATGAATGAAGCTGCGAAGCTAATCTCAAGGAGATCCAAATTAAATTGCATAGTGCTGAGTTCATCCTCGAGCAAATTCATCGTTTGAAAACACTGTTAGAGAGTACTTTTATATTTCAAGTGCAAATACTGTTTTACTTTTAAACCGTTTGTCCGACTCCATAAATGAGACGACAATTTGACTTTAAAATTAAGAAGTATCTTTCACTCCAAGACTGTGTTTCACTGAGTTTCAGGTGACACTCCTCCATTAATTCCTTTATCGTCGTGTCTGCTGCCTCCATTATATACCAGTAATAATAGATCTCGTCTAACATAAACAACTAAAGTATGATGTCCTCTACGGTACACGACGCGAACCGAGGTAAGAGGTCGCTGCTGCCAGTATTATTACTAACTCTTGGTAACCTATCACTTCACAGCCATGATCACTAAATATTGTTACTTCTCAAGAATGTACAACTAGTCTTTAACTGCTAATTAGTGCATTCCAAGTGTATATTGCTAATAAATGCATGATACATTTTCTCTCTCATGCACGTCCAGCGTTTCACCCAGCTGGCTGGTGATGGTCAATTAGCACACCGAGCTGAGTGTTGCCTCACTGAACGTGCCACCGTTGTTTCTAGGTCAGAAGAATTGTTTACTGTAAGTTATTTTGTGTACCAACAACTGACCACAACTCACCCTAGTCCCCCCGGCCCACGTGACCCTATCTTGTCTGAAACCGAGAAGCAGCTTTCGTTATTCTGTATTAATATAATCTATATAATCTTTTGCTACTGTATATCATTAAAATTTACTACGCAGAATGAAGATGTAATGAACGGTGTCTAGACTTTATCGATATGCAGGGAGGATATATTTACTGAGGTGAATTATTCTTGTTGCGGTCGTTCGGTCTGGTATCATGGCGGCGATCCAGATCGTCGCGCGAGGTCATAACCGTAGTGGTGTGACTAGTGTAGTGTGTTTCCATCGTATAAATTATACACACAAAACATCTAGCGCTTCTGCCACTCGGTTGCACGTTGTTTGTGGTACGTGTGACGGTCACTTTCGGTACCATGTTGGTATTCTTAGGACGATGGCCCAAGGTGCCCTGACACGCCATGCATCGTCAAGCATGTGTTTCCAGTATTTTGCTCACGGATGTGGAAAATATGTTAGTCTTAACTGGACATGACCTCAGTGTGCGGAAAACCAGGTGATAACGTGATGACTTAATCTGGGGAAGAGATGCTAGCCTCCAGCCTCTGATGATTCGATAAGAAGGAGAATATGAGCCAGAGACAGAGTGAATGAGAGAAATCTAATAAGACAGACGTATGGAGAAACATAAATAGAATAAAGGAGTAGGGCCAGGTGCTAACTCATCTCTGAATGAGCAAAACTGAGGAAGGATATATCCTAAGATTTAAACTATAGATACGATACATACAGGAACTCCCAATTAAGTAGTCCATCATGATGAAAGGGTTGAGGAAAACATGGCAATATTTTGGCTAACAATATATCCAGACTACTGACATGAGAGAAATACCGAGCCTATATCAGCCAGTTTGTATTATATTTTATTAGCTTAAACACCACAGCGCTATTTGGGAAGTTTGGCTACATTAAATTAGGTTCGGTTAGGTTAAATTTAGGGTGGTTAATCTTAAGATGAAAAAAGGTGGGGCTAATTTTAGGGCAACTTAAAAAATAAACAAGATGAGGACTTCATTACATGTCTTACAAAATTTAAGACACTGTTGTTAAGCGCCTTTTCTTGCTCACTCTTGTATGCCATAAAGATACAGTGGTTCACGTTGCCTGAAGCTTAATGTTGAAGTTAGTGAAGTAGGTTACCAGCAGATGTTTAGTGGAGTAGGTTACCAGCAGGTGTTTAGTAGAGTAGGTTACCAGCAGGTGTTTAGTGGAGTAGGTTACCAGCAGGTGTTTAGTGGAGTAGGTTACCAGCAGGTGTTTAGTGGAGTAGGTTACCAGCAGGTGTTTAGTAGAGTAGGTTACCAGCAGGTGTTTAGTGGAGTAGGTTACCAGCAGGTGTTTAGTGGGGTAGGTTACCAGCAGGTGTTTAGTAGAGTAGGTTACCAGCAGGTGTTTAGTGGAGTAGGTTACCAGCAGGTGTTTAGTGGAGTAAATTACCACCAGGTGCTTAGTGGAGTAGATTACCAAGCAGGCTTTTAGTAGAGTAGGTTATCACCAGGTGTTTAGTAGAGTAGGTTACCAGCAGGTGTTTAGTGGAGTAGGTTACCAGCAGGTGTTTAGTGGAGTAGATTACCACCAGGTGCTTAGTGTAGTAGATTACCAAGCAGGCTTTTAGTGGAGTAACTTATCAGCAGGTGTTTAGTGGAGTAAGTTATCAGCAGGTGTTTAGTGGAGTAGATTTCCAAGCATGTGTTTAGTGGAGTAGATTACCAAGCAGGTGTTTAATGGGGTAGGTTACCAGCAGGTATTTAGTGGAGTAGGTTACCAGCAGGTGTTTAGTCGAGTAGGTTACCAGCAGGTGTTTAGTGGAGTAGATTTCCAAGAGACAGGGAAGAGGGGGGAAGGTGGGGGCGTCACGTGCGGATAGAAGGTCACCCCTCGTGGCAGGTATTTTGTACCCTTCTCGAGGGTGGAGAAGGTAAAAACAAGACGCTGAGGTCCCGGGCATTCCTATGTTTATTTCCAGGTTAACCAAAGCCAACCATATAACCTCCGATTAGTAATATTATCTTCTTTGTAAGCACCCATTAGAAACATTATTATTTTTTTAAACACAATAATCTAATGTCGATGAGATTGTATTTGTAAGGAGAGTATATATTGGTTAGGTGGAGCAATACATACGTATTTTGGGAGGTGGCCGGGGGCCTCGGGTTTTACCTCGTGAGCTACTAAAGTATATTAAATAATTTAAAGTCGTGTGTACTATAGAGTAGAACTGGATATACTGTATACATTGTAACAATACCTTCATTTTATCATTTTATTTTATTTTATTGTATTTAGTTCTTAATTCTTTACTTATTTTCTTTTATGTACTTCTACTCTTACTCTCTTTCTCTGTATACTCGTGAGATGGAGGAAGTGTGAGGCGGGAAGGGGGGGGGGAGAGAAGGTGAAATGCATAAAACTTTAAGTGTACTTACTGATATATATATATATACTGTATATATATATATATATATATATATATATGCAAGTAAATCACTGTAGGTGCGCGTGATCTAGGTATATGCTGTACTCACCCCTGAAGATGTGAATTACACGAAAGCGCTTGGGAACTTCGTGTTTTCTTCTTTCCTGGTGGTTATCAGCATATATATATATATATATATATATATATATGTATATATATATATATATATATATATATATATATATCGCCATGTTGAAGAAACCGGCATACCAGATGCATGTCTACACTAGACCAATTCTCAGCAGACTGCCCTCAACAAAGGCGGCTTATAGGACGCCACATATTCATGACTTCACGTCTCAGAGGTGCTCCTTATTGGTCCAGGCCTAAGGCATCACACTCACAGGTCACTGCGATTGGCTCACGCTTGGCGGGAAATACTCACTAACTAATGACATTGTTACAACATATATATATATATATATATATATATATATATATATATATATATATATATATATATATATATATATATATATATATATATATATATATCTTGATAAAATCACGCGGGAAAAGGGAAACAACGGAGCACCTTAGCTTTCGTCTTTATTCAAGACATCTTCAGAGGCATCTACATGATATATATATATATATATATATATATATATATATATATATATATATATATATATATATATATATATATATATATATATATATATATATTGTTAGGTTCTGAATAAGAAGTTCTATATACAGGAGAGAACACAAACACCTGTATAGTTTTGTAGGTTCGGTTTACTGGATAAGAGTATGTACACAAAGGGGAGCAGCACTCTCCCCGGCTAGGCTCCTTGGTCAACTGCTATAGACGATGTATGGCAAGTGATACATTAGCAGCTTCCATACGTCGCCAGGCACATTAATTAAGCATGTGGGATATGGTAATAACATTGCCACACGCTGCTAGCTAGGCCGAATAAGTAATACATAAATGGAGCACATACATAATATACATACATGATATATAATCCAGCATACATAATATACATACACCTCCCTCCCCCCTATACGCTCATAGCAAAGTCTTGAGCGGACCTTTTCTTTTGGATCCGTTCTGAGCGTCGAGGGACTTCATCACTGGGAAGGGTATGGGACTCAACACTGGTGGCGGGGCCAGCAGAAGGCATTGTTACGGGGCGGAGAAAACGGCGGTTCCTCCACCACACACGACCACTGGGTAACCGCACCTGGTAGTCCCGTGACCTGCCGAGACCCATGACTACGCCTACTTTGTCCCAACGTAGGGAGGTCGGGTCCTGAACACGGACTTGGGTGCCGACACTCAACCTGGGGAGAGAGCGGGCGTGGTCGTTGTAGCGGGCGACGACGTCCTGAACACGTTCGGCGGCTCGGCGATCACAATCCTCTGTCTTGGCCTGCCACTCCTTGGAGAAGGATTGAGGGTGAGCAGGGACACAAGAACGAAGGGGGCGTCCATACAAAACCTGGGCAGGGGAGCGTCCGGTGTAGTTAGGTGTGTTGCGGAGTTCAAGAAGACCCCTGTCGAAGGCCTCACAGTCAATGTTCCCAGAAGGGGCCACCTTAAGGATGAGGTGCTTCAGGGATTTGACAGCAGCCTCAGCGTGGCCGTTGGACTGCGGGTAATGGGGCGATGACAACACATGCCGGACTCCCCATCGGTCAAGGAACACAGCAAAGTCCCAGCTTGTGAACTGAGGCCCTCCGTCGGTTCGCAGGCGTACAGGAACGCCCACGTCACGGAAGTAGTGGCGGAACTTGCTGATGGTGGCGGCAGACGTCGTGTCATTACCGCACTTGATGACAACCGACCAACCAGAGAGACGGTCGACGATAACGAGGAAGGACTTTCCTGACACACAGAAAAAGTCAGCCGACACAGACTCAAAGGGGCGGGTGGGGTTGTCGTCACTCATGAAGGGTTCCTGCTGCTGGCTGGGTTGTAATACTTGGCAGGGCTCACACGCACGGACAACATTGGAGATGTCGGAGTTGATGCCGGGCCAGAACACAGTCTGTCGTGCACGTCGTTTGGTGGCCTCAGCTCCACGGTGACTGTCGTGAAGGCAAGCCAAGGCGTGGGGACGTGATGCAGCAGGGACAACTACACGTGCTCCGTACAGAACAAGGTCTCCGTCGCAGTAGAGTTCATCGCGGAGTTTCTAATACGGGAGCAGGGTGTTGTGAAGATCGTAGCGGTTGCTAGGAAATCCATTCCTCACACACTCGACGAGTCGGACATAGGAAGGGTCATCTCGGGCCGCTGTTCGAAGGTCCTCCATTGCCTTGTCGTCATCTGGTGACAGGTCCGAACGAAGGGATTGGACGGCATGGAGAGTGACCACAGTCCTGACGGAAAGAGCGAGGTCGGCGTCGAGTACATGGTCTTCTGGAGTAGGGCGGCTGACAGGAGAGCGGGATAAGGCATCAGGGATGCAGAGCTCCTTACCAGCACGCCACACTGCAGTGAAGATGTACGCCGAGAGCTTCTCTTTCAGACGCTGGAGGCGAGGGTTCTCAACGGCGTCTAGCGTGTAGTGGTTGAGGATCGGGACAAGCGGGCGATGGTCGGTCACTAGGTGAAAGTGTTGCAGGCCTATGAGGTAAAACCTGCACTTGGACATCGCCCAAACCACAGCCAACAGCTCCAACTCAATAGTGGCGTAGCGCGTCTCAGTGTCAGAGAGGAAACGCGAGCCACACTGGACGAGCCGGAACTGCCCTCCACCATGATCCTGCAGTAGGGCGTATCCCACGCCATACAAGCGTGAGGCATCTGTCTGCAGAACTGTCGGCAAGGCTGGGTCAAACGTGGCGAGGACAGGTGGACGAGACAGGGCCTGTTTCACTTGCTGGAAGGCCTTGTCGTGGTCGGGGGTCCACAGGAATGTCCTCTTGGGGCTCATCAGGGGGCGAAGTGGTTGAGCAGCTGCGGAGATGTCCGACGAAAACTCTGCTAACTGGTTGACGAGACCGATGAAGGACCTCAAGTCGGTCAGGTTAGCAGGGGTGGGAAAATCCGTAATGGCGCGGACCTTTTCCGGGTCAGCTGCGATACCATTCCCTGAGAGGGTGTACCCACAAAAGTCAACTGAAGAGCTGGCCAGAACCAACTTGTCGGCATTTAGGGTAATGCCGTGCTTCCGGCACCTGTTGAGTACCTCATAGATACGGCAGAGGTGATCCATATAATCCTCGTCGTACACGAGTATGACGTCGACCACTTTCATGCAGTTTGCCAGACCTTGTAGAGCCATATCACCTCGAAGACAGAAAGCGTCTCCTGTAGCGGCGAATCCCATGGGGCCACGGCAATAACTGTAACGTCCATGCGGGGTGATGAAAGTTGTGAGTGGTCGGTCTTCTTCGGCAAGCTCTATCTGCCAGTATCCACACAGGGCGTCCATCGTTGTGAAGAAGCGCGCCTTCGGGTTCACGCTGCGTATGGCTGCAAAGGGCGTGGGAGAAGGGTGCGCAGGACGAGACACCTGGCTGTTGAGCTTGGAAAGGTCAGTGGTGATCCGAACACCACCTTTAGGTTTTGCGACGACAACCATCGGGTGACACCATGGAGACGGGTCATCGCCGGTTGGTGCAATAATTTCTTGGGCGACCATGGAGTCCAGCTCGTTTTTGACCGCCTCGCGGAAGGCCAGGGGAACCAGTCGAGGGGTGTAAATAGCGAATGGCTTCGCGTCGTCCCTCAGGTGGATCCTCATGGGGGGGCCTGCCATCTTCTTGAGAGGCTTGGATTCCAGAGCGGACTTGGTCACCAGAACGTCGCTGAATTCCTTCAGGAAGTACTTCCGAGCATCCGAAGGAGAGGTGTCACTGGCAAGAGGCAGGGGTAGGGCGGCAGCAGGGTCGTTGCTGCTCCCTTTTTGCACCCTGTTGGCGTGTTTTACCTCAAGAATAGGTTTGGGGAAGTCCTGGGAGATGATGGCCAACTCCTGACAATGTCTGTAGGACAGCAAAGGAGTCTGGACACCGTTATGCACATCAATCCAGGCTTGACACGACCTGTTGCCAAAGGTGACTTGTGCTTGCAGTGAACCCAGGGCCGGGGTCATCTGTGAACCATCTGCCATAAAGCGGAGATCCTTGGGGGGCGGTCCTAGATCACTTGGAGAGAGCCCCAAGCATTGCAAATGCTGGGGACCGATGACTGTAGCATCAGCGCCGGTGTCGGGCAACATCTGAAGACGGGATGACACACCGCCGTAGGTCACAATGACACTGATGTACTGGGGGACTTTGGTCCTGGGACGCTGGGGGGAGCACACATTCCTAATGTGGCTCGAGCGTTGTCAAGAGTCGTCGTGCCTCTGATTGGAAGACTGTGGGCGGCCCTCTCTGGTGGAAGGGGGCTGAAGCTTCCGCCGACGCGGTCCTTTGGGTTTGTTGGAAGGGCAACACTTGTCATAGTGGCCCAGACGACCGCACACATTGCACTGGACGCGTTTGGCTGGGCACCGTACTGTGAGTGACCAGTGGCCCTTACGGTCACAACTGTTGCAGGTAGACTGGGCAGCTGGACACACCTGTGTTCCGTGCTGCTTACCACAGTTGTTGCAAAATGAACCGGGCGTGGACGTGGTGGGCGAAGGCGTAGGAACGGACTTCTTGTCCTTCTTGTACCGGGACACAGCGCGTACAGCTGTAGGGGGAGCATGGATGGCAGAGGTGGCACACCTGGCAGTCTCATAGGAGCGACATATCGTCGACACATCCTTAAGAGAAGAGGAAGAGTCGAGGGAGGTGAGGCGTTGGACAAGTTCCTCGTCCTTAACACCCATCAGGATCACCTGCTTCAACTGGGTCTCCTCGCACTGCTGGTGGTGGCCTGGACATATATCTACCTCTTCCGAGGCTCTCTTAAGACGTACGTAAAAGGCATCAAAAGACTCACCCTCCATCTGTCTGCAGCTAAACAATTCCCTCCTGCGCAGAGCTTCATTCTGCTGTCCTTTGATGTGCCGTTGTAGAACGTCCAGTACCTCCTCTACAGACAGCGAAGAGGTTGGGGGTACCTGCAACGTATGTTCCAAGACACGCTGAATTTCCAAGGACAGGCACATACGCAGCTGGATGAGTTGTTTAGGCTGTGACAAACTCTGGAGATCCACCATTGTAGAATAATCAGTCCACCGTCGCCGCCATTCACGAAAAGTCTGGAAATTCACATCAGGCTTCAAGATGGGCGGTGTTTGAGCTGCTGCTTTAGGTGGGGCTGGGGGGTGTGAAGGAAGCATGGATGAGGTATCTGAACCAGTCAGTACCGAGGCAGTGTTAGAGCCAGGGGCTTGGTTAACAGTGAGGCGAGATATCAAGGCTTCAAACCGTTCACTGTCTTCCAATCTCCGTTGGTTGTCTCGTTCTGCCTCTGCTTGCCTTCTGTGCTCATCCGCCGAACGTCTGTGAGCTTCATCCTCGCGTTTCTCATCTCTCATAAACTTCAGTAAAGCAATTATCTCTGGAGACAACGCTGAATATTGAGGTGAGGGACTGCGCGATGTTGTGGGGGCTGGAGCGTCGTGGCCGGCCTGGTCATCCAACTCTGCGGGGCTATCATCCGCCTGACTCATCCAGACGCTGGGTCCACGGCTACGTAAGGCATGAGACATAACTACTTCATCTGTGTACTAAGTCTTAAATCAGTGTTGACCGGTCAGCCCGTCGTATCAACAAGATTTCAGACAAAAAATTAATTAAATACACAGATAAGTAGGTTATGTACATAAAATATATATAAAGAAGCCGCGCGGTCAGCGAGTGTTAGTACGTGTATGTGTGTGTGTCCCGGGCGGTGAGAGCGGTCTTCTCGAGCTGTGAAGGGGTGTAGAGACGACGCTGTGAGGGGGTGGAGGGAGAGGCGCGGCGACTCCCAGTCAGTCCAGTTACCCTCAGGACGCGGTCAGAGACGGGTGCACTGAACTCTACTCCTTACAAATGCCCAGAACGTGCCGTATACCTTGGGAATCCCTTAGAACAAGGTCACACATGAATGGCACGAAACACACAATGCGCTAAACACTTCACAGAAAATCACTGTCACTGACACTGCTCAAAGTTGCGAAATTCTTCGAGGAGGGATGACACGCGGGAGTTGACCCAAGGCGAGGGTCCATAAGCCGGCTTTACAAACTTGCACTATCACTCGTAATTATCCAGTAAGACTACGCACTGCGCCATGTTAGGTTCTGAATAATAAGTTCTATATACAGGAGAGAACACAAACACCTGTATAGTTTTGTAGGTTTCGGTTTACTGGATAAGAGTATGTACACAAAGGTGAGCAGCACTCTCCCCGGCTAGGCTCCTTAGTCAACTGCTATAGACGACGTATGGCAAGTGATACATTAGCAGCTTCCATACGTCGCCAGGCACATTAATTAGGCATGTGGGATATGGTAATAACATTGCCACACGCTGCTAGCTAGGCTGAATAAATAATACATAAATGGAGCACATACATAATATACATACATGATATATAATCTAGTATACATAATATACATACAAGAAGAGGTAGTTTCTGACAATGGTCATCCATTCCAATCATCAGAGTTTAAAAACTTCATGAGACTCAACGGTGTAAAGCATGTACTGACCCCACCCTATCATCCTGCCTCTAATGGTACAGCTGAGAGATCAGTTAGAATTGTAAAGGAAGCACTTTCCAAGCAGGTAATTCAAGGAACTGTAGGAAAGTCAATGAAACACAGACTAGCAAATTTCTTATTCAGATACAGAACCACGCCACATAGTGTGACAGGATGTACTCCTGCAGAGTTAATGGTGAAGAGACAGTTGAGAACAAGATTAAGTTTAGTTAAGCCAAGCCTGTTTGAAGTTGTAGAAAGGAAACAAGCTCAACAAAAGATGTATCATGATAAGAGTTCCAGTGAAAGAGTGTTCAAGGTAAATGATAGGGTGAGAGTTAGGAACATGGCTAAAGGTTATGGTACTGTACATGCAAAGTGGATAACTGGTGTCATTGACAAGGTATGTGGATCTAAGACATATTAAGTGAAATGTGGTAACTCTTTGAGATATGCTCATGTGAATCACATCATTCAGGCGCATGACGAGATGAATGTAGCACCAGAACATTATGATAAACTTGACACAGTTTCAGATGATCATCATCATGATGATGTCAAAGATGATGTTTCCCAGCATCCACTCACTGTGTCAACTGACTGTAGTGATGATGCACAGAGTGCAAGTGAAACCAGGGTTGCCAACTCGGATTTTCAAATGTCGCTAGGCTGGTACCTAAAAGTAGTTAAATGTCGCTAAATCTTCCATGGAAAGTCGCTAGCTATTATTCCCCCCCTTCAGGAATTTGATGCAAATTATATTTTCATAATGCCGACTATAATGGACTGAGTATAAATAAAATGCATTATGTAAAAATAAAAATATTATTTTTTTAAATTTTAATGTGCACACTTACCTATTATTCAATAGTAATTGCATCCCAGTCCTCTTCGTAGTCGTCGGCAGTGTGAACAACTGTAGAGCTGGAAGCATGTGAAGTGCTTGGTTCAGGTTCTCGTGCAGATATCTTGTAACTGTATGCCTCCACAGTCCCTATCTTTCTTAAAATATCACTAGGAAGTTCATAACTTGCACAACAGGTGTTCTGTCTTTTTAACCCATACTTTATTGTAAGGATTGTCTTTAATGTCGATAGTTTCATTTTGTTGCGCAATTTTGATTTCACAAAGTTCATATTACTAAATGTGCCGCTCTACATCTGCGTTTGAATGCGGAAGAGATAAGGCAGGGAGTGCAATTTCAGCCAGATCATGGTAAGGGTTTTCACCGGTCGCATCTCTGTCATTTGCCACTTCTGACCACAATTTTAGGGTGTTAGATGTTTCTGTCCAGATTGTGTGATGCAGTTTTTTCCACTGGAAATCAATCTTGGTAAGGGTGCTGGAATCTTCTGTAAATAAGTGTGCCAAACCAAGTATATCTGATTTAATAGGCTTCAAGCATTCATCGGCACTCAGAAAAGAAATAGACTGCAGCACACGAATGTTGTCAGGTAAGCGTTGACGAAGTTGTTTTATGAGTTCAACCCGTTCAAATGCATTGTCCCTGTAACCCCGTTGCTATATATTATGGCTCGAAATTAGGAAAACCGAGTTTTCATGGACAGCCCAAAAGTATCCAGAAAGTCGCTAGATTTCTGTGGATATCTCTAGTTTGCGACAAGTCGCAAATCGCTCTAAAATGTCGCTAGAAAAAACAAATAGCTCTAGATCTAGCTACAAAGTCGCTAAGTTGGCAACTCTGAGTGAAACCCCTGTAAAACTTGATGGAGGGAATAGTCCTAGAAGATCAAACAGAGTTAGGAGACCTGTAATTAAATTAGACCTCTAATTATCTGAATTGTGAACAGGCCTTTCAAAACTGTTTAGTTAGGAAGTTATATGTGTTGTGTTCTATTCTCTTCTTCCATGCCATATGTAATTCTGTAAGTTTTGTTTATTTAGGATTTGTAGCAGCCATGCTCTCTTTTGAAAGGGAGAAATAGTGTTATATATATATATGTATGTTTATATGCTGCCCTTATTGATTATATATATACATTATATATTTTGTTACTTCTTACCAAAGTCAGAAAGTGTTTCGGCTTGTGTAAACACGAAATGTGTTAGGCACGTTGTAACCAACAACAGAGAATAAACTCCCCAGCCAGACCGACATGTGAATTGTCATTCTCCCATTAAATAACGCAAGATACTACACCAGGCAAAATATTCATCACAGTACCGAAAAATAGAAAGAGATGGTGGCTAACTGCTCGGCACTTCCCCCCTACTGTTGTGGAGATCATTTTGATGTGAGTATTAAGTTGATATACTGTATACAGGCATACCTTATTTTTAGGTTAAAATAAATTACTGCTCAAGTATCATCGTGTGTATCAACTTGCTGGGTGCCAAATGATGCAAAAGATCGATAACTCCAACATGGAAGTTTTCATCACTGTTCACTATTTCATGTCTGGAAAATGTATGTTTACGTCACTGATGTCTATATTTAATGTTGTGGAAGGACTAGGGACGACCATGGCCAGGGGATGAGCTTGAGATGATCAGATGACAGATGTAATTTAACGTATTTCATAGATGGATAGCGGAGTTCTTGATTATACTCTACATTCATAAAGACATCTACTTTTGGTAAATTTCTTTAATCTGCCGTGATAAACCCTGGATGTAGTTGTCCATCCTTCTCTGCTGATCGGCTCTGTAAATAAATTATACTAAGCACATCAACTAATTTAATGGATATTAGCTGCCCATACTACAAATTTCTTAGTATAAACATTCCAAACAATATTGGTATTATTTTGGTTTTGGTCATCTGGGGAACCTCAAGATTCTAACAATGGGATTAAGTACTTTAAACAATAAGACACATTATCTCTACAGGATTTCTGTCGCAAAACATTTTTCGATTGCAAAAGAAAATACAGGTCATAGTTTAGGTTAGGTTTGGGTTAGGGTTGCCATTTCTGAACATTCAAAAAAGAGGACGTTCCCGAATACAGCCCCCCCCCCGCCCGGCACACACTTTGGCGCTATGTAACCTTGAAGCAGCCGTGACAATTAATTTTGCATATTTGCATAGCATTAATATATATATATATATATTTATATATATTTCATTTTTAGTCCAAATAACACGCGGACTTTGAACATATAATCAACGACCTCACCAGCAAGGAATCGAACCCTCGACCTATTGGGTGTGACTAGGGAACGCTTACCGGCTAGGCCACAAGGACACTAAAAGCAGTTCTAGACTCTGTTATATTTCACACAAAGCCTGTTCATCGAGCTGATGGCGCCGTGAACCTCAATGGGAAACTGCCTGTGCCTCTTATGTGGTGTCAGTAGCATTTTACCGAATCCAGCTGGTATGAAACGCGAGGTACATATATATACTTCATTTTTAGTCCAAATAACACGCGGACTTTGAACATATAATCAACGACCTCACCAGCAAGGAATCGAACCCTCGACCTACTGGGTGTGACTAGGGAACGCTTACCGGCTAGGCCACAAGGACACTAAAAGCAGTTCTAGACTCTGTTATATTTCACACAAAGCCTGTTCATCGAGCTGATGGCGCCGTGAACCTCAATGGGAAA
Source organism: Homarus gammarus (assembly GCA_958450375.1). Classification (NCBI taxonomy): domain Eukaryota; kingdom Metazoa; phylum Arthropoda; class Malacostraca; order Decapoda; family Nephropidae; genus Homarus; species Homarus gammarus. The sequence continues at coordinate 112,244 of CAUDMG010003786.1, forward strand.
CTGCCCGTGCCTCTTATGTGGTGTCAGTAGCATTTTACCGAATCCAGCTGGTATGAAACGCGAGGTACATATATATACTTCATTTTTAGTCCAAATAACACGCGGACTTTGAACATATAATCAACGACCTCACCAGTAAGGAATCGAACCCTCGACCTACTGGGTGTGACTAGGGAACGCTTACCGGCTAGGCCACAAGGACACTAAAAGCAGTTCTAGACTCTGTTATATTTCACAAAAAGCCTGTTCATCGAGCTGATGGCGTCGTGAACCTCAATGGGAAACTGCCCGTGCCTCTTATGTGGTGTTAGTAGCATTTTACCGAATCCAGCTATAAGAGGCACGGGCAGTTTCCCATTGAGGTTCACGGCGCCATCAGCTCGATGAACAGGCTTTGTGTGAAATATAACAGAGTCTAGAACTGCTTTTAGTGTCCTTGTGGCCTAGCCGGTAAGCGTTCCCTAGTCACACCCAGTAGGTCGAGGGTTCGATTCCTTGCTGGTGAGGTCGTTGATTATATATATATATATATATATATATATATATATATATAAATACACCAGTATCGGTGTACTGTATTGCATTGTGTTTTTAATGTAGGCTAATATACAACAAACATAGTATAGAAATCTTAAAAATAAAAATACAAAATTACCTTTGCTTAAGGCTGAATATCATCTTTAGCTGCAGTCTTCTTCCCCCACTGTGTGTGTGGCTTGATGTGCCCATGCATACTTTTCTGTAGATCAGATCTTTTTCATTATTGGCTGATTGCTCTTTAGAAAGGTATAGAAGTCACTGCAAGATGTTTCTCGGAAGTTGTACTGTACAGTCAGAATGCCTTTCATTGTTTCAACACTCAATTTGTTCCTTCCCTTTGTCCATTGACTTTGCATCAGTGAAAAACTCTTTCTACATTTGCATTGTGAGATGATATAGCAAAGAAGAATTGTGCAATTCTTAGCAATTCTGAGTGGCATTCAAAGTTCTTTGATTTTTCAAAGTATCTGGTCCACTGTTTATGTGTTGGGAGATTACTAAATTCTTCATCTCTTGTAATTTTCCACAAACTGCTTCAGGTTACTAACTTGGTCAAAACACTTCACATCATCAACTTCTACCCCCTTATCAATCAAATATTTGACAGCTAAGTTGACAACACCGTACAGGCGTACACGTGACTTATCAGCTAACGAAAACTGAACGAGATCTCTACGGTTTCCACCTCCCCTCTCTCAGTCTCTCTCTCTCGTCATTACAGTTTCATGGGTTTTTTTCCGTGGAGAAAATGATGGAAGCTGAAATTCCTGACTTTTGAAGAATTTAAGAAATTACTTCCGGATTTAGATTTCGAGACCTAAATGGAGGACATGTCCGGGAAAATACGGACGTATGACAACCCTAGTTTGGGTATGATGTGTTATAATGTTAGCTTAACATACATCGGCACGGGAGGTGGGTAGTAACTGAAAACTAGTGATTTCCAATAGAAATTAAGGTCAAAATAGTTCATGACATCGCAACCCATCAGAAAAAAAACCAGTTTGCATGTATAAGTACAGGGATGACCAAAACTTAAAATTTACCCAATATAGCCTATCTCGAATCTAAGCATCCAAATACTTATGGTAGTTAAATTAAAATTTTACCCATTAATTAGTGTAAATGGTGATATATCCCAGTGGTTCATTAGTGAATCATCAAAACAATAACAGCACTATATTGTCATGCTTACCTAGCATCAGGCATTCTTAAAACAAAGTTCAGACAATGTCATTACTCCTCAATTGACTCCTCTCTCCATCCGTGCGTCGTCTGCAGGGTAGGTGATGACGTCATTGCAAATGGCGGCCCTCTAGAGAAATAACTTATCTCGACTCCTATAGCAGGACTGTACACTTTTATTACAAATTATATATACCGTATCTCTCTACGGACGTGGCAGAGTGCGTTTCTTGTGTTTACCCGGAACCGTCAACTCATCCATTGTGTGGGATGGAGAAGAGGGTTAAAAAGTGTGTTCTTGATCAATGAGACACCCCTCACACCGCCTTCACCAAAACATTGTTAATATTTCTGCAATATTTAGCTCAAGATTTCATGTCTTCACGAAAGTAAATCTTTACTGGTTACACAACGCAAACAAATGGCCTTTTAGTAAAGAAACGTTTATTATTATTCGACAGGAGCAGAGTGGTCGGGGCTGTGTGGGCGACCAGTAGCGTTCGCTCCCAGGTCACATACACACATGTACTGTATACACTGTTGTAACGCTCGACCTCACCGTTCATAAGGTTAGACCGTCCATCATCACTGGGAAAGCAAGAGGACGGCAGTGGTCACGCTGTGACCTCGTAAATATACCTCTCATGGCCCTCACAGACCACGAGGCCTGAATTCCTCAACATGGAGAGTGTGGTGTGTGAGACTTATCACGTATTTATTGGCCTTGTGTTGCTGTGACAATTGTATGCGTGTGGCACTGTGAGGGCTTGCTACCAGCGTCCTCCTTGGAAAGCTGTAAAAAAAAATCCTTTTGCCTGAGGAACATGACTTGTAACTCCCAAGAACGAGTTCTGACTAGTAATTGCCCACATTATTATTTTACACTGGACACTGCATCCAAAGTCTGCTCTACTGGGGATGTGCTAATGTTAAAGGACACCCAGAGCCTCCGTCTCTACACCACACACGGTTCAATTCTTCTTCTTCTTCTCCTCCTCTGCACTACGTTCAAGACTCACAGCACTGCCTCAACTACTCTGGTAATAGAGAGTGCCGTGTGTGAAAATAAGGTGTAGCGTCAGCAGTTACCTGGTGCCAATAACAGGCTACCTGTTGCTGACAGTGGGTTACCTGGTGCTGACAGTAAGCGACCTAGGGTTGACAATGGACTACCTGGTGCTGACAGTAGGCTACCTGCTACTGACAATTGGCTACCCGGTATTGACTAAAGGCTACCTGGAGCTGACGTTAGGTTACTCAGTGCTGTCTGTAGGCAACCTGGTGCTGACAGTAGGCTACCTGGTGCTGACAGTAGGATAACCGGTGCTGACCTGAACCGAGCGAATCTCTCACACCCATTACCAGTTAACACTCACAAATCACCAGTCACCACTCATCGCTCATTCACACAAAAGGCTCCACACTTCCTACTCCTAACTTTACCCCACCACTAATCCCTCACCACTCATCGTTCGCTTCTCACAGTACCGCTGACCCTAACACTCATCACCATTCACTTTACCCCACCACTCATCCCTCATCGTTCGCCTATCACCATAATACTCCTTATCACTCAACTCCCCACACACCCTTTCCCCTCACCACAAGGAGGCCAGGGGTCAGCTAATACGTGAGGTCTATAACCACTGTTCGCCTTGCACAGGATGCAAGGAGGTGTCCAATAAACTAGCCCCCTCACGGGACAAATACGAAATCTCACCACTCTCACGTCCAAATGGCTCATCAACAGTCAACACTTGTCGTTCCACTACTTGGTATCTAATTATTTTTAACACGTTGTTAGGTTGGGTTGGGTTATGTTGATTTCGGTTAGTTAGGGTTACTTTACGGTACTTTAGGTTAAGTTAGGGGAAGTGAGCTTTGGTTAGTTGGTTAGATAAGATTGATTTAGATTAGTTAGATTCGGTTAGGTTAGTTTGGATTAGTTAGGCTTGAATTCGGTAAGTTTAGGTTAGCAGATTAAGTTAGGTTAGCTTAGGTTGGTCAAACTAATTTACTTTATTTCAGGATTAGGGTAGATGGGGATTGGTTTGGTTAATTTAGATTAGTTTTGACTATTAAGTCCAAATTAAGTTAATTTGGGTAAGGTTTTAGATTATTTTTGTTAAGTAAGGTTAAGTTAGGATATGTTTAGTTAGATTAGGGTAGGTTAAGTTAGGATAGGTTAAATTAGATAGGTTAGGTTAGGTTAGGTTAATTTTAGCTAGTTTATCTGCCTTGAGTTAGGATTGGCTAGGTTTGTTTAAGTTACTTAAGGTGCGGTAAGTTAGGTTAAATTGGGATAGGTTAGGTCTGTTTAAACTAGTTAAGCTGCATTAAGTTAGGTTAAGTTATGTTAGGTTACGTTAGTTTAATTTACTTAAGCTGCATTAAGGTGGATGTTATTCTTTGCCTTTATTAACTCGCCTGTATAAGGAAGGTTTGGGCGCTGACAATAAAGATAAAGTTGGCATTAATGTCGACGTTAACAATGAAGTTGGCATTAGCGTTGTTAATCCACACTTCAAGACATCTTCAGAGGCAACTGAATTTACAACTAACTAAAGGGCAAGAGACAGAGATGAAGAAGGTTAAGTGGGAGCAGTGCCGGATTAACCATGAGGCACTTGAGGCACTGGCCTCAGGCCCCCCTACTCTGAGGGGCCCCCAAATCCAAACATTCTCGAAGTTGAAGCGTACAAAATATGAACTTCGTTCAACGATGTCCTAGCAAAGTCTCAGTTTTCTGTCTCTTATGAACATTAATTGTGTTATTTTGCAGAAGCTTAATATTGATGAAATCATTGATAAATTTGGGTATATTTTGTTCTTGTTATTTATATATACCTTGAGGGTAGGGATCCCCAAGTTGATCTGTGCCCTGAGTGGGAGGGTAAAGGGTGGATGAAAGGGAGTTGTAGCAGTAGAAAAAGGTGCAATTCACTAACGGTTCGTACGAGGACTGCAAATAAATTTATCTGAGACTATCGGAGGATAGTTTGCTCAATGTTATTTTTTTATCCTCCCGTGACGGTGGCGTCGCCAAGCGGCCGGAAAGAAAAATAAAACAATCGTTAAGCCTTACATGATATTGTGCGATAACACCAGATTACTCAATAAAAACTATTTATATATAATATAGTCAGTAGGTTATCGACATCCAACTTTTGATATCTAGGGAATATACTCCTTTCGCATTGTAGGCAAATTTGTTCTGAAAGTTGATTCTTAAACTCTGACCCACTGTTTGACAGAAGAACCTTAGCTATAGTGCATGAGCCTATCAGATGCGTCACTAGAGCATGGGCCACCGTCTCAGCAGATTTATCCTGCAAAGGGACTAAAATAAAAAATCTGGAGAAGTCATCCACACACACCAGTGCGTACGGAGAAACTTGGTGGTTCCTCATAAGTTGCCACAAGTCAATAGCGACTGTGTCGAATGTACAGTTGCCAGTGGTATGCCATAACTTATCAACTTGAATTACGTTAAAGATTAATATACTAATAAGGGCACATATGGCACAGCAAAAACAAAACAAAAATAAATCGGCAACTCAGCACCCCGTAGTCCTGGGTTCAAACAGCTCTCTTTATCCCACCATGATCTCAGCTTGGAGAAGGTCGTGCCCGCAAGTGCTCCCGTTAGAAACCAAGGAAAATGGCCGCCTTGGATCGTTGTGTCTTGGGGGAAGAGGAGGGGAGTGTGGGGAAAGACGACCTCCTTGCCACGCTGTTAAGGCAACTGGGGCAGTTGAGGAGTGAGGTTGACACTCTAAAGGGGGAAAATGAAGCCCTCAGGACGGAACTCCTTCAGGCAGGTGTCCTGCCTAGCAGGACACCTGCAAAGGAGGAACAGGCGTAGAGAGTGGTTGTCTCCAAGGGGACTAGGGTCAGGCTCAGGAAAGCTGACCAGGGTGTGGGGTGTAGTAACCCTTACCAGGTGCTGCAGGAAGCTGGCGAGGAAGAGAAGAGGCAGGACGGTATGGAGCAAGGAGAGGAAAGGGCAGTTGTACAAACCCTGCCCACAGGTAAGGTCATGGTAGTTGGGGACAGCCAGGTGAGTTTATAGATAGGGCTTTTTGTGCGAGAGATAGGAAACGTAGGACTAGGGTGTGTTTTCCTGGGGCTGGGATAGGGCATGCAGCTGAGAGGTTAGACAGGGTTTTGTCAGGGGACGGTACCAATCCAGTAGTATGTCTTAGTGTGGGAGGAAACGACATAGGTAAGGTAAGGAGTGAGGAACTTTTCAAGAGGTATAGGGAGGCGCTGGGGAAGATTAGAGATAGGGGAGGGATCCCGATAGTATGTGGTGTCTTGCCTAGAAGAGGGGTTGGTCGTGAATGGCTGTCCAGGGCAATTGCTATAAATTGCCGACTGGAAAAACATTGTTCAAACAATGGTTGGGCATTCATTGATAGCTGGCAACGATTCTATGGCAACGACTACCTGTACAGTCGCGACGGAGTACACTTGTCTCGTGAGGGGGTAAAGCCGTTGTCTGCATCCCTGGAGCGTTGTCTCTCCGAAGGGGGGGTTTCGCCAGTAGAGAGAGGTCGGGGAAAGTGGGAGTCAAAAAACAAGCAGGTCCTGGGAAGTAAAATTAGTTGCTCAGGAAAGGGGAAGGATAGGTTTAAATGTATACTATACAAACAGTAGGAGCATTAGAAATAAAATAGACTTACTGAGAGCGGTTGTATGTACCGAGAATGTAGACGTCATAGCAATCACCGATACTTGGATGAATCTGGCGAGCAAAAAATTTTTATCAGAGTACCACATAGAAGGGTACAACCTTTTTCACAAGGACAGGGAAGGTAGGAAGGGTGGAGGGGTCGCACTCTTCGTCAAGGATACATTAAAATGTTGTATTAATAATTCAATAAAGGGTGAAATAGGAACCGAGTCTGTGTGGGTAGAAATCATGGAAGGAAGAGAAAAACTAATTATGGGAGTGATTTACAGGCCCCCAAGTCTTGGCAAAAAAGCAGCTCAGCCCATATGGCACGAAATGAGTAGGGCAGCAAAATATAACAACCTATGCATTATGGGGGATTTCAACTTCAGAAATATTGACTGGGACAACATTGTAGGTGACTATGAATCTGAAGACTTCCTAGACGCAGTACAGGACAATTTTTTGAAACAACTAATTACAGAACCAACTAGAGGTGACAATATATTAGACCTAGTATTAACAAATAAAGAACATATTATCAGAGATATCACAGTAGGGGAAGAACTAGGTAACAGTGATCACAGAGAAATCAGGTTCACCCTAAATTGGGAAACGAAAAACAATGACAATATGGTCAGAGTCCCAAACTTTTGGTTGGCGAATTATCAGGGGCTAAGAAGGTACCTAGATGAGGTCACCTGGGAACAGTCACGTCAGTCCCCAGTAGGAAGGGGTGAGGTCATAGATGACACAACAATTGATCATGATTATAATATATTCACTAGTATACTACATAAAGCACAAGAACAAAATATACCATACAGAAAAATTAGGTCAAATAAGAATGAGCCAAGGTGGATGACCAGAAAACTTAAACATGACATAGGAATATAGAAAGGAATATATAAGAAATTAAAGGGAGGGGAGGAGCAGCTCAGAAATAGGTATAATGAACTATCTAGGAATGTTAAGAAAAATGTAAGGAAAGCAAAGAGAGACTATGAAATCAAATAAGCAAGAGAATCCAAGGCGAATCCCAAGGGATTTTTCCAGGTATATAGGACAAAGGTCAAGGACAAAGTTGGGCCTTAAAAGTCAGGGAGGGGAGAAGTGATAAATGGCAGTGAAGAAATAAGCAAAGCATTGAACAGCTACTTCTTATCAGTTTTCACAGAAGAAATTTGAGATGAAATTCCAGAGGTGGAACTGATATTTAAGGGAAAGGAAGAAGAGAAATTAAAGAATATCACTATCAGAAAAGAGGATGTTCTTAAGAAGGTAAATAAACTAAAGAAAACAAAATCCCCAGGGCGGGATGAAATTTTCCCTCGAGTCTTGAAAGAGTGTAGGGAACAGATTAGCGGACCCCTCGTTAACTTATTTACAAAATCATTAGACACTGGAGTTGTGCTAGACTTGTGGAAACAGGCGAATGTAGTACCCATATTCAAAAAGGGAAACAGAGCATCAGCGTCAAATTACCGGCGGATCACTTTGACGTCAGTAGTGGGGAAATTTCTTGAATCAATTATAGCAGATAGCATCCGATCGCATCTAGAGAAAAGCAAATTAATCTACGACTCTCAACATGGGTTTACAAAGGGAAAATCTTGTCTAACAAATCAGCTAACGTTTTTTAGGAAAGTCTTCGAGGTAGTAGATAATGACGAAAATTACGATGTTATTTACTTAGACTTTAGCAAAGCATTTGACAGAGTACTTCATCAGAGGCTTCTGAGAAAAATTAATGCTCATGGTATCGAGGGGAAAGTTTTAAATTGGATAAAATCATGGCTCACCGATAGAACGCAGAGGGTCAGCGTAGATGGTGTTAAATCTGAGTGGGGCCGTGTAACCAGTGGGGTTCCCCAGGGGTCAGTACTAGGCCCACTCTTGTTCATAATCTACATAAATGATCTAGATACTGGGATCAGCAGTGACATAAGCAAGTTTGCGGATGACACCAAAATAGGGCGGCAAATTAATTCAGGGCAGGATGCAAATGCATTACAGGAGGATCTAAATAAACTGCAGGGGTGGTCTGAAAAATGGCAAATGAAATTCAACACCATCAACCTAGAGAAGTCGACTTGTGAAAGAGACCTAGGGGTACTTGTAAGCCCGGACCTACGGCCTAGAAAACAGTGCGTTAATGTTCGAAATAAGGCAAACAGAGTATTGGGTTTTATATCTAGAAGTGTAAGTAGCAAGAGTGCAGAGGTCTTATTGCAACTATATCTTGCGCTAGTCAGGCCGCACCTCGATTATGCGGTTCAGTTCTGGCGCCCCTATTATAGAATGGATATAAATTCACTAGAGTCGGTGCAGCGAAGAATGACAAAAATGATTCCGGGACTTAGAAACCTTCCATATCAGGATAGGTTAAAGAAACTTAACTTGCATTCCCTAGAAAGACGAAGAGTGTGGGGAGATATGATAGAAGTATTTAAGTGGGTGAAAGGAATCAATAAAGGGGATATAGATAAAGTTCTTATAATATCCGAGCAGTATAGGACTCGGAGCAACGGATTCAAGTTGGATAAGTTTAGGTTTAGGAGGGAGATAGGAAGAAACTGGTTCACAAATAGGGTGGTGGACGAGTGGAACAAGCTTAGCAACTTTGTAGTAAGTGCGGGAACTCGGGAAGTTTCAAAAGGAGGCTCGATAGATTCATGGATGATAGAGAGTGGTAGTGACTCTCGACAGGAGCTGCTATGCACAGGCCAACCGGCCTATTGCAGATTCCTTATTTTCTTATATTCTTATGTAACAGTTCAGGAGTGAAGGTTTGGAATTATACACATTACAAAAGATTCAAATAACATATAATGACAAAAAATTTACCATAATAATTGTGTAGGTTACATAAGATAAATTAAATCAAGCGAATAAAGACTAACCATAATCCTGAATAAACAACAACTATTGGCACCGTGTATAAACGATAATCCACCTTACAACACAATAATTGATTGCACTTTACACACCATGAATAATAATAGAGCAGCACTGAATATAATACTCAACTAAACCCTATGAAAAGGTATCCACCATTGACAAATTTTAACGTCCTTCCACCTCCAAGGCCAGCCAATGACTGACATCACTCCATAATCCAGGTCTCAGGGGACTACAAACGTAATACAGTACTAATATTATTCAACTCCCACATTAAGCTGCAAAAAATACCTACATACATACAGAAAAATTTTTTATGTATCACACACAATTACACAAAATACCTTATTTACACTACTTGTGGTTAACATGCCTAAAAAAATATTTCACTGTGCGCAGCGCAACGCACCACTGTATATTACGCCATGCATAACACCAGCAAAAGTCCTCCCACAGCCCTGCTATACAGGGTTGTGGGAGAAATTTTGCTGGCAATTGTACAGTCACCCAAAAAAGTCCTGTCGCCTTTCACCCTGAACCATGAACCCCGAGATTCAGACTCTTGAATCCGGAGAGAGGTACACTCGACTAGAGCTGGACACTCAGGATGAGAACACACTCTTGCCATAATACGTGGGACATACTGGATACCTAAGTGCCGCCAATTACTCAACCGCAAAATACGGACGTGTGTGACTTGTCGGAGAAGCAACTGGAGGCCTACCCACCAACGCCAAGCCGACCTGCCAGAAGATGGAAGCATGCCCAATTCTTCGCAGACCAATTTTGGAAGAGGTGGGAAAAGAAATATCTCCCGACACTACGTCAGCGACAAAGATTCTTCAAAACTCGCCGTAATTTCCACGCTGGGGATATCGTGATCATCTCTGGACAACCCTTCCCCAGGAGTCAGTGGATGCTAGAGAGAGTACTGGATGCACTACCGAGCAAGGATGGCCTGGTGCGAAGTGTTAAAGTGAAGACAAAGGACTCGGTGTTAATACGCCCAACGACGAGACTCTCTGTTGGAAGGGGTCGGAGAGTGAATCTAATGGTAGGCCGTAAATTCGAGCAAAGCCCGACAGGGGGAGTGTTATCGCCACGCACAATTGTGCTCGCCGGCCACATGTTAAGTGAAGAAAATGTTTACAACTCAGAATAGCTTACAAAGCGAGATGGAGCTGGTAGCAGCTGTGTGACTGCCTGAGGGACAGTCTATCGCCTTCTACTGTAGAGGCAACATCTTCATTCTCGTCAGCCAACATCTTCCTGCAGGACATTATATTTGTTCTCGTTGGTCTAACCCTAGACCCAAGAACGTTTTGACCGAATAATACTCATCGCGTCAATGACAAGGGTCTTATTGTCCTGCACAAACCAAAATCGCTCCTATGAGCGATTGCAAGTAGATCTAACTTGAAACTTGTCGTGAAGACAACGTCGCCGTAGTTCTTGATAGGACGCCAATGAGAAAAAATTTGTGCACGTACCTGTCTTTATGACCAGGGAAGTGCAAGACAGGACAGGAAACAGCGAGTGAGCATTAACGACACTAAATCTGATTGGATCAACATCACTAGTGGAGTACCCCAAGACTCAGTACCTGGACCATTATTATTTATTATATACATAAACGACATAGATATCGGCGTAGACAGCAACAGAAGTAAATTTGCTGATGACACTATAATAGGGTGTATAATTAAATCTGACGAGGACTCCGCAAAACTACAGGAAGATCTAAACAAATTTTTTGAATGGTTTGAAAATGGCAGATGAAATTCAATGTGGACAAATGTAAAGTACTTAGTCTAGGAGATGTAAACAGAGAAACCAGATATCAGATGAACAACGATGTTACAGAGAAATCCGAGTGCTAGAAAGATTTAGGAGTAATGATAAGTAGGAATCTTAAGCCAAGCAAACAATGTGTATTTGTTCGAAACAAGGCTTATAGAGTACTTGGGTTCATACAAAGGAGTCTTAGTTACAAGACTAGAGAGGTCATTCTAAAACTATATCTTTCGCTTGTGAGACCTCACCTGGATTACGCAGTTCAATTCTGGTCACCGTATTACAGAATGGATATAGAATCCTTGGAAAGAATTCAGAGGAGAACGACAAGACTAATCCGGGCATTAGGAACCTTGAGTAGAGAGACAGGTTAAAGCTTCTTAATTTGCACTCCCTCGAGAGACGTAGAGTGAGGGGGCGATATGATCGAGGTGTTTAAATGGAAGTCAGGGCTGAACAAAGGGACATTACAAAGGTACTCAAACTATCCAACCAGGAGCGAACTCGTAACAATGGCTTTAAATTAGAAAAATTTAAATTTAGGTGGGAGACAGGTAAACATTAGTTTGGAAATAGAGTAGTAGATGACTGGAACAAGTTACGAAACATTATCATTAACGCGCATACGCTGGATAACTTGAAACATAGGTTGGATGGATGTATGAACGATAGGGGTTGGGTGTAAATGGGACTACCCAGTATGGGCCAATAGGCCCGCTGCAGTTTCCTCCATTCTTATGTTCTTATTGTTACCCACTCTCACAGGAACTATTAACATTTCCACATTGCTTAAGACAGCAATTATGAAGCTGCAATAGAAGTGTTGCTTTGTGTTGGTGCATGTGTACCTATCCGATGTCGTGTTCAACATAGCAATGGTCTTCGTCAGAATGTTTATACTGCCGACGACGTGTTTGATTGTTGCTGTTGTCTATCTTACCTCTCGTTCTTACAACAGCAGAGAGCTACTAGGTAGTAGGTAGCAAGCAGCTACCAAACAGGGAGGTACTACCCCCTGGAAAGATATTGGAAGCGTAATGTGTTGCCTAATGGTAGACCTGCTGCCATATAGCATCATGAAAATTGTGACCAAGTCCCAGGTTGCTGAACTGACTTTCTGACTCATTTACACACAATTGCAGGGTATCAATTGTTTCTCTGACAATTGACAACACAACATACTGTACAGTCGTGAACAGAAGTCATGTCGCCCCTTGTGCTGTTCCGCGAACCAAGAGATTCAGACTCATGAACCCGAAGCAGTAGACACTGGTGCATTATTCTGCCCATAAATGCTTCGGATTCATGAGTCTGAATCTCAGGGTTCGTGGAGCAGCAGAAGGGGCGACAGGACTTCTGTTCACGACTGTATATCTTTTCCCACTATTGATTTTTTTTTCGTTTTGTATTTATTTGTGGTTATTGTTTTTTTTTATCTATTTTATTCATTATTTTTAATTTATTATTATCATTATTATTATTATTATATTTTCGCCCCCCCTCCAGGCCTAGTGGGTCAGTGACCTGTGCTCGGGCGGGCTAATCTCTGTAAAAAAAAAAAAGAAATACAGTCTTGTGTTATGTGAGGGATATTCATGAAACTCATGCCACAAATCACCTTTCGGTTCAGCAGCAGATTTTGTCTTAGCAACTGCTGAATAAGACACAGGTGGGTCGTGAAAGTACTTCAGGGATTTGGTGGTGTTGGGTTTTGTTATCATCTTTCTGGGGCTCGTAATAATATACAATAGTATGTCTCTTCTTATTGCAATGTTTGCATATAATATATATATATATATATAATCAACGACCTCACCAGCAAGGAATCGAACCCTCGACCTACTGGGTGTGACTAGGGAAGGCTTACCGGCTAGGCCACAAGGACACTAAAAGCAGTTCTAGACTCTGTTATATTTCACACAAAGCCTGTTCATCGAGCTGATGGCGCCGTGAACCTCATTGGGAAACTGCCCGTGCCTCTTATGTGGTGTCAGTAGCATTTTACCGAATCCAGCTGGTATGAAACGCGAGGTACATCCGCGTGTTATATGGACTAAAAATGAAGTATATATATATATATATATATATATATATATATATATATATATATATATATATATATATATATATATATATATATATCCTCCATGTAACTCGAATGCTTTCAAAGCATTTTTAACCTTGGGCCACTGACAAATAAATTTGTGGAACATATTATCAGTTTTGTACTAACCATCACTAAGGTTTATAGAATTCAATTCCCTAAACAAACTTGCTTCAACCAGAAGTCTTTCTGGGTCCGTAATCCATTACGGATTACAACTGTTCACACATGGCAAATCTGAGCAAAAGTCGAATGTAATCCAAGGACGCACGCTGTGTTCACAAGTCAGGTAATGAACCTCACCATCCGTCTCTTTCAGACTGTTCCCTTTTCTGTGCATTTTCTATGTTTATTTTTATAAACTTTCTCTTAAATGCTAAGTGACAAGAATAAGGGTCGCCTACACATATGTCCCCCAGCTTACCTCACCTGATAATTAAAAACTTTAGCTGCCTTGGGGGTTAGATGATATTAGATTAGATTAGATTAGATTAGCGTGAGGGTGTTTGATCATAAGGTGAGATAACCTAGTGGCTTAATATTCAGGTGATCCGAGAAGAGAAATAAATAAACAGCCTTACCGAGCTCATCTGAAAGTTCAATTCTTGCTCCAGATTTGAGTTATGAAAATATAATGCCACGGCAGCGGTAGGTAAAAAGTGCCTCAGGAAGAGATCGTCCTCGCCCTGACCGACTGAATCATCCAGAGCGTGATGTTGCACACCCACCTGTCCAGAGAAAGGAACAGTAAGTGAATTTTAGAGCCTTATCGAGGCCGTCACGATTACACTCTCCCTTCCATTCAACCCTTAACGAGGGGGATGGTCCACTTAGGCATCTAATTCTGGTCCAAGTGGTCAACTAATTTGACAGCTAAATAAAAAAAATCGTGATTAACGAGAGACAGGGCTGTGATTCCAGGAGTGACGTTGGTATTCTCCAGCGGTGTGTGTGTGTGTGTGTGTCAATCAAGTTTTCCTTTAACGTCGAATATTATCGTCTTGCTTTTAGAACATAAGAACCTAAGAATGGAGGAAACTGCAGCGGACCTATTGGCCCATACCGGGCAGTCCTATTTACACCCAACCCATATCGCTCATATATCCACCCAACCTATATTTGAAGCTATCCAGCGTATTCGAGTTAATGATGATATTTGGTAACTTGTTCCACTCGTCCACTATTCTATTTCCAAACCAATGTTTACCTATTTCGCTCATAAATCTAAATTTGTCTAATTTAAAACCCATTGTTACGAATTCGCTCCTGGTTGGATAGTTTGGGTACCTTTGTAATGTTCTCTTTGTTTAACCCTGACTTCCATTTAAACACCTCTGTCATATCGCCCCCTCACTCTACGTCTCTCGAGGGAGTGCAAATTAAGATGCTTTTACCTGTCTCTGTACTCAAGGTTCCTAATGCCCAGGATTAGTGTTGTCATTCCTCTCTGAATTCCTTCCAAGGATTCTATATCTATTCTGTAATACGGTGACCAGAAATGAATTGCGTAATCCACTTGAGGTCTAACAACTGCAAGATATAGTTTTAGGATGACCTCTCTTCTCTTGTAACTAACACTCCTTTGCATGGATCCAAGTACTGTATTAGCCTTGTTTCGAGCAAATACACATTGTATACTTGGCTTAAGATTCCTACTTATCATTACTCCTAAATCTTTCTCGCAGTCGGATTTCTCAATAACAGCGTTGTTCATCTGGTTTCTGGTTTCCCCATTTACATCTCCTATACTGAGTACTTTACATTTGTCCACATTAAATTTCATATGCCATTTTTCAGACCATTTGATTTATTTTTAGATCTTCCTGTAATTTTACGGAGTCCTCGTCAGATTTAATTACACGCCCTGTTTACTTATGTTGCTGTCTACGCCCATATCTATGTCGTTTATGTATATAATAAATAATACTGGTCCAAGTACTGAGCCTTGGGGAACTCCACTAGTGACGTTGCTCCAATTGGATTTAGTGCCGTTAATGCTCACTCGCTGTTTCCTGTCCTGTAACAACGCCCTAATCCGTTTTAGAATATCTCCTTTGATGCCATGAGCCTCCACTTTTCTTATTAGTCTTTCGTGGGGGACTCTGTCGAAGGCTTTGCTAAAGTCGAGATATACTACATCATAATTGTGCCCCTCGTCCACTGATTCGAAAACGGATGAAAAGAATGTTAATAGATTACTTAAACCTGAACGCCCGCTTGTGAAGCCATGTTGGGAATCATTGAGATTCAACTTGTTCTTCTCCGGGTGATTTTGAATAGAGTTTGAAATGATTGCTTCCAGTAATTTGTCTACAATTGATGTTAGACTAATTGGACGGTTGTTAGAGGAATTACATTCGGTATTACATTCGCTACCCTCCAGGATTCTGGTACTACACAAGTTTTTAAGGACATGTTAAACAACTTTGCTAAGGGCATACTAAGCTTTTCCTTACATAACTTTAATACTCTGGCAAATATCTGTATTAAGCTTTAGTTTGTCTATTTGTTTACTAACATCGTTACTAGTCTCTACTATATCGCTTAATTTATTTTTTCACTATCTCTGTATAGAGTCGGTGCCTCGGGTATCATGTTTAAATTTTCGGTGGTGAAAACTGTTGAAAAACTTGTATTCAGATTATTGCTCATATCTCCGTCGTTATCAGATAGCTCGCCGGTATCTGACTGTATTGGTCCAATCTTGTCTCCTGTTTTAGTTTGATACATTTGATAGAATTCCTTGGGGTTTGACTTCGCCTCCCTTGTTACCTTCAGTTCATTATTCCTCTTTGCTATTCTTATCACGGTCTAATCAGGAATTATTACTTAATCTATTTAAAGGAAGTATCTTTATATTTATATATTTATGTATAAGCAACTTAGTGTACCCGTGAATTAGTGTATTAGAGAGGAATGTGCCCGTGTAATACTGTATTAGAGAAGAATGTGCCCGTGTATTACTGTATTAGAGAGGAATGTGCCCGTGTATTACTGTATTAGAGAGGAATGTGCCCGTGTATTACTGTATTAGAGAAGAATGTGCCCTTGTTTTACTGTATTAGAGAGGAATGTGCCCGTGTATTACTGTATTAGAGAGGAATGTGCCCGTGTATTACTGTATTAGAGAGGAATGTGCTCGTGTATTACTGTATTAGAGAGGAATGTGCCCTTGTTTTACTGTATTAGAGAGGAATGTGCCCGTGTATTACTGTATTAGAGAGGAATGTATCCGTGTATGATTGTATTAGAGAGGAATGTGCTCGTGTATGACTGTATTACAAAGGAATGTGCCGTGTATTACTGTATTAAAGAGGAATGTGTCCATGTATTACTACAATAGAGAGGAATGTGCCCGTGAATTACTGTATTAGAGAGGAATGTGCCCGTGTTTTACTGTATTAGAGAGGAATGTATCCGAGTATTACTGTTTTAGAGAGGAATGTGCCAGTGTATTAATGTATTAGAGAGGAATGTGTCCGTGTATTACTGTATTAGAGAGGAATGTGCCCATGTATTACTGTGTTAGAGAGGAATGTGTCCGTGTATTACTGTACTAGAGAGGAATGTACCCGTGTATTACTGTATTACAGAGGAATGTACCCGCGTATTAATGAATTAGAGAGGAATGTACCCGTGTATTACTATATTAGAGGGAATGTGTCCGTGGATTACTGTATTAGAGAGGAATATGTCCGTGTTTTACTGTATTAGATAGACATGTGTCCGTGTATTACTGTATTAGATAGACATGTGTCCGTGTATTACTGTATTAGAGAGATATGTACGCGTGTTTTACTGAATTAGAGAGGAATGTGCCCGTGTATTATTGTATTAGTGAGGAATGTGCCCGTGTATTACTGTATTAGAGAGGAATGTGTCCGTGTATTACTGTATTAGAGAGGAATGTGTCCGTGTTTTACTGTATTAGAGAGGAATGTGCCCGTGTATTACTGTATTAGAGAGGAATGTATAGGAGTATTAGTGTATTAGAGAGGAATGTGCCCGTGTATTACTGTACTAGAGAGGAATGTGCCCGTGTTTTACTGTATTAGAGAGGAATGTATAAGAGTATTACTGAATTAGAGAGGAATGTGCCCGTGTATTACTGTACTAGGGAGGAATGTGCCCGTGTTTTACTGTATTAGAGAGGAATGTATCCGAGTATTACTGTATTTGAGAGGAATGTGCCCGTATATTAATGTATTAGAGAGGAATGTGCCCGTGTATTACTGTATTAGAGAGGATTGTATCCATGTATTACTGTATTAAAGAGGAATGTGCCCGTGTTTTACTGTTTTAAAGAGGAATGTGTCTGTGTATTACTGTAATAGAGAGGAATGTGCCCGTGTATTACTGTATTAGAGAGGAATGTGCCCGTGTATTATTGTATTAGAGAGGAATGTGCCCGAGTATTACTGTATTAGAGAGGAATGTGTCCGTGTATTACTGTAATAGAGAGGAATGTGCCCGTGTATTACTGTATTAGAGAGGAATGTGCCCGTGTATTACTGTAATAGAGAGGAATGTGCCCGTGTATTACTGTATTAGAGTGGAATGTGCCCGTGTATTACTGTAATAGAGAGGAATGTGTCCGTGTATTACTGTATTAGAGAGGAATGCGCCCGTGTATTACTGTATTAGAGAGGAATGTGCCCGTGTATTACTGTATTAGAGAGGAATGTGCCCGTGTATTACTGTATTAGAGAGGAATGTGTCCGTGTATTACTGTATTAGAGCGGAATGTGCCCGTGTTTTACTGTATTAGAGAGGAATGTGCCCGTGTATTACTGTATTAGAGAGGAATGTGTCCGTGTATTACTGTATTAGAGAGGAATGTCCCCGTGTATTACTGTATTAGAGAGGAATGTCCCCGTGTATTACTGTATTAGAGAGGAATGTGTCCATGTATTACTGTATCACAGAGGAATGTGCCCGTGTATAACTGTATTAGAGAGAAATGTACCCGTGTTTTACTGTATTAGAGAGGAATGTACCCATGCATTACTGTCTTAGAGAGAAATGTACCCGTGTTTTACTGTATTAGAGAGGAATGTGCCCGAGTATTACTGTATTAGAGAGGAATGTGTCCGTGTATTACTGTAATAGAGAGGAATGTGCCCGTGTATTACTGTATTAGAGAGGAATGTGCCCGTGTATTACTGTAATAGAGAGGAATGTGCCCGTGTATTACTGTATTAGAGTGGAATGTGCCCGTGTATTACTGTAATAGAGAGGAATGTGTCCGTGTATTACTGTATTAGAGAGGAATGCGCCCGTGTATTACTGTATTAGAGAGGAATGTGCCCGTGTATTACTGTATTAGAGAGGAATGTGCCCGTGTATTACTGTATTAGAGAGGAATGTGTCCGTGTATTACTGTATTAGAGCGGAATGTGCCCGTGTTTTACTGTATTAGAGAGGAATGTGCCCGTGTATTACTGTATTAGAGAGGAATGTGTCCGTGTATTACTGTATTAGAGAGGAATGTCCCCGTGTATTACTGTATTAGAGAGGAATGTCCCCGTGTATTACTGTATTAGAGAGGAATGTGTCCATGTATTACTGTATCACAGAGGAATGTGCCCGTGTATAACTGTATTAGAGAGAAATGTACCCGTGTTTTACTGTATTAGAGAGGAATGTACCCGTGTATTACTGTCTTAGAGAGAAATGTACCCGTGTTTTACTGTATTAGAGAGGAATGTACCCGTGTTTTACTGTATTATAGAGGAATGTGCCCGTGTATTACTGTATTAGAGAGGAATGTGTCCGTGTATTATTATATTAGAGAGGAATGTGCCCGTTTATTACTGTATTATAGAGGAATGTGCCCGTGTTTTACTGTATTATAGAGGAATGTGCCCGTGTATTACTGTCTTAGAGAAAAATGATCCCGTGCTTTACTGTATTAGAGAGGAATATGCCCGTGTATTACTGTATTAGAGAGAAATGTGTCCGTGTTTTACTGTATTAGAGAGGAATGCGCCCGTGTATTACTGTATTAGAGAGAAATATACCCGTGTTTTACTGTATTAGAGAGGAATGTGCCTGTGTATTACTGTATTAGAGAGGAATGTGTCGGTGTATTACTGTATTAGAGAGGAATGTGTCCGTGTATTACTGTATTAGAGAGGAATGTGCCCGTGTATTACTGTATTATAGAGGAATGTGCCCGTGTATTACTGTATTAGAGAGGAATGTGTCCGTGTATTATTGTATTAGAGAGGAATGTGTCCGTGTATTATTGTATTAGAGAGGAATGTGCCCGTGTATTACTGTATTAGAGAGGAATATGCCCGAGTATTACTGTATTAGAGAGGAATGTATCCGTGTATTACTGTATTAGACAGGAATGTACCCGTGTTTTACTGTATTATAGAGGAATGTGCCCGTGTATTACTGTATTAGAGAGGAATGTGTCCGTGTATTATTATATTAGAGAGGAATGTGCCCGTTTATTACTGTATTATAGAGGAATGTGCCCGTGTTTTACTGTATTATAGAGGAATGTGCCCGTGTATTACTGTCTTAGAGAAAAATGTACCCGTGCTTTACTGTATTAGAGAGGAATGTGCCCGTGTATTACTGTATTAGAGTGGAATGTGCCCGTGTATTACTGTATTAGAGAGAAATGTGTCCATGTTTTACTGTATTAGAGAGGAATGCGCCCGTGTATTACTGTATTAGAGAGAAATATACCCGTGTTTTACTGTATTAGAGAGGAATGTGCCTTGTATTACTGTATTAGAGAGGAATGTGTCCGTGTATTTCTGTATTAGAGAGGAATGTGCCTGTATATTACTGTATTAGAGAGGAATGTGTCCGTGTATTACTGTATTAGAGAGGAATGTCTCCGTGTTTTACTGTATCAGAGAGGAATGTGCCCGTGGATTACTGTATTAGAGAGTAATGTGTCCGTGTATTATCGTATTAGAGAGGAATGTGTCCGTGTATTACTGTATTAGAGAGGAATATGCCCGTGTATTACTGTATTAGAGAGGAATGTGTCCGTGTATTACTGTATTAGAGAGGAATGTGCCCGTGTATTACTGTATTAGAGAGGAATGTGCCCATGTATTACTGTATTAGAGAGGAATGTGTCAATGTATTACTGTATCAGAGAGGAATGTGCCTGTGTATTACTGTATTAGAGAGAAATGTGCCCGTGTATTATTGTATTAGAGAGGAATGTGCCTGTGTATTACTGTATTAGAGAGGAATGTGCCCGTGTATTACTGTATTAGAGAGGAATGTGCCCGTGTATTATTGTATTAGAGAGGAATGTGCCTGTGTATTACTGTATTAGAGAGGAATGTGCCCGTGTATTACTGTATTAGAGAGGAATGTGCCCGTGTATTATTGTATTAGAGAGGAATGTGCCCGTGTATTACTGTATTACAGAGAAATATACCCGTGTTTTACTGTATTAGAGAGGAATGTGCCCGTGTATTACTGTATTAGAGAGGAATGCGCCTGTGTTTTACTGTATCAGAGAGGAATGTGCCCGTGTATTACTGTATTAGAGAGGAATGTGCCCGTGTTTTACTGTATTAGAGAGGAATGTGCCCGTGTATTACTGTATTAGAGAGGAATATGTCCGTGTATTACTGTATTAGAGAGGAATGTGCCCGTATTTTACTGTAATAGAGAGGAATGTGTCCGTGTATTATTGTATTAGAGTGGAATGTGTCCGTGTTTTACTGTGTTAGAGAGGAATGTGTCCGTGTATTACTGTACTAGAGAGGAATATGTCCGTGTATTACTGTATTAGAGAGGAATGTGCCCGTGTATGCCTGTATTGGAGAGGAATGTTCCCGTGTATTACTGTATTAGAGACGAATGTGTCCGTGTATTACTGTATTAGAGATGAATGCGCCCGTGTATTACTGTATTAGAGAGGAATGTGCCCGTATATTACTGTATTAGAGAGGAATGTGTCCGTGTATTACTGTATTAGAGAGGAATGTGCCCGTATATTACTGTATTAGAGAGGAATGTGCCCGTGTTTTACTGTATTAGAGAGGAATGTGCCCGTGTATTACTGTATTAGAGAGGAATGTGCCCGTATATTACTGTATTAGAGAGGAATGTGTCCGTGTATTATTGTATTAGAGTGGAATGTGTCCGTGTATTACTGTATTAGAGAGGAATGTGTCCGTGTTTTACTGTATTAGAGAGGAATGCGCCCGTGTATTACTGTATTAGAGAGAAATATACCCGTGTTTTACTGTATTAGAGAGGAATGTGCCGGTGTATTACTGTATTAGAGAGGAATGTGCCCGTGTATTACTGTATTAGAGAGGAAAGTGTCCGTGTATTACTGTATTAGAGAGGAATATGTCCGTGTTTTACTGTATCAGAGAGGAATGTGCCCGTGTATTACTGTATTAGAGAGGAATGTGTCCGTGTATTACTGTATTAGAGAGGAATGTGTCCGTGTATTATTGTATCTGAGAGGAATGTGTCCGTGTATTACTGTATTAGAGAGGAATGTGCCTATGTATTACTGTATTAGAGAGAAATGTGCCCGTGTATTACTGTATTAGAGGAATGTGCCCGTGTATTACTGTATTAGAGAGGAATGTGTCCGTGTATTACTGTATTAGAGAGGAATGTGTCCGTGTATTATTGTATCTGAGAGGAATGTGTCCGTGTATTACTGTATTAGAGAGGAATGTGTCCGTGTATTACTGTATTAGAGAGGAATGTGTCCGTGTATTATTGTATCTGAGAGGAATGTGTCCGTGTATTACTGTATTAGAGAGGAATGTGCCCGTGTAGTACTGTATTAGAGAGGAATGTGCCCGTGTATTTCTGTATTAGAGAGGAATGTGCCCGTGTATTACTGTATTAGAGAGGAATGTGTCCGTGTATTACTGTATTAGAGAGGAATGTGCCCGTGTATTTGTGTATTAGAGACGAATGTGCCCAAGTATTACTGTATTAGAGAGGAATGTATCCGTGTATTACTGTATTAGAGAGGAATATCTCCGTGTACTACTGTATTAGATTGGAATGTGCCCTTGTTTTTCTGTATTAGAGAGGAATGTGCCCGTGTATTACTGTAATAGAGAGGAATGCGCCCGTGTATTACTGTATTAGAGAGAAACATACCCGTGTTTTACTGTATTAGAGAGGATTGTGCCCGTGTATTACTGTATTAGAGAGGAATGTGTTCGTGTATTACTGTATCAGAGAGGAATGTGCCCGTGTATTACTGTATTAGAGAGGAATATGTCCGTGTATTACTGTATTAGAGAGGAATGTCTCCGTGTATTACTGTATTAGAGAGGAATGTGCCCGTGTATTACTGTATTAGAGAGGAATGTGCCTGTGTATTACTGTATTAGAGAGGAATGTGTCCGTGTATTACTGTATTAGAGAGGAATGTGTCCGTGTATTACTGTATTAGAGAGGAATGTGCCCGTGTATTTCTGTATTAGAGAGGAATGTGTCCGTGTATTACTGTATTAGAGAGGAATGTGTCCGTGTATTACTGTATTAGAGAGGAATGTGTCCGTGTATTACTGTATTAGAGAGGAATGTGTCCGTGTATTATTGTATTAGAGAGGAATGTGTCCGTGTATTATTGTATTAGAGAGGAATGTGTCGGTGTATTACTGTATTAGAGAGGAATGTGCCCGTGTATTACTATATTAGAGAGGAATGTGCCCGTGTATTATTGTATTAGAGAGGAATGTGCCTGTGTATTACTGTATTAGAGAGGAATGTACCCGTGTATTATTGTAATAGAGAGGAATGTGCCCGTGTATTACTGTATTAGAGAGGAATGTACCCGTGTATTATTGTAATAGAGAGGAATGTGCCCGTGTATTACTGTATTAGAGAGGAATGTGCCCGTGTATTTCTGTATTAGAGAGGAATGTGCCCGTGTATTACTGTATTAGAGAGGAATGTGCCCATGTATTACTGTATTAGAGAGGAATGTGTCAATGTATTACTGTATCAGAGAGGAATGTGCCCGTGTATTTCTGTATTAGAGAGGAATGTGCCCGTGTATTTCTGTATTAGAGAGGAATGTGCCCGTGTATTATTGTATTAGAGAGGAATGTGCCTGTGTATTACTGTATTAGAGAGGATTGTGCCTGTGTATTACTGTATTAGAGAGGAATGTGCCCGTGTATTACTGTATTAGAGAGAAATGTGCCCGTGTATTATTGTATTAGAGAGGAATGTGCCTGTGTATTACTGTATTAGAGAGGAATGTGCCCGTGTATTACTGTATTAGAGAGGAATGTGCCCGTGTATTATTGTATTAGAGAGGAATGTGCCCGTGTATTACTGTATTACAGAGAAATATACCCGTGTTTTACTGTATTAGAGAGGAATGTGCCCGTGTATTACTGTATTAGAGAGGAATGTGTTCGTGTATTACTGTATTAGAGAGGAATGCGCCTGTGTTTTACTGTATCAGAGAGGAATGTGCCCGTGTATTACTGTATTAGAGAGGAATGTGCCCGTGTTTTACTGTATTAGAGAGGAATGTGCCCGTGTATTACTGTATTAGAGAGGAATATGTCCGTGTATTACTGTATTAGAGAGGAATGTGCCCGTGTTTTACTGTAATAGAGAGGAATGTGCCCGTGTATTACTGTACTAGAGAGGAATATGTCCGTGTATTACTGTATTAGAGAGGAATGTGCCCGTGTATGCCTGTATTGGAGAGGAATGTTCCCGTGTATTACTGTATTAGAGACGAATGTGTCCGTGTATTACTGTATTAGAGATGAATGCGCCCGTGTATTACTGTATTAGAGAGGAATGTGCCCGTATATTACTGTATTAGAGAGGAATGTGTCCGTGTATTACTGTATTAGAGAGGAATGTGCCCGTATATTACTGTATTAGAGAGGAATGTGCCCGTGTTTTACTGTATTAGAGAGGAATGTGCCCGTGTATTACTGTATTAGAGAGGAATGTGCCCGTATATTACTGTATTAGAGAGGAATGTGTCCGTGTATTATTGTATTAGAGTGGAATGTGTCCGTGTATTACTGTATTAGAGAGGAATGTGTCCGTGTTTTACTGTATTAGAGAGGAATGCGCCCGTGTATTACTGAATTAGAGAGAAATATACCCGTGTTTTACTGTATTAGGGAGGAATGTGCCTGTGTATTACTGTATTAGAGAGGAATGTGCCCGTGTTTTACTGTATTAGAGAGGAAAGTGTCCGTGTATTACTGTATTAGAGAGGAATATGTCCGTGTTTTACTGTATCAGAGAGGAATGTGCCCGTGTATTACTGTATTAGAGAGGAATGTGTCCGTGTATTACTGTATTAGAGAGGAATGTGTCCGTGTATTATTGTATCTGAGAGGAATGTGTCTGTGTATTACTGTATTAGAGAGGAATGTGCCTATGTATTACTGTATTAGAGAGAAATGTGCCCGTGTATTACTGTATTAGAGGAATGTGCCCGTGTATTACTGTATTAGAGAGGAATGTGTCCGTGTATTACTGTATTAGAGAGGAATGTGTCCGTGTATTATTGTATCTGAGAGGAATGTGTCCGTGTATTACTGTATTAGAGAGGAATGTGTCCGTGTATTACTGTACTAGAGAGGAATGTGCCCGTGTTTTACTGTATTAGAGAGGAATGTATAAGAGTATTACTCAATTAGAGAGGAATGTGCCCGTGTATTACTGTACTAGGGAGGAATGTGCCCGTGTTTTACTGTATTAGAGAGGAATGTATCCGAGTATTACTGTATTTGAGAGGAATGTGCCCGTATATTAATGTATTAGAGAGGAATGTGCCCGTGTATTACTGTATTAGAGAGGATTGTATCCATGTATTACTGTATTAAAGAGGAATGTGCCCGTGTTTTACTGTTTTAAAGAGGAATGTGTCTGTGTATTACTGTAATAGAGAGGATTGTGCCCGTGTATTACTGTATTAGAGAGGAATGTGCCCGTGTATTATTGTATTAGAGAGGAATGTGCCCGAGTATTACTGTATTAGAGAGGAATGTGTCCGTGTATTACTGTAATAGAGAGGAATGTGCCCGTGTATTACTGTATTAGAGAGGAATGTGCCCGTGTATTACTGTAATAGAGAGGAATGTGCCCGTGTATTACTGTATTAGAGTGGAATGTGCCCGTGTATTACTGTAATAGAGAGGAATGTGTCCGTGTATTACTGTATTAGAGAGGAATGCGCCCGTGTATTACTGTATTAGAGAGGAATGTGCCCGTGTATTACTGTATTAGAGAGGAATGTGCCCGTGTATTACTGTATTAGAGAGGAATGTGTCCGTGTATTACTGTATTAGAGCGGAATGTGCCCGTGTTTTACTGTATTAGAGAGGAATGTGCCCGTGTATTACTGTATTAGAGAGGAATGTGTCCGTGTATTACTGTATTAGAGAGGAATGTCCCCGTGTATTACTGTATTAGAGAGGAATGTCCCCGTGTATTACTGTATTTGAGAGGAATGTGTCCATGTATTACTGTATCACAGAGGAATGTGCCCGTGTATAACTGTATTAGAGAGAAATGTACCCGTGTTTTACTGTATTAGAGAGGAATGTACCCGTGTATTACTGTCTTAGAGAGAAATGTACCCGTGTTTTACTGTATTAGAGAGGAATGTACCCGTGTTTTACTGTATTATAGAGGAATGTGCCCGTGTATTACTGTATTAGAGAGGAATGTGTCCGTGTATTATTATATTTGAGAGGAATGTGCCCGTTTATTACTGTATTATAGAGGAATGTGCCCGTGTTTTACTGTATTATAGAGGAATGTGCCCGTGTATTACTGTCTTAGAGAAAAATGATCCCGTGCTTTACTGTATTAGAGAGGAATATGCCCGTGTATTACTGTATTAGAGAGAAATGTGTCCGTGTTTTACTGTATTAGAGAGGAATGCGCCCGTGTATTACTGTATTAGAGAGAAATATACCCGTGTTTTACTGTATTAGAGAGGAATGTGCCTGTGTATTACTGTATTAGAGAGGAATGTGTCGGTGTATTACTGTATTAGAGAGGAATGTGTCCGTGTATTACTGTATTAGAGAGGAATGTGCCCGTGTATTACTGTATTATAGAGGAATGTGCCCGTGTATTACTGTATTAGAGAGGAATGTGTCCGTGTATTATTGTATTAGAGAGGAATGTGTCCGTGTATTATTGTATTAGAGAGGAATGTGCCCGTGTATTACTGTATTAGAGAGGAATATGCCCGAGTATTACTGTATTAGAGAGGAATGTATCGGTGTATTACTGTATTAGAGAGGAATGTACCCGTGTTTTACTGTATTATAGAGGAATGTGCCCGTGTATTACTGTATTAGAGAGGAATGTGTCCGTGTATTATTATATTAGAGAGGAATGTGCCCGTTTATTACTGTATTATAGAGGAATGTGCCCGTGTTTTACTGTATTATAGAGGAATGTGCCCGTGTATTACTGTCTTAGAGAAAAATGTACCCGTGCTTTACTGTATTAGAGAGGAATGTGCCCGTGTATTACTGTATTAGAGTGGAATGTGCCCGTGTATTACTGTATTAGAGAGAAATGTGTCCATGTTTTACTGTATTAGAGAGGAATGCGCCCGTGTATTACTGTATTAGAGAGAAATATACCCGTGTTTTACTGTATTAGAGAGGAATGTGCCTTGTATTACTGTATTAGAGAGGAATGTGTCCGTGTATTTCTGTATTAGAGAGGAATGTGCCTGTATATTACTGTATTAGAGAGGAATGTGTCCGTGTATTACTGTATTAGAGAGGAATGTCTCCGTGTTTTACTGTATCAGAGAGGAATGTGCCCGTGGATTACTGTATTAGAGAGGAATGTGTCCGTGTATTATCGTATTAGAGAGGAATGTGTCCGTGTATTACTGTATTAGAGAGGAATATGCCCGTGTATTACTGTATTAGAGAGGAATGTGTCCGTGTATTACTGTATTAGAGAGGAATGTGCCCGTGTATTACTGTATTAGAGAGGAATGTGCCCATGTATTACTGTATTAGAGAGGAATGTGTCAATGTATTACTGTATCAGAGAGGAATGTGCCTGTGTATTACTGTATTAGAGAGAAATGTGCCCGTGTATTATTGTATTAGAGAGGAATGTGCCTGTGTATTACTGTATTAGAGAGGAATGTGCCCGTGTATTACTGTATTAGAGAGGAATGTGCCCGTGTATTATTGTATTAGAGAGGAATGTGCCTGTGTATTACTGTATTAGAGAGGAATGTGCCCGTGTATTACTGTATTAGAGAGGAATGTGCCCGTGTATTATTGTATTAGAGAGGAATGTGCCCGTGTATTACTGTATTACAGAGAAATATACCCGTGTTTTACTGTATTAGAGAGGAATGTGCCCGTGTATTACTGTATTAGAGAGGAATGCGCCTGTGTTTTACTGTATCAGAGAGGAATGTGCCCGTGTATTACTGTATTAGAGAGGAATGTGCCCGTGTTTTACTGTATTAGAGAGGAATGTGCCCGTGTATTACTGTATTAGAGAGGAATATGTCCGTGTATTACTGTATTAGAGAGGAATGTGCCCGTGTTTTACTGTATTAGAGAGGAATGTGCCCGTGTATTACTGTATTAGAGAGGAATGTGTCCGTGTATTACTGTATTAGAGAGGAATGTGCCCGTGTATGCCTGTATTGGAGAGGAATGTTCCCGTGTATTACTGTATTAGAGACGAATGTGTCCGTGTATTACTGTACTAGAGAGGAATATGTCCGTGTATTACTGTATTAGAGAGGAATGTGCCCGTGTATGCCTGTATTGGAGAGGAATGTTCCCGTGTATTACTGTATTAGAGACGAATGTGTCCGTGTATTACTGTATTAGAGATGAATGCGCCCGTGTATTACTGTATTAGAGAGGAATGTGCCCGTGTATTACTGTATTAGAGAGGAATGTGTCCGTGTATTACTGTATTAGAGAGGAATGTGCCCGTATATTACTGTATTAGAGAGGAATGTGCCCGTGTTTTACTGTATTAGAGAGGAATGTGCCCGTGTATTACTGTATTAGAGAGGAATGTGCCCGTATATTACTGTATTAGAGAGGAATGTGTCCGTGTATTATTGTATTAGAGTGGAATGTGTCCGTGTATTACTGTATTAGAGAGGAATGTGTCCGTGTTTTACTGTATTAGAGAGGAATGCGCCCGTGTATTACTGTATTAGAGAGAAATATACCCGTGTTTTACTGTATTAGAGAGGAATGTGCCGGTGTATTACTGTATTAGAGAGGAATGTGCCCGTGTATTACTGTATTAGAGAGGAATGTGTCCGTGTATTACTGTATTAGAGAGGAATATGTCCGTGTTTTACTGTATTAGAGAGGAATGTGCCCGTGTATTACTGTATTAGAGAGGAATGTGTCCGTGTATTACTGTATTAGAGAGGAATGTGTCCGTGTATTACTGTATTAGAGAGGAATGTGTCCGTGTATTACTGTATTAGAGAGGAATGTGCCTATGTATTACTGTATTAGAGAGAAATGTGCCCGTGTATTACTGTATTAGAGGAATGTGCCCGTGTATTACTGTATTAGAGAGGAATGTGTCCGTGTATTACTGTATTAGAGAGGAATGTGTCCGTGTATTATTGTATCTGAGAGGAATGTGTCCGTGTATTACTGTATTAGAGAGGAATGTGTCCGTGTATTACTGTATTAGAGAGGAATGTGCCCGTGTATTACTGTATTAGAGAGGAATGTGTCCGTGTATTACTGTATTAGAGAGGAATGTGCCCGTGTATTACTGTATTAGAGAGGAATGTGCCCGTGTTTTACTGTATTAGAGAGGAATGTGCCCGTGTATTACTGTATTAGAGAGGAATGTGCCCGTGTATTACTGTATTAGAGAGGAATGTGTCCGTGTATTATTGTATTAGAGTGGAATGTGTCCGTGTATTACTGTATTAGAGAGGAATGTGTCCGTGTTTTACTGTATTAGAGAGGAATGCGCCCGTGTATTACTGTATTAGAGAGAAATATACCCGTGTTTTACTGTATTAGAGAGGAATGTGCCCGTGTATTACTGTATTAGAGAGGAATGTGCCCGTGTATTACTGTATTAGAGAGGAATGTGTCCGTGTATTACTGTATTAGAGAGGAATGTGTCCGTGTTTTACTGTATCAGAGAGGAATGTGCCCGTGTATTACTGTATTAGAGAGGAATGTGTCCGTGTATTACTGTATTAGAGAGGAATGTGTCCGTGTATTATTGTATTAGAGAGGAATGTGTCCGTGTATTACTGTATTAGAGAGGAATGTGCCCGTGTATTACTGTATTAGAGAGAAATGTGCCCGTGTATTACTGTATTAGAGGAATGTGCCCGTGTATTACTGTATTAGAGAGGAATGTGTCCGTGTATTACTGTATTAGAGAGGAATGTGTCCGTGTATTATTGTATCTGAGAGGAATGTGTCCGTGTATTACTGTATTAGAGAGGAATGTGTCCGTGTATTACTGTATTAGAGAGGAATGTGTCCGTGTATTACTGTATTAGAGAGGAATGTGTCCGTGTATTACTGTATTAGAGAGGAATGTGCCCGTGTATTACTGTATTAGAGAGGAATGTGCCCGTGTATTTCTGTATTAGAGAGGAATGTGCCCGTGTATTACTGTATTAGAGAGGAATGTGTCCGTGTATTACTGTATTAGAGAGGAATGTGTCCGTGTATTACTGTATTAGAGAGGAATGTGTCCGTGTATTACTGTATTAGAGAGGAATGTGTCCGTGTATTACTGTATTAGAGAGGAATGTGTCCGTGTATTACTGTATTAGAGAGGAATGTGCCCGTGTATTACTGTATTAGAGAGGAATGTGCCCGTGTATTACTGTATTAGAGAGGAATGTGCCCGTGTATTACTGTATTAGAGAGGAATGTGTCCGTGTATTACTGTATTAGAGAGGAATGTGCCCGTGTATTACTGTATTAGAGAGGAATGTGCCCGTGTATTACTGTATTAGAGAGAAATGTACCCGTGTTTTACTGTATTAGAGAGGAATGTGCCCGTGTATTACTGTATTAGAGAGGAATGTGTTCGTGTATTACTGTATCAGAGAGGAATGTGCCCGTGTATTACTGTATTAGAGAGGAATATGTCCGTGTATTACTGTATTAGAGAGGAATGTCTCCGTGTATTACTGTATTAGAGAGGAATGTGCCCGTGTATTACTGTATTAGAGAGGAATGTGCCTGTGTATTACTGTATTAGAGAGGAATGTGTCCGTGTATTACTGTATTAGAGAGGAATGTGTCCGTGTATTACTGTATTAGAGAGGAATGTGTCCGTGTATTATTGTATCTGAGAGGAATGTGTCCGTGTATTACTGTATTAGAGAGGAATGTGCCTATGTATTACTGTATTAGAGAGAAATGTGCCCGTGTATTACTGTATTAGAGGAATGTGCCCGTGTATTACTGTATTAGAGAGGAATGTGTCCGTGTATTACTGTATTAGAGAGGAATGTGTCCGTGTATTATTGTATCTGAGAGGAATGTGTCCGTGTATTACTGTATTAGAGAGGAATGTGTCCGTGTATTACTGTATTAGAGAGGAATGTGTCCGTGTATTATTGTATCTGAGAGGAATGTGTCCGTGTATTACTGTATTAGAGAGGAATGTGCCCGTGTAGTACTGTATTAGAGAGGAATGTGCCCGTGTATTTCTGTATTAGAGAGGAATGTGCCCGTGTATTACTGTATTAGAGAGGAATGTGTCCGTGTATTACTGTATTAGAGAGGAATGTGCCCGTGTATTTGTGTATTAGAGACGAATGTGCCCAAGTATTACTGTATTAGAGAGGAATGTATCCGTGTATTACTGTATTAGAGAGGAATATCTCCGTGTACTACTGTATTAGATTGGAATGTGCCCTTGTTTTTCTGTATTAGAGAGGAATGTGCCCGTGTATTACTGTAATAGAGAGGAATGCGCCCGTGTATTACTGTATTAGAGAGAAACATACCCGTGTTTTACTGTATTAGAGAGGATTGTGCCCGTGTATTACTGTATTAGAGAGGAATGTGTTCGTGTATTACTGTATCAGAGAGGAATGTGCCCGTGTATTACTGTATTAGAGAGGAATATGTCCGTGTATTACTGTATTAGAGAGGAATGTCTCCGTGTATTACTGTATTAGAGAGGAATGTGCCCGTGTATTACTGTATTAGAGAGGAATGTGCCTGTGTATTACTGTATTAGAGAGGAATGTGTCCGTGTATTACTGTATTAGAGAGGAATGTGTCCGTGTATTACTGTATTAGAGAGGAATGTGCCCGTGTATTTCTGTATTAGAGAGGAATGTGTCCGTGTATTACTGTATTAGAGAGGAATGTGTCCGTGTATTACTGTATTAGAGAGGAATGTGTCCGTGTATTACTGTATTAGAGAGGAATGTGTCCGTGTATTATTGTATTAGAGAGGAATGTGTCCGTGTATTATTGTATTAGAGAGGAATGTGTCCGTGTATTACTGTATTAGAGAGGAATGTGCCCGTGTATTACTATATTAGAGAGGAATGTGCCCGTGTATTATTGTATTAGAGAGGAATGTGCCTGTGTATTACTGTATTAGAGAGGAATGTACCCGTGTATTACTGTAATAGAGAGGAATGTGCCCGTGTATTACTGTATTAGAGAGGAATGTACCCGTGTATTATTGTAATAGAGAGGAATGTGCCCGTGTATTACTGTATTAGAGAGGAATGTGCCCGTGTATTTCTGTATTAGAGAGGAATGTGCCCGTGTATTACTGTATTAGAGAGGAATGTGCCCATGTATTACTGTATTAGAGAGGAATGTGTCAATGTATTACTGTATCAGAGAGGAATGTGCCCGTGTATTTCTGTATTAGAGAGGAATGTGCCCGTGTATTTCTGTATTAGAGAGGAATGTGCCCGTGTATTATTGTATTAGAGAGGAATGTGCCTGTGTATTACTGTATTAGAGAGGATTGTGCCTGTGTATTACTGTATTAGAGAGGAATGTGCCCGTGTATTACTGTATTACAGAGAAATGTGCCCGTGTATTATTGTATTAGAGAGGAATGTGCCTGTGTATTACTGTATTAGAGAGGAATGTGCCCGTGTATTACTGTATTAGAGAGGAATGTGCCCGTGTATTATTGTATTAGAGAGGAATGTGCCCGTGTATTACTGTATTACAGAGAAATATACCCGTGTTTTACTGTATTAGAGAGGAATGTGCCCGTGTATTACTGTATTAGAGAGGAATGTGTTCGTGTATTACTGTATTAGAGAGGATTGCGCCTGTGTTTTACTGTATCAGAGAGGAATGTGCCCGTGTATTACTGTATTAGAGAGGAATGTGCCCGTGTTTTACTGTATTAGAGAGGAATGTGCCCGTGTATTACTGTATTAGAGAGGAATATGTCCGTGTATTACTGTATTAGAGAGGAATGTGCCCGTGTTTTACTGTAATAGAGAGGAATGTGCCCGTGTATTACTGTACTAGAGAGGAATATGTCCGTGTATTACTGTATTAGAGAGGAATGTGCCCGTGTATGCCTGTATTGGAGAGGAATGTTCCCGTGTATTACTGTATTAGAGACGAATGTGTCCGTGTATTACTGTATTAGAGATGAATGCGCCCGTGTATTACTGTATTAGAGAGGAATGTGCCCGTATATTACTGTATTAGAGAGGAATGTGTCCGTGTATTACTGTATTAGAGAGGAATGTGCCCGTATATTACTGTATTAGAGAGGAATGTGCCCGTGTTTTACTGTATTAGAGAGGAATGTGCCCGTGTATTACTGTATTAGAGAGGAATGTGCCCGTATATTACTGTATTAGAGAGGAATGTGTCCGTGTATTATTGTATTAGAGTGGAATGTGTCCGTGTATTACTGTATTAGAGAGGAATGTGTCCGTGTTTTACTGTATTAGAGAGGAATGCGCCCGTGTATTACTGTATTAGAGAGAAATATACCCGTGTTTTACTGTATTAGGGAGGAATGTGCCTGTGTATTACTGTATTAGAGAGGAATGTGCCCGTGTTTTACTGTATTAGAGAGGAAAGTGTCCGTGTATTACTGTATTAGAGAGGAATATGTCCGTGTTTTACTGTATCAGAGAGGAATGTGCCCGTGTATTACTGTATTAGAGAGGAATGTGTCCGTGTATTACTGTATTAGAGAGGAATGTGTCCGTGTATTATTGTATCTGAGAGGAATGTGTCCGTGTATTACTGTATTAGAGAGGAATGTGCCCGTGTATTACTGTACTAGGGAGGAATGTGCCCGTGTTTTACTGTATTAGAGAGGAATGTATCCGAGTATTACTGTATTTGAGAGGAATGTGCCCGTATATTAATGTATTAGAGAGGAAAGTGCCCGTGTATTACTGTATTAGAGAGGATTGTATCCATGTATTACTGTATTAAAGAGGAATGTGCCCGTGTTTTACTGTTTTAAAGAGGAATGTGTCTGTGTATTACTGTAATAGCGAGGAATGTGCCCGTGTATTACTGTATTAGAGAGGAATGTGCCCGTGTATTATTGTATTAGAGAGGAATGTGCCCGAGTATTACTGTATTAGAGAGGAATGTGTCCGTGTATTACTGTAATAGAGAGGAATGTGCCCGTGTATTACTGTATTAGAGAGGAATGTGCCCGTGTATTACTGTAATAGAGAGGAATGTGCCCGTGTATTACTGTATTAGAGTGGAATGTGCCCGTGTATTACTGTAATAGAGAGGAATGTGTCCGTGTATTACTGTATTAGAGAGGAATGCGCCCGTGTATTACTGTATTAGAGAGGAATGTGCCCGTGTATTACTGTATTAGAGAGGAATGTGCCCGTGTATTACTGTATTAGAGAGGAATGTGTCCGTGTATTACTGTATTAGAGCGGAATGTGCCCGTGTTTTACTGTATTAGAGAGGAATGTGCCCGTGTATTACTGTATTAGAGAGGAATGTGTCCGTGTATTACTGTATTAGAGAGGAATGTCCCCGTGTATTAGTGTATTAGAGAGGAATGTCCCCGTGTATTACTGTATTAGAGAGGAATGTGTCCATGTATTACTGTATCACAGAGGAATGTGCCCGTGTATAACTGTATTAGAGAGAAATGTACCCGTGTTTTACTGTATTAGAGAGGAATGTACCCGTGTATTACTGTCTTAGAGAGAAATGTACCCGTGTTTTACTGTATTAGAGAGGAATGTACCCGTGTTTTACTGTATTATAGAGGAATGTGCCCGTGTATTACTGTATTAGAGAGGTATGTGTCCGTGTATTATTATATTAGAGAGGAATGTGCCCGTTTATTACTGTATTATAGAGGAATGTGCCCGTGTTTTACTGTATTATAGAGGAATGTGCCCGTGTATTACTGTCTTAGAGAAAAATGTTCCCGTGCTTTACTGTATTAGAGAGGAATATGCCCGTGTATTACTGTATTAGAGAGAAATGTGTCCGTGTTTTACTGTATTAGAGAGGAATGCGCCCGTGTATTACTGTATTAGAGAGAAATATACCCGTGTTTTACTGTATTAGAGAGGAATGTATCCGTGTATTACTGTATTAGAGAGGTATATGTCCGTGTATTACTGTATTAGGGAGGAATGTGACCGTGTTTTACTGTAATAGAGAGGAATGTGTCCGTGTATTACTGTATTAGAGAGGAATGTGCCCGTGTATTACTGTACTAGAGAGGAATGTGTCCGTGTATTACTGTATTAGAGAGGAATGTGACCGTGTATTACTGTATTAGAGAGGAATGTGACCGTGTTTTACTGTATTAGAGAGGAATGTGCCCGTGTATTACTGTATTAGAGAGGAATGTGTCCGTGTATTACTGTATTAGAGAGGAATGTGCCCGTGTATTACTGTATTAGAGAGGAATGTGCCCGTATATTACTGTATTAGAGAGGAATGTGTCCGTGTATTATTGTATTAGAGTGGAATGTGTCCGTGTATTACTGTATTAGAGAGGAATGTGTCCGTGTTTTACTGAATTAGAGAGGAATGCGCCCGTGTATAACTGTATTAGAGAGAAATATACCCGTGTTTTACTGTATTAGAGAGGAATGTGTCCGTGTATTACTGTATTAGAGAGGAATGTGCTCGTGTATTACTGTATTAGAGGGAATGTGCCCGTGTATTACTGTATTAGAGAGGAATGCGCCCGTGTATTACTGTATTAAAGAGGAATGTGCCCGTGTATTACTGTATTAGAGAGGAATGTGCCCGTGTATTACTGTATTAGAGAGGAATGTGTCGGTGTATTACTGTATTAGAGAGGAATGTGCCCGTGTTTTACTGTATTAGAGAGGAATGTGCCCGTGTATTACTGTATTAGAGAGGAATGTGTCCATGTATTACTGTATTAGAGAGGAATGTGCCCGTGTATTACTGTATTAGAGAGGAATGTGCCCGTGTATTACTGTCTTAGAGAGAAATGTACCCGTGTTTTACTGTATTAGAGAGGAATGTACCCGTGTATTACTGTCTTAGAGAGAAATGTACCCGTGTTTTACTGTATTAGAGAGGAATGTACCCGTGTTTTACTGTATTATAGAGGAATGTGCCCGTGTATTACTGTATTAGAGAGGAATGTGTCCGTGTATTATTATATTAGAGAGGAATGTGCCCGTTTATTACTGTATTATAGAGGAATGTGCCCGTGTTTTACTGTATTATAGAGGAATGTGCCCGTGTATTACTGTCTTAGAGAAAAATGTACCCGTGCTTTACTGTATTAGAGAGGAATGTGCCCGTGTATTACTGTATTAGAGTGGAATGTGCCCGTGTATTACTGTATTAGAGAGAAATGTGTCCATGTTTTACTGTATTAGAGAGGAATGCGCCCGTGTATTACTGTATTAGAGAGAAATATACCCGTGTTTTACTGTATTAGAGAGGAATGTGCCTTGTATTACTGTATTAGAGAGGAATGTGTCCGTGTATTTCTGTATTAGAGAGGAATGTGCCTGTATATTACTGTATTAGAGAGGAATGTGTCCGTGTATTACTGTATTAGAGAGGAATGTCTCCGTGTTTTACTGTATCAGAGAGGAATGTGCCCGTGGATTACTGTATTAGAGAGGAATGTGTCCGTGTATTATCGTATTAGAGAGGAATGTGTCCGTGTATTACTGTATTAGAGAGGAATATGCCCGTGTATTACTGTATTAGAGAGGAATGTGTCCGTGTATTACTGTATTAGAGAGGAATGTGTCCGTGTATTACTGTATTAGAGAGGAATGTGCCCATGTATTACTGTATTAGAGAGGAATGTGTCAATGTATTACTGTATCAGAGAGGAATGTGCCTGTGTATTACTGTATTAGAGAGAAATGTGCCCGTGTATTATTGTATTAGAGAGGAATGTGCCTGTGTATTACTGTATTAGAGAGGAATGTGCCCGTGTATTACTGTATTAGAGAGGAATGTGCCCGTGTATTATTGTATTAGAGAGGAATGTGCCTGTGTATTACTGTATTAGAGAGGAATGTGCCAGTGTATTACTGTATTAGAGAGGAATGTGCCCGTGTATTATTGTATTAGAGAGGAATGTGCCCGTGTATTACTGTATTACAGAGAAATATACCCGTGTTTTACTGTATTAGAGAGGAATGTGCCCGTGTATTACTGTATTAGAGAGGAATGCGCCTGTGTTTTACTGTATCAGAGAGGAATGTGCCCGTGTATTACTGTATTAGAGAGGAATGTGCCCGTGTTTTACTGTATTAGAGAGGAATGTGCCCGTGTATTACTGTATTAGAGAGGAATGCGCCTGTGTTTTACTGTATCAGAGAGGAATGTGCCCGTGTATTACTGTATTAGAGAGGAATGTGCCCGTGTTTTACTCTAATAGAGAGGAATGTGTCCGTGTATTATTGTATTAGAGTGGAATGTGTCCGTGTATTACTGTATTAGAGAGGAATGTGTCCGTGTTTTACTGAATTAGAGAGGAATGCGCCCGTGTATAACTGTATTAGAGAGAAATATACCCGTGTTTTACTGTATTAGAGAGGAATGTGTCCGTGTATTACTGTACTAGAGAGGAATATGTCCGTGTATTACTGTATTAGAGAGGAATGTGCCCGTGTATGCCTGTATTGGAGAGGAATGTTCCCGTGTATTACTGTATTAGAGACGAATGTGTCCGTGTATTACTGTATTAGAGATGAATGCGCCCGTGTATTACTGTATTAGAGAGGAATGTGCCCGTATATTACTGTATTAGAGAGGAATGTGTCCGTGTATTACTGTATTAGAGAGGAATGTGCCCGTATATTACTGTATTAGAGAGGAATGTGCCCGTGTTTTACTGTATTAGAGAGGAATGTGCCCGTGTATTACTGTATTAGAGAGGAATGTGCCCGTATATTACTGTATTAGAGAGGAATGTGTCCGTGTATTATTGTATTAGAGTGGAATGTGTCCGTGTATTACTGTATTAGAGAGGAATGTGTCCGTGTTTTACTGTATTAGAGAGGAATGCGCCCGTGTATTACTGTATTAGAGAGAAATATACCCGTGTTTTACTGTATTAGAGAGGAATGTGCCTGTGTATTACTGTATTAGAGAGGAATGTGCCCGTGTATTACTGTATTAGAGAGGAAAGTGTCCGTGTATTACTGTATTAGAGAGGAATATGTCCGTGTTTTACTGTATCAGAGAGGAATGTGCCCGTGTATTACTGTATTAGAGAGGAATGTGTCCGTGTATTACTGTATTAGAGAGGAATGTGTCCGTGTATTATTGTATCTGAGAGGAATGTGTCCGTGTATTACTGTATTAGAGAGGAATGTGCCTATGTATTACTGTATTAGAGAGAAATGTGCCCGTGTATTACTGTATTAGAGGAATGTGCCCGTGTATTACTGTATTAGAGAGGAATGTGTCCGTGTATTACTGTATTAGAGAGGAATGTGTCCGTGTATTATTGTATCTGAGAGGAATGTGTCCGTGTATTACTGTATTAGAGAGGAATGTGTCCGTGTATTACTGTATTAGAGAGGAATGTGTCCGTGTATTATTGTATCTGAGAGGAATGTGTCCGTGTATTACTGTATTAGAGAGGAATGTGCCCGTGTATTACTGTATTAGAGAGGAATGTGCCCGTGTATTTCTGTATTAGAGAGGAATGTGCCCGTGTATTACTGTATTAGAGAGGAATGTGTCCGTGTATTACTGTATTAGAGAGGAATGTGCCCGTGTATTTGTGTATTAGAGAGGAATGTGCCCAAGTATTACTGTATTAGAGAGGAATGTATCCGTGTATTACTGTATTAGAGAGGAATATGTCCGTGTACTACTGTATTAGATTGGAATGTGCCCTTGTTTTTCTGTATTAGAGAGGAATGTGCCCGTGTATTACTGTAATAGAGAGGAATGCGCCCGTGTATTACTGTATTAGAGAGAAACATACCCGTGTTTTACTGTATTAGAGAGGATTGTGCCCGTGTATTACTGTATTAGAGAGGAATGTGTTCGTGTATTACTGTATCAGAGAGGAATGTGCCCGTGTATTACTGTATTAGAGAGGAATATGTCCGTGTATTACTGTATTAGAGAGGAATGTCTCCGTGTATTACTGTATTAGAGAGGAATGTGCCCGTGTATTACTGTATTAGAGAGGAATGTGCCTGTGTATTACTGTATTAGAGAGGAATGTGTCCGTGTATTACTGTATTAGAGAGGAATGTGTCCGTGTATTACTGTATTAGAGAGGAATGTGCCCGTGTATTTCTGTATTAGAGAGGAATGTGTCCGTGTATTACTGTATTAGAGAGGAATGTGTCCGTGTATTACTGTATTAGAGAGGAATGTGTCCGTGTATTACTGTATTAGAGAGGAATGTGTCCGTGTATTATTGTATTAGAGAGGAATGTGTCCGTGTATTATTGTATTAGAGAGGAATGTGTCGGTGTATTACTATATTAGAGAGGAATGTGCCCGTGTATTACTATATTAGAGAGGAATGTGCCCGTGTATTATTGTATTAGAGAGGAATGTGCCTGTGTATTACTGTATTAGAGAGGAATGTACCCGTGTATTATTGTAATAGAGAGGAATGTGCCCGTGTATTACTGTATTAGAGAGGAATGTACCCGTGTATTATTGTAATAGAGAGGAATGTGCCCGTGTATTACTGTATTAGAGAGGAATGTGCCCGTGTATTTCTGTATTAGAGAGGAATGTGCCCGTGTATTACTGTATTAGAGAGGAATGTGCCCATGTATTACTGTATTAGAGAGGAATGTGTCAATGTATTACTGTATTAGAGAGGAATGTGCCCGTGTATTTCTGTATTAGAGAGGAATGTGCCCGTGTATTATTGTATTAGAGAGGAATGTGCCTGTGTATTACTGTATTAGAGAGGATTGTGCCTGTGTATTACTGTATTAGAGAGGAATGTGCCCGTGTATTACTGTATTAGAGAGAAATGTGCCCGTGTATTATTGTATTAGAGAGGAATGTGCCTGTGTATTACTGTATTAGAGAGGAATGTGCCCGTGTATTACTGTATTAGAGAGGAATGTGCCCGTGTATTATTGTATTAGAGAGGAATGTGCCCGTGTATTACTGTATTACAGAGAAATATACCCGTGTTTTACTGTATTAGAGAGGAATGTGCCCGTGTATTACTGTATTAGAGAGGAATGTGTTCGTGTATTACTGTATTAGAGAGGAATGCGCCTGTGTTTTACTGTATCAGAGAGGAATGTGCCCGTGTATTACTGTATTAGAGAGGAATGTGCCCGTGTTTTACTGTATTAGAGAGGAATGTGCCCGTGTATTACTGTATTAGAGAGGAATATGTCCGTGTATTACTGTATTAGAGAGGAATGTGCCCGTGTTTTACTGTATTAGAGAGGAATGTGCCCGTGTATTACTGTACTAGAGAGGAATATGTCCGTGTATTACTGTATTAGAGAGGAATGTGCCCGTGTATGCCTGTATTGGAGAGGAATGTTCCCGTGTATTACTGTATTAGAGACGAATGTGTCCGTGTATTACTGTATTAGAGATGAATGCGCCCGTGTATTACTGTATTAGAGAGGAATGTGCCCGTATATTACTGTATTAGAGAGGAATGTGTCCGTGTATTACTGTATTAGAGAGGAATGTGCCCGTATATTACTGTATTAGAGAGGAATGTGCCCGTGTTTTACTGTATTAGAGAGGAATGTGCCCGTGTATTACTGTATTAGAGAGGAATGTGCCCGTATATTACTGTATTAGAGAGGAATGTGTCCGTGTATTATTGTATTAGAGTGGAATGTGTCCGTGTATTACTGTATTAGAGAGGAATGTGTCCGTGTTTTACTGTTTTAGAGAGGAATGCGCCCGTGTATTACTGTATTAGAGAGAAATATACCCGTGTTTTACTGTATTAGAGAGGAATGTGCCTGTGTATTACTGTATTAGAGAGGAATGTGCCCGTGTTTTACTGTATTAGAGAGGAAAGTGTCCGTGTATTACTGTATTAGAGAGGAATATGTCCGTGTTTTACTGTATCAGAGAGGAATGTGCCCGTGTATTACTGTATTAGAGAGGAATGTGTCCGTGTATTACTGTATTAGAGAGGAATGTGTCCGTGTATTATTGTATCTGAGAGGAATGTGTCCGTGTATTACTGTATTAGAGAGGAATGTGCTTATGTATTACTGTATTAGAGAGAAATGTGCCCGTGTATTACTGTATTAGAGGAATGTGCCCGTGTATTACTGTATTAGAGAGGAATGTGTCCGTGTATTACTGTATTAGAGAGGAATGTGTCCGTGTATTATTGTATCTGAGAGGAATGTGTCCGTGTATTACTGTATTAGAGAGGAATGTGTCCGTGTATTACTGTATTAGAGAGGAATGTGCC
Organism: Homarus gammarus; assembly: GCA_958450375.1. NCBI lineage: Eukaryota > Metazoa > Arthropoda > Malacostraca > Decapoda > Nephropidae > Homarus > Homarus gammarus. The sequence continues at coordinate 153,301 of CAUDMG010003786.1, forward strand.
CGTGTATTTCTGTATTAGAGAGGAATGTGCCCGTGTATTACTGTATTAGAGAGGAATGTGTCCGTGTATTACTGTATTAGAGAGGAATGTGCCCGTGTATTTGTGTATTAGAGAGGAATGTGCCCAAGTATTACTGTATTAGAGAGGAATGTATCCGTGTATTACTGTATTAGAGAGGAATATGTCCGTGTACTACTGTATTAGATTGGAATGTGCCCTTGTTTTTCTGTATTAGAGAGGAATGTGCCCGTGTATTACTGTAATAGAGAGGAATGCGCCCGTGTATTGCTGTATTAGAGAGAAACATACCCGTGTTTTACTGTATTAGAGAGGATTGTGCCCGTGTATTACTGTATTAGAGAGGAATGTGTTCGTGTATTACTGTATCAGAGAGGAATGTGCCCGTGTATTACTGTATTAGAGAGGAATATGTCCGTGTATTACTGTATTAGAGAGGAATGTCTCCGTGTATTACTGTATTAGAGAGGAATGTGCCCGTGTATTACTGTATTAGAGAGGAATGTTCGTGTGTATTACTGTATTAGAGAGGAATGTGTCCGTGTATTACTGTATTAGAGAGGAATGTGTCCGTGTATTACTGTATTAGAGAGGAATGTGCCCGTGTATTTCTGTATTAGAGAGGAATGTGTCCGTGTATTACTGTATTAGAGAGGAATGTGTCCGTGTATTACTGTATTAGAGAGGAATGTGCCCGTGTATTACTGTATTAGAGAGGAATGTGCCCGTGTATTTCTGTATTAGAGAGGAATGTGCCCGTGTATTACTGTATTAGAGAGGAATGTGTCCGTGTATTACTGTATTAGAGAGGAATGTGTCCGCGTATTACTGTATTAGAGAGGAATGTGTCCGTGTATTATTGTATTAGAGAGGAATGTGTCCGTGTATTATTGTATTAGAGAGGAATGTGTCGGTGTATTACTGTATTAGAGAGGAATGTGCCCGTGTATTACTATATTAGAGAGGAATGTACCCGTGTATTACTGTATTAAAGAGGAATATGTCTTGGTATTACTGTATTAGATGGGAATGTGCCCGTGTATTACTGTATTAGAGAGGAATGTGCCAGTGTATTACTGTATTAGAGAGGAATGTGTCCGTGTATTATTGTATTAGAGAGGAATGTGTCCGTGTATTACTGTATTAGAGAGGAATGTGTCCGTGTATTACTGTATTAGAGAGGAATGTACCCGTGTATTATTGTATTAGAGAGGAATGTGCCCGTGTATTACTGTATTAGAGAGGAATGTGTCCGTGTATTACTGTATTAGAGAGGAATGTACCCGTGTATTATTGTAATAGAGAGGAATGTGCCCGTGTATTACTGTATTAGAGAGGAATGTGTCCGTGTATTACTGTATTAGAGAGGAATGTACCCGTGTATTATTGTAATAGAGAGGAATGTGCCTGTGTATTACTGTATTAGAGAGGAATGTGTCCGTGTATTACTGTATTAGAGAGGAATGTGTCCGTGTATTACTGTATTAGAGAGGAATGTGCCCGTGTATTTCTGTATTAGAGAGGAATGTGTCCGTGTATTACTGTATTAGAGAGGAATGTGCCCGTGTATTACTGTATTAGAGAGGAATGTATCCGTGTATTACTGTATTTGAGAGGAATGTGTCCGTGTATTACTGTATTAGAGAGGAATGTGTCCGTGTATTATTGTATTAGAGAGGAATGTGTCGGTGTATTACTGTATTAGAGAGGAATGTGCCCGTGTATTACTATATTAGAGAGGAATGTACCCGTGTATTACTGTATTAAAGAGGAATGTACTCGTGTATTATTGTTATAGAGAGGAATGTGCCCGTGTATTACTGTATTAGAGAGGAATGTGTCCGTGTATTACTGTATTAGAGAGGAATGTGTCCGTGTATTACTGTATTAGAGAGGAATGTACCCGTGTATTATTGTATTAGAGAGGAATGTGTCCGTGTATTACTGTATTAGAGAGGAATGTACCCGTGTATTATTGTAATAGAGAGGAATGTGCCCGTGTATTACTGTATTAGAGAGGAATGTGTCCGTGTATTACTGTATTAGAGAGGAATGTGTCCGTGTATTACTGTATTAGAGAGGAATGTACCCGTGTATTATTGTATTAGAGAGGAATGTGTCCGTGTATTACTGTATTAGAGAGGAATGTACCCGTGTATTATTGTAATAGAGAGGAATGTGCCCGTGTATTACTGTATTAGAGAGGAATGGGTCCGTGTATTACTGTATTAGAGAGGAATGTGTCCGTGTATTACTGTATTAGAGTGGAATGTACCCGTGTATTATTGTATTAGAGAGGAATGTGCCCGTGTATTACTGTATTAGAGAGGAATGTGTCCGTGTATTACTGTATTAGAGAGGAATGTGTCCGTGTATTACTGTATTAGAGAGGAATGTACCCGTGTATTATTGTAATAGAGAGGAATGTGCCCGTGTATTACTGTATTAGAGAGGAATGTGTCCGTGTATTACTGTATTAGAGAGGAATGTACCCGTGTATTACTGTATTAGAGAGGAATGTACCCGTGTATTATTGTATTAGAGAGGAATGTGCCCGTGTATTACTGTATTAGAGAGGAATGTGTCCGTGTATTACTGTATTAGAGAGGAATGTACCCGTGTATTATTGTAATAGAGAGGAATGTGCCCGTGTATTACTGTATTAGAGAGGAATGTGTCCGTGTATTACTGTATTAGAGAGGAATGTGTCCGTGTATTACTGCATTAGAGAGGAATGTGTCTGTGTATTACTGTATTAGAGAGGAATGTGTCCGTGTATTACTGTATTAGAGAGGAATGTGTCCGTGTATTACTGTATTTAAGAGGAATGTGCCAGTGTATTACTGTATTAGAGAGGAATGTGCCCGTGTATTACTGTATTAGAGAGGAATATGTCCGTGTATTTAATTACTTGAAGGTGTAACAACTTGAGGGTGTAACTACTTGAGTGTGTAACTACTTGAGGGTGTAACTACCTATGGGTGCAACTACCTGAGCGTGAAACTAATTGTGGGTGTAACCACTTGAGCGTGAAACTCCTTGAGGGTGTAACTAATTATGGGTGTAACTAATTGAGGGTGTAACTTTTTGAGGGTGTAACTACTTGAGGCTGTAACTACCTGAGGGTTTAACTACTTGAGGCTGTAACTATTTCAGGATTTAATTACTTGAAGATGTAACTACTTGAGGGTGTAAGTACTTGAGTGTTTACCTACTTGAGTGTGTAACTGCTTGAGGGTGTAACTACTTGAGGGTGTAACTACCTGAAGCTGTAACTACCTGCGGGTGTAACTACTTGAGGCTGCAACTATTTCAGGATTTAATTACTTGAAGGTGTAGCTACCTGAGGGTGTAACTACCTGAGGGTGTAACTACATGAGGGTGTATCTACTTGAAGGTGTAACTACTTGAGTGTATAACAATTTGCGGGTGTAACTACCTGAGGGTGTAGCCAATTGAGGGTGTAACAACTTGTAGGGTGTAACTACTTAAGCGTGTAATTAATTGAAAGTGTAACTAATTGAGGGTGTAACTACTTAAGGGTGTAACTACTTAAGGGTGAAATTAATTGAAAGTGTAACTAATTGAGGGTGTAACTACTTGAGGGTGTAACTACTTGAGTGTGTAAATACTTGACGGTGTAACTACGTGAGGGTGTAACTAATTGAGGGTGTAACTACTTGAGGGTGTAATTAATTGAGGGTGTACCTACTTAAGGGTGTAATTAATTGAGGGTGTAACTACTTGACGGTGTAACTACTTGAGGGTGTAACTAATTGAGAGTGTAACTACTTGAGGGTGTAATTATTTGAGGGTGTAACGACTTGAGGGTGTAAATACTTGACGGTGTAAATACTTAAAGGGTGTAACTACTTAAGGGTGTAACTACATAAAGGGTGTAACTACTTAAGGGTGTAATTACTTAAGGGTGTAATTAATTGAGAGTGTAACAAATTTAGGGTGTAACTACTTGAGGGTGTAACTACCTGAAAGTGTAGCTACCTGAGGATGTAACTACTTGAGGGTGTAAATACTTGAGGGCGTAACTACTTGAGGGTGTAACTAATTGAGGGTGTAACTACTTGTAGGGTGTAACTACTTGAGGGTGTAACAACTTAAGGGTGTAACTACTTGAAGGCTGTAACTACTTAAGGGTGTAATTAATTGAGGGTGTAACTACTTGAGGGTGTAACTACTTAAGGGTGTAACTACTTGAAGGGTGTAATTAATTGAGGGTGTTACTACTTAAAGGGTGTAACTACTTAAGGGTGTAATTAATTGAGGGTGTAACTACTTGAGGGTGTAACTACTTAGAGGGTGTAACTACTTAAGGGTGTAATTAATTAAGGGTGTAACTAATTGCTTGTGCAACTACTTGAAAGCCTAACTAATTGAGGGTGTAACTACCTGAGGGGGTAACTACTTTAAGGGTGTAACTACTTAAAGGTGTAATTAATTGAGGGTGTAACTAATTGAGGGTGTAACTAATTAAGGATGTAACTACTTGATGGCGCAACTACCTGAGGGTGTAGCTACCTGAGGGTGTAACTACCTGAGGGTGTAACTACTTGATAGTGAAACTACTTGAGAATGTAACTACTTGAGGGTGTAAATATTTGAGGGTGCAACTACTTACGGGGTGTAACCACTTGAGGGTGAGACTACTTGAGGGTGTAACTACTTGAGGGTGTAACTAACTGAGGGTGTAACTACTTAAGAGTGTAACTAGTTCAGGATGTAACTATTTGAGGGTGTAACTACTTGAGGGTGTAACTACCTGAAGGTGTAGCTACCTGAGGATGTAACTACTTGAGGGTGTAAATACTTGAGGGCGTAACTACTTGAGGGTGTAACTAATTGAGGGTGTAACTACTTGAAGGGTGTAACTACTTGAGGGTGTAACAACTTAAGGGTGTAACTACTTGAAGGCTGTAACTACTTAAGGGTGTAATTAATTGAGGGTGTAACTACTTGAGGGTGTAACTACTTAAGGGTGTAACTACTTGAAGGGTGTAATTAATTCAGGGTGTAACTACTTAAAGGGTGTAACTACTTAAGGGTGTAATTAATTGAGGGTGTAACTACTTGAGGGTGTAACTACTTAAGGGTGTAACTACTTGAGGGTGTAACTACTTGAGGGTGTAACTACTTAGAGGGTGTAACTACTTAAGGGTGTAATTAATTAAGGGTGTCACTAATTAAGGGTGCAACTGCTTGAAAGCGTAACTAATTGAGAGTGTAACTACCTGAGGGTGTAACTACTTTAAGGGTGTAACTACTTAAAGGTGTAATTAATTGAGGGTGTAACTAATTGAGGGTGTAACTAATTAAGGGTGTAACTACTTGATGGTGCAACTACCTGAGGGTGTAGCTACCTGAGGGTGTAACTACCTGAGGGTGTAACTACTTGATAGTGAAACTACTTGAGAATGTAACTACTTGAGGGTGTAAATATTTGAGGGTGTAACTACTTACGGGGTGTAACTACTTGAGGGTGAGACTACTTGAGGGTGTAACTACTTGAGGGTGTAACTAACTGAGGGTGTAACTACTTAAGAGTGTAACTAGTTCAGGTTGTAACTATTTGAGGGTGTAACTACTTGAGGGTGTAACTATTTGAGGGTATAACTACTTAAGGGTGTAACTAGTTGAGAGTGTAACTACTTGAGTGTGTAACTACTTGAGGGTGTAACTACTTGAGGGTGCAACTACTTAAAGGGTGTAACTACTTAAGGGTGTAATTAAGTGAGGGTGTAACTAATTGAGGGTGTAACTACCACAGGGCGTAGCTACCTTCGGGTGTAACTACTTGACGGTGTAACTACTTGAGGGCGTAACTACATGAGGGTGTAACTACCTGAGGGTGTAACTATTTTAAGGGTGTAACTACTTAAGGGTGAAATTAATTGAGGGTGTAACTAATTGAGGGTGTAACTAATTGAGGGTGTAACTACTTGATGGTGCAACTACCTGAGGGTGTAGCTACCTGAGGGTGTAACTACCTGAGGGTGTAACTACTTGATAGTGAAACTACTTGAGAATGTAACTACTTGAGGGTGTAAATATTTGAGGGTGTAACTACTTACGGGGTGTAACTACTTGAGGGTGAGACTACTTGAGGGTGTAACTACTTGAGGGTGTAACTAACTGAGGGTGTAACTACTTAAGAGTGTAACTAGTTCAGTATGTAACTATTTGAGGGTGTAACTACTTGAGGGTGTAACTACCTGAAGGTGTAGCTACCTGAGGATGTAACTACTTGAGGGTGTAAATACTTGAGGGCGTAACTACTTGAGGGTGCAACTAATTGAGGGTGTAACTACTTGAAGGGTGTAACTACTTGAGGGTGTAACAACTTAAGGGTGTAACTACTTGAAGGCTGTAACTACTTAAGGGTGTAATTAATTGAGGGTGTAACTACTTGAGGGTGTAACTACTTAAGGGTGTAACTACTTGAAGGGTGTAATTAATTGAGGGTGTAACTACTTAAAGGGTGTAACTACTTAAGGGTGTAATTAATTGAGGGTGTAACTACTTGAGGGTGTAACTACTTAAGGGTGTAACTACTTGAGGGTGTAACTACTTGAGGGTGTAACTACTTGGAGGGTGTAACTACTTAAGGGTGTAATTAATTAAGGGTGTAACTAATTGAGGGTGCAACTACTTGAAAGCGTAACTAATTGAGGGTGTAACTACCTGAGGGTGTAACTACTTTAAGGGTGTAACTACTTAAAGGTGTAATTAATTGAGGGTGTAACTAATTGAGGGTGTAACTAATTAAGGGTGTAACTACTTGATGGTGCAACTACCTGAGGGTGTAGCTACCTGAGGGTGTAACTACCTGCGGGTGTAACTACTTGATAGTGAAACTACTTGAGACTTTAACTACTTGAGGGTGTAAATATTTGAGGGTGTAACTACTTACGGGGTGTAACTACTTGAGGGTGAGACTACTTGAGGGTGTAACTAGTTTAGAGTGTAACTACTTGAGTGTGTAACTACTTGAGGGTGTAACTACTTGAGGGTGTAACTACTTGAGGGTGTAACTACTTAAAGGGTGTAACTACTTAAGGGTGTAATTAATTGAGGGTGTAACTACCACAGGGCGTAGCTACCTGAGGGTGTACCTACTTGACGGTGTAACTACTTGAGGGCTTAACTACTTGAGGGTGTAACTACCTGAGGGTGTAACTATTTTAAGGGTGTAACTACTTAAGGGTGTAATTAATTGAGGGTGTAACTAATTGAGGGTGTAACTAATTGAGGGTGTAACTACTTGATGGTGCAACTACCTGAGGGTGTAGCTACCTGAGGGTGTAACTACCTGAGGGTGTAACTACTTGATAGTGAAACTACTTGAGAATGCAACTACTTGAGGGTGTAAATATTTGAGGGTGTAACTACTTAAAGGGTGTAACTACTTAAGGGTGTAATTAATTGAGGGTGTATCTAATTGAGGGTGTAACTAATTGAGGGTGTAACTACTTGAGGTTGTAACTACTTTAGGGTGTAACTACTTAAAGGGTGTAACTACTTAAGGGTGTAATTAATTGAGGGTGTATCTAATTGAGGGTGTAACTACCTCAGGGCGTAGCTACCTGAGGGTGTAACTACTTGACGGTGCAACTACTTGAGGGCGTAACTACTTGAGGGTGTAACTACCTGAGGGTGTAACTACTTTAAGGGTGTAACTACTTAAGGGTGTAATTAATTGAGGGTGTAACTAATTGAGGGTGTAACTAATTGAGGGTGTAACTAATTGAGGGTGTAACTACTTGATGGTGTAACTACCTGAGGGTGTAGCTACCTGAGGGTGTAACTACCTGAGGGTGTAACTACTTGATAGTGAAACTACTTGAGAATGTAACTAGTTGAGGGTGTAAATATTTGAGGGTGTAACTACCTGAGGGTGTAACTAGTTGAGGGTGTAACTACTTGAGTGTGTAACTACTTGAGGGTGTAACTAATTGAGGGTGTAACTACTTGAGGGTGTTGCTAGTTGAGGGTGTAACTAATTGAGGGTATAACTACTTGAGGTTGTAACTATTTGAGGGTGTAACTACTTGAGGGTGTAACTATTTGAGGGTGTAACTACTTGAAGGTGAGACTACTTGAGGGTGTAACTACTTGGTGGGTGTAACTAATTGACGGTGTATTCTACTTGAGGGTGTAAATAATTGAGGTTGTAACTACTTGAGGGTGTAACTACTTGAGGGTGTATCTAATTGAGGGTGTAAATACTTAAGGGTGTAACTAATTGAGGGTGTAACTTCTTAAAATTTAAACAACTTAGGATTGTATATACATGAGGGTGTATCTACTTTTTTTTTTTTTTTTTTTTTACGTGGCCTTCAGCCTCCCCCAATAGCCACACCTTCGCCACCATTTATTTACCTTAATATTAAATATCCTAATACATAAGAAGCTATCCTGTCTGTGTTAAATTAGTTGAGCCGCAGATCTATGCCTCATTCAGTGACTGCAGCCTCATAGTCAATATCTGCAGCAGTTGTCGGAGTAGGGGCAGAAGCTCTCGTTTCCCTGAGGCAGAGCAAAGCCGACCGAAGGAGAGAGAAGGACAGTCGACATCTCATCCAGGCTGTAACATAAGTTCTGGGCTGCTGCTTCTGTTCGGAGATCAGCTCCGCGAGTCTGGCGTAGAAACATCTTGCACTTGGGCCCATCCCACCAGAGGTTGTGAACACTAGAGGAGTGAAGCTGCCTTGATCAACATTTTGTATTCTCTCCCCATATGCCCTTTTCTTGTCGTTCTCGTTCCTCCCATGCCCAGCATCGAGAGCTAGGTTACGGTGACAAACGGCTATGGGATCAAAAATCCTGATGTGGAAGAAAGCTGGCTGCCCCAGCGTCCAGAATCCTCGAGCACTGACGTCCAAACGGGCTTCGGTAGTATCTACTTGAGGGTGTAACTGCTTGAGGGTATAAATACTTGAGGGTGTAACTGCTTGAGGGTGTATCTACTCGAAGGTGGAACTGCTTGAGGGTGTAGCTGCTTGTCACGTGCCTAAGTGCTCGGGAACTCGCATAGCGTGAGGCATATGTTCACGCCTACATTTCATACAAGCTATTAATAAATTGTTAATTGTACTTATTATATTATTATTGTTCTTAGTTACTTAGGTTAATTGTATATTTATGTATGTTATTAATATGCATCATTGTCTTACTCTGTTAAGTCAACTCAATAGTAGTATTAATTAATTATATAAAATATCCAGCAAATGTCCTGGATCAAGTGATGTGAGAACCACTCCTCCGAGTGCCCACGCTCGGCAGTAGCGAAAAACCGTGGCATAGGTTAGACGTGTCCATTCGTTCTCTAGCCTTGACCATTGTCTAGTGCCTAGTCCAGTCTTGTGCAATGCCCTAGGGGTATCAGGTATTAATGACACGTTTAGTTAGGCCTAGGAAGGGATCCTCGTGGTAAAGAATCTCCTGTTTGGTATGAAATAATCAGTTTGTAGTGATTGTTGTATATATATATATTTCGTATGTCTGTGTAATATAGTAATGTTAAGTAATATTTGTTTGGTCTAACTCCTTAACTGTGTATTTTCGCCCTTCCGGCATCACTCTTATTTTATCATACAATTACTTATTCCCTTAAATTCATGTTTGCTAGTCATTACTCCCTTTAGAACATAAATTGAATTAATTAATTATCTTCCCTTTTGTGATTCACTTATATCAACTGTTCTTACTTATTCAAGTACATTTAGTTGAGTAGGTTTTTGGTGAGGATAATTATTGCCGTGTTCCCTATTTGTTCCTTTATTTGTAAATAACTGGGGTAGGATTCACTCCCCAAGTATAAAGGGTAGTGGGATCTCGACAAGTGGGGGCCTGTGTCCGGGAGCTAACCACCATTGTTGTGTCATATCAAGTGTTGTTACTCGCCAGGTGTTGTTTCATCGCTAAGTATTTTTGGACGCAAGTTGCTGTGTTCACAGTGTTCATTTATATTGCTCCTTTTATTGCTTAAGCTACTGGTGAGTTAACCCTTATCTTGTGTACCAGGTGTTTGGTTAATCCCTTGCTTTGTTTCACAGTTGATTGCATTTTGATATTATTAATCAGCTAGCTAGTTAGCTTAGCTGCCACGGTTACTTTTTTTTTTCGCTACTTGATTTTGAGTTCAACATGTTTGACCTGGAAAGCTTTTTGGCTTCACCTTCAGCCGAAGTACTGAAGGGGCTTACTAAGGCAGAGGCAATCCCTCGCTGCATATTATAAAGTAGAAGGCCGCTCTTCCATGAATAAGACTAGGTTAGAAAAGGCTGTCCTCAACTACCTTATTGACAATGAAATCATAGCCCAACCATCGGGAAATTCAGAGGAAATTGTTACACCAAGTAATTTGACCTTACAAGTTGAACTCAAAAAGACTCGAGGTGGAGCTGGAAACTCTCAAACAACGAGGTTTGGCTCAAGGTAGTAATACTTCAACATTCAGTGTAGACAAATGTCTCAACAGTGTTCCTAAATTTAATGAGGAAGAACCAGACAAGTTCCTCTTTCTTTTTGAGAAAATTGCCCGACTTAACAAGTGGCCTGTTTCTCAATGGTCTCAACTTATTTATAGATCTTTCACTGGTAAAGCATTAGATGTGTTTTTTGCCCTCTCTGAGGATCAATGTCTAGACTATGCCCTTCTTAAGTCCGCGGTTTTGAGAGCTTATAAACTTGTTCCTGAAGCCTACTGGCAACAGTTCCGTAACTGCCGGAAGACTGACAAACAAACATTTGTGGAGTTCTTCAGGCAGAAACAGGTCCTTTGTCGGAGGTGGATTGAAAGTGAGTCTGCCCATGTAGAACATGACAAGCTTGTTGAACTAATCCTGCTAGAGGAGGTTAGAAAGCGTATCCCAGGCGACATTCGAGGACACTTGGATCAGAGAGGTATCTGCACCCTGGCTGATGCTGGTCCAGTGGCTGACCATTATTCTTTAACTAATAGAAATGTAAATTCCAGGTCTTATGCTCCCATGTCCCAGTCCTTCACTTCCTTCAAGCGGCCCACACCAACATCTACATCGGGGTCCCTGCCTCTTGTCATACCGACCCGACCCTCAGGTTCTGCATCATCTACCCCGGGTGAGCCTATGGTCCATGGGACAGGTGGATCCACTCCTACTGGTGAGAGAAACTCTAGTTGCAGGTACTGTAAGAAGCCAGGACATGTCATCAGTGACTGTCTCAAGTCAAAGAAAAGAAATTCCTCTCACCAAGGATCCCCCACTGTTTTGGTCAGGGTGGCCGAGCAATCTGAGAAATTATTGGAGCCCTGTGTCACTGCCCTCAGTCAGACTGTTGCCCTGGATGCTTCTCCCTCTTCTGTAATATCAACCTTTGAACCATTTTGTTCTCCTGGTTCCTTAGCTTTGGATCAATTCAGTCAACCCATTTCTGTTAAACTCTTGAGAGACACAGGCTCAGCCTTATCTCTTGTTACTAAAGAAGCTGCTCCAATCCTGGATTCATGCTATACTGGTAGCTGGGTGCTTGTGAACGGTTTGACCGGTGGGTCGCGTATTCCCCTTTGTCAAGTGTACCTGCGGTCATCCATAAAGTCAGGATATGTCACTTTAGGAGTAGTAGATAGCTTACCTGTAGAAGGGGTCTCTCTATTGATTGGAAATGACCTCGTTGGCGACATGATGTTCCCTAATGTTGTGATCTCATCTTGTCCCACTGCCGAGAATAATACTGTGCAGTTAGAAGTAGACTTTCCAGGGTTCTTCCCTGCGTGTGCTGTGACCCGTAGCATGAGCCGCAGTACAGAAGTAGAAGAGACTTGTGAAGTTGATGAAGTTTCCCTCCAGGACTGTGAGAAGTCCGAGGATAATCTTATCCAGCCGGACCATACTAATCAGTGAATTTTTTGAGGATTCCCCACAACCAGATAACCTCCAGAGTAGTTCTGATGGAGATAGGAACCCAGATGTCACTAGTTTTGGTTCCTCTCCCATCACTAGGAGTAAGTTTATTGAGCTACAAGCAGGGGATCCTGAGCTAGTAGGTTTTCTCAATATGTCAGTTACTGAGACAGAAGCTGAGCAAGAATCAAATTGCTACTACACTAGGTCTGGTGTATTAATGAGGAAGTTCCGTCCCTCCAATTCTCCTGCCAATCACCCTTGGTTAGTTCATCTTCAAGTTGTTATTCCCAAACCTTTGCGGCAGGACGTACTTAGTATCGCTCATGATGGGGTGGGTGGTCATTTAGGAGTTAGGAAGACCTATGCAAAAATTTTATCCCAGTTCTTTTGGCCTAGGATGAAGAAAGACGTCAGCTCCTACTGTCGCACGTGCCATGATTGTCAGGTAGCGGGGAAACCGAACCCCAGTGTTAAACCATTCCCTCTGCAGCCTATCCCAGTCACTGAAGAGCTCTTTAGTAAGGTGGTCATAGATTGTGTCGGTCCCTTACCTAAGACCCCTCGTGGTCATCAGTTCTTGCTAACCATTATTGATTGTGCAACCCGTTATCCTGAAGCCATTCCCTTGCGCCTTAACCCACTTCTTCACTCAAGTAAGCCTTCCTACAGTGGTGCAGTCAGATCAGGGTTCCAATTTTACTTCCCGGTTGTTTAATCAGGTAATGCAAACCCTGGGAGTCCGGCAGTTGAGGTCTTCGGCCTATCACCCTCAGTCACAGGGGGTGGTAGAGAGATTTCACCAGACACTAAAACTCATGTTGCGCACCTTCTGTCTGGAGACTGGGAAGGATTGGGACGAGGGAGTTGACCTGCTTTTGTTTGCTGTTCGGGACAGTAAACAAGAGTCGCTAGGATTCTCGCCCTTCCAGCTCGTCTATGGACATGAGGCGCGAGGGCCTCTTAAGGTGTTAAAAGAGTGTTGGTTGAGTGATCAGAGCGCGACGCCCTTAGATTCATATGTGGTCCAATTCAAGGAGAAGTTGCGTCTGGCTGTAGAACTTGCCCAGTCCAACTTAAGGTGTGCTCAGGTGAAAATGAAACTGCATTTTGATAAGGCCCATCAGGCAAAACCTAGAGAATTCCAAGTGGGGGAGCAGGTGTTGGCTTTCCTGCCTTACATGATCACCCTTTTAAATCCAAATACAGTGGTCCATATGAAGTACTAGAAAAACAGGGGTCCGTGAATTATGTGATTAGCACCCCTGAACGGCGTAAGAAAAAACGCCTTATCCATGTCAATCTTTTAAAGTCATATCATGTTCGTAACGAAACCCTGGGAAAAGCAGTTGCTTGTGTTGATCAATCCTTTCCAAATTGTATCATTGTGCCAGAGTGTAAGGATGATAAAGATCAGTGTTTTTCTGAAATAATGAATGGGTCAAGTGTAAAAGTGGAAAACTCGACTATCTTGGAGGACCCCAGTGCTAAGTTGTGCCATCTCTCTCGTGACCAAGCCACTAATATAAAGTCTCTATTACAGGAGTATCTTATTATAGTTGGTGATTACCCACTCTCTTGTTCAGTGCTGGAGCATGACGTTGAGACCAGGGGAGCCAAGCCAATCCGACAGCGTCCCTACCGTCTTAATGCCTTCAAGCGGGAGTGTGTGCGAGCCGAGGTACAGCGTCTTCAAGAGCTAGGCCTCGTCGAACCCAGCATCAGTCCATGGGCATCCCCTGTTGTTCTAGTTCCAAAGCCGAATGGGTCAATGCGGCTGTGTGTGGATTATCGCAAGGTGAATGCTGTCACTGAACCCGATGGTTATCCCTTGCCACGCATCGACGATGTGATCGACGATCTTGGACAGGCAAGGTACGTGACCAAGTTGGATCTCCTCCAGGGCTACTACCAGATAAGACTGACTGAACGCTCCAGGGCCATCTCTGCTTTTGTCACTCCTGAGGGGTTGTACCAATTCACAGTCCTTCTGTTTGGTATGCGGAACGCCCATGCAACCTTTCAACGCCTCATGAATTTCATCACGTCTGGTCTGGAAAGTGTCCGCTGTTACTTAAACGACCTTATCGTCTTCAGCAGTTCCTGGGAAGATCACATGAGTCGTCTACAAGCCCTCTTCTCCGTACTGGCTGCAAGCAAGCTGACGGTGAACCTCGTCAAAACTGAGTTCGGCCATGCCCACGTCACTTTCTTGGGGCATGTGGTCGGACAAGGGGAAGTCCAGCCTATAGCAGCCAAAATTGAGGCAATTCAACAGTATCCAGTGCCAGGCGATAAGAAGAGTGTGATGAGGTTGCTGGGTATGGCGGGGTACTACCGCCGTTTTTGTCCAAACTTCTCCTCCGTTGCCTCTCCCATGACTGACCTGCTGAGTGGCAAGAATACCTTCAAGTGGACTACGGCTTGCAAGAAATCTTTTGAGAATCTTAAATCCCTGCTGGCAAATGCTCCTGTACTACTTGCACCTGACTTCCAGAACAGTTCACTCTCCATGTCGACGCCAGTGAAATTGGCGCCGGTGCTGTGCTTCTGCAAGAGGGTGAGAGTGATCAAGTGCTTCATCTGCTGTCCTATTTTTCTAGAAAATTTAACAAATATCAAAGAAACTATGCCACCATTGAAAAGGAGGCTTTATCACTGATCATGGCACTAGAAAACTTCAAAGTATATATTGGCAGCACTGCTTATCCCGTTCAAGTGTTCACTGATCATAACCCACTTACTTTTGTTGACAAGATGAAACATACCAAACAAAGACTTTTGAGGTGGGCTCTATCACTTCAGCCCTATAACTTAAACATTTCCCATATCCGCCGAAAAGAGAACGTGTTGGCTGATGCACTTTCTCGAGTCTGATTATTTAGAAACTATGTCTATATGCAAATTATTTTTTGTTATATTGTCATTAAGTACCTTGTGTTTATATTATGAATTATTTTGCTTCATATTGATTTAAACTGATTGTGTTAGTTCTTACTTTCACTGTGTAGCTGTATATCCATTTTCGCTTCCAGTTAGTTGTAAGCTCACTTTTTTGGGGGAGGTGTCACGTGCCTGGGCGCTCGGGAACTCCCATAGCGTGAGGCATATGTTCACGCCTACATTTCATACAAGCTATTAATAAATTGTTAATTGTACTTATTATATTATTATTGTTCTTAGTTACTTAGGTTAATTGTATATTTATGTATGTTATTTATATGCATCATTGTCTTACTCTGTTAAGTCAACTCAAGAGTAATATTAATTAATTATATAAAATATCTAGCAAATGTTCTAGATCACGTGATATGAGACGCGCTGCTCAGCGTGCCCACGCTTCCCCAGTAGCGAAAAACCGTGGCATAGGTGTATGTATATTATGTATGCTGGATTATATATTATGTATGCATATTATGTATGTGCTCCATTTATGTAGCTAGCAGCGTGTGGCAATGTTATTACCATGTCCCACATGCTTAATTAATGTGCCTGGCGACGTATGGAAGCTGCTAATGTATCACTTGCCATACGTCGTCTATAGCAGTTGACCGGGAGCCTAGTCAGGAGAGAGTGCTGCTCTCCTTTGTGTACATACTCTTATCCAGTAAACCGAACCTACAAAACTATACAGGTGTTTGTGTTCTCTCCTGTATATAGAACTTATTATTCAGAACCTAACAATAGGGTAGACGTGTCCATTCGTTCTCTAGCCTTGACCCTTGTCTAGTGCTTTATCCAGTCTTCTGCAATGCCCTAGGGGTATCAGGTATTAGTGCCACATTTAGTTAGGCCTAGGAAGGGATCCTGGTGGTAAGGAATCTCCTGTTTGGTAGGAAATAATCATTTTGTAGTGATTGTTGTATATATGTATTTCGTATGTCTGTGTAATATAGTAATGTTAAGTAATATTTGTTTGGTCTAACTCCTTAACGGTGTATTTCCGCCCTTCCGGCATCACTCTTATTTTATTATACATTTACTTATAACCTTAAATTCATGTTTGCTAGTCATTACTCCCTTTAGAACATAAATTGAATTAATTAATTATCTTCCCTTTTGTGATTCACTTATTTCAACTGTTCTTACTTATTCAAGTACATTTAGTTGAGTAGGTTTTTGTGAGGATAATTATTGCCATGTTCCCTATTTGTTCCTTTATTTGTTAATAACTTGGGGTAGGATTCACTCCCCAAGTATAAAGGGTAGTGGGATCGCGACACTGCTTAAGGTGTATCCACTTGAGGGTGTAGCTGCTTGAGGGTGTATCTACTTGAGGGTGTAACTGCTTGAGGTGTGTATTTACTTGAGAGTGTATCTACTTGAGGGTGTACCTACTTGAGGGTGTAACTGCTTGAGGGTGTAACTACTTGAGGGTGTAACTTCTTGAGGGTGTATCTATTTGAAGGTGTAACTGCTTAAGGGTGTATCTACTTGAGGGTGTAACTGCTTGAGGGTGTAACTACTTGAGGGTGTAACTGCTTGAGGATGTATCTACTTGAGGGTGTAACTACTTGAGGGTGTAACTGCTTGAGGGTGTATCTACTTGAGGGTGTAACTACTTGAGGGTGAAACTACGTAAGGGTGTTACTACTTGAGGGTGTAACTGCTTAAGGGTGTATCTACTTCAGGGTGTAACTGCTTGAGGGTGTTATTGCTTGAGGGTGTAACTGCATGACGATCGAACTACTTGGGGTGTAACTACTTATTATTATTATTATTATTATTATTATTATTATTATTATTATTATTATTATTATTATTATTATTATTATTATAATTATTATTATTATTATTATTATTATTATTATTATTATTATATTTTCGCCCCCCAGGCCCTGATGTGGGTCAGTGACCTGTGCTCCGATGGACTAATCCCCGTAAAAAAAGATACACCCTCATGTAGTTACACCCTCAAGTAGCTACACCCTCAAGTAGAAACACCCTCATGTAGTTACACCCTCAAGTAGTTACACCCTCAAGTAGCTACACCCTCAAGTAGAAACACCCTCAAGTAGAAACACCCTCAAGTAGAAACACCCTCAAGTAGAAACACTCTCAAGTAGAAACACCCTCAAGTAGCTACACCCTCAAGTAGAAACACCCTCAAGTAGAAACACCCTCAAGTAGAAACACCCTCAAGTAGAAACACCCTCAAGTAGTAACACCCTCATGTAGTTACACCCTCAAGTAGTAACACCCTCATGTAGTTACACCCTCAAGTAGATACACCTTCAAGTAGAAACACCCTCAAGTAGAAACACCCTCAAGTAGAAACACCCTCAAGTAGATACACCCTCAAGTAGATACACCTTCAAGTAGAAACACCCTCAAGTAGAAACACCCTCAAGTAGAAACACCCTCAAGTAGTAACACCCTCATGTAGTTACACCCTCAAGTAGCTACACCCTCAAGTAGAAACACCCTCATGTAGTTAAACCCTCAAGTAGTTACACCCTCAAGTAGCTACACCCTCAAGTAGAAACACCCTCAAGTAGAAACACCCTCAAGTAGAAACACCCTCAAGTAGAAACACTCTCAAGTAGAAACACCCTCAAGTAGCTACACCCTCAAGTAGAAACACCCTCAAGTAGAAACACCCTCAAGTAGAAACACCCTCAAGTAGAAACACCCTCAAGTAGTAACACCCTCATGTAGTTACACCCTCAAGTAGTAACACCCTCATGTAGTTACACCCTCAAGTAGATACACCTTCAAGTAGAAACACCCTCAAGTAGAAACACCCTCAAGTAGAAACACCCTCAAGTAGATACACCCTCAAGTAGATACACCTTCAAGTAGAAACACCCTCAAGTAGAAACACCCTCAAGTAGAAACACCCTCAAGTAGTAACACCCTCATGTAGTTACACCCTCAAGTAGTAACACCCTCATGTAGTTACACCCTCAAGTAGATACACCTTCAAGTAGAAACACTCTCAAGTAGAAACACCCTCAAGTAGCTACACCCTCAAGTAGAAACACCCTCAAGTAGAAACACCCTCAAGTAGAAACACCCTCAAGTAGAAACACCCTCAAGTAGTAACACCCTCATGTAGTTACACCCTCAAGTAGTAACACCCTCATGTAGTTACACCCTCAAGTAGATACACCTTCAAGTGGAAACACCCTCAAGTAGAAACGCCCTCAAGTAGAAACACCCTCAAGTAGATACACCCTCAAGTAGATACACCTTCAAGTAGAAACACCCTCAAGTAGAAACACCCTCAAGTAGTAACACCCTCATGTAGTTACACCCTCAAGTAGTAACACCCTCATGTAGTTACACCCTCAAGTAGATACACCTTCAAGTAGAAACACTCTCAAGTAGAAACACCCTCAAGTAGATACTCCCTCAAGTAGAAACACTCTCAAGTAGAAACACTCTCAAGTAGAAACACTCTCAAGTAGAAACACTCTCAAGTAGATACACCCTCAAGTAGAAACACTCTCAAGTAGAAACACTCTCAAGTAGAAACACCCTCAAGTAGAAACACCCTCAAGTAGATACTCCCTCAAGTAGAAACACTCTCAAGTAGAAACACCCTCAAGTAGAAACACTCTCAAGTAGAAACACTCTCAAGTAGAAACACTCTCAAGTAGATACACCCTCAAGTAGAAACACTCTCAAGTAGAAACACTCTCAAGTAGAAACACTCTCAAGTAGAAACACCCTCAAGTAGAAACACCCTCAAGTAGAAACACTCTCAAGTAGAAACACTCTCAAGTAGAAACACCCTCAAGTAGAAACACCCTCAAGTAGATACTCCCTCAAGTAGAAACACTCTCAAGTAGAAACACCCTCAAGTAGAAACACTCTCAAGTAGAAACACTCTCAAGTAGAAACACTCTCAAGTAGAAACACTCTCAAGTAGAAACACCCTCAAGTAGAAACACTCTCAAGTAGAAACACTCTCAAGTAGAAACACTCTCAAGTAGAAACACCCTCAAGTAGAAACACCCTCAAGTAGAAACACTCTCAAGTAGAAACACCCTCAAGTAGAAACACCCTCAAGTAGAAACACTCTCAAGTAGAAACACCCTCAAGTAGATACACCCTCAAGTAGAAACACCCTCAAGTAGAAACACCCTCAAGTAGAAACACTCTCAAGTAGAAACACTCTCAAGTAGAAACACCCTCAAGTAGCTACACCCTCAAGTAGATACACCCTCAAGTAGAAACACTCTCAAGTAGAAACACCCTCAAGTAGAAACACCCTCAAGTAGAAACACCCTCAAGTAGAAACACCCTCAAGTAGAAACACTCTCAAGTAGAAACACCCTCAAGTAGCTACACCCTCAAGTAGATACACCCTCAAGTAGAAACACTCTCAAGTAGAAACACCCTCAAGTAGAAACACCCTCAAGTAGAAACACTCTCAAGTAGAAACACCCTCAAGTAGAAACACCCTCAAGTAGAAACACTCTCAAGTAGAAACACTCTCAAGTAGAAACACCCTCAAGTAGAAACACCCTCAAGTAGAAACACTCTCAAGTAGAAACACTCTCAAGTAGAAACACCCTCAAGTAGAAAGACCCTCAAGTAGAAACACTCTCAAGTAGAAACACCCTCAAGTAGAAACACCTCAAATAAATACACCCTCTAGTAGTTACAGTGGCAGTTATTTACACATTTCAATACCCAAATCATTTTAAATGATTTACCTAACGTGAAGTTTCTTTTTGATAACATTTAATCGTTTATGGTAGGCTGTGAGACATCCCCTCTCTTCTGTGTACAACTCGGTAATTCCTTTATCATCTGAAAATTAGCGCTTCAGCTCATTTCACCTGACGATTAAACTCCCTAGTGCTACGTTAGAGGATGGGTTGAATTATTTTTAAAAGTGTAAAAAGTATTTCAATTTTACATAAGAACACAAGAATGGAGGAAACTTCAGGAGACCTATTGGTCCATATTATGCATGCCTCGTTTACACCCATACCATATCCCCCATATATCCGACCAAATTATTTTTTCAACTTCCCAACAAGTTGGTAGTTAATGATGATGTTCGGTAACTTGTTCCACTCGTCCACTACTCTATTTTTAATGCAACATTTACAAATCTCACGCCTAAATCTAAATTTGTCTATTTTAAAACTATTACTACATGATAGCTCCTTTGTTATATTATCAACTTTGTTTAACCCAAACGTCCATATATACGCCTCAATTATATCGCCCCTCGCTCTACGTCTCTCAAGGGAGTGTAAAAATAAAATGCTATAATCTGTCTCTATACCCAAGGTTTCTAATGAGATTAGCCTTGTCATCTTGCCCTAAATGCATAAATCCAAGTACATGCGGTCTCTCTACGCGAGATATAGTTTTAATATAACCTCACTAGTATTGTAACTAACGCTCCGTTTGTATGTAACTAAGTACGTTGTTAGCTTTGTTTCGAGCAAATAACTATTGCTGTCTTGATTTAAGGTTCCTTTATACTAATCATAACCCCTAAATCTGTATAGCAATCGGATTTTTCTCTCTATCAACGTTGTTCATCTCCTGTAAGTTGTTTTCATTTCTCCACATCAAATTTCATCTGCCATTTTACCTAAGTTGAAGTACTGGAAATCTGATAAACATATTCTTAGCGAAAAATAAAAACTCACATCCTAAAATGTACTTAAATTAGAGTGAAAAAGTTATCTAGTTCAAGGCATACTATAAACGAGACATGTCTCACTGTGCCTCAATACTCACTATAAAAGAGGCATGTCTCACTGTGCCTCAATACTCACTATAAACGAGGCATGTCTCACTGTGCCTCAATACTCACTATAAACGAGGCATGTCTCACTGTGCCTCAATACTCACTATAAACGAGGCATGTCTCACTGTGCCTCAATACTCACTATAAACGAGGCATGTCTCACTGTGCCTCAATACTCACTATAAACGAGGCATGTCTCACTGTGCTGCAATATTCACAGGTAGTACATAAGACCATATGAACATAAGAAAATAAAGAGTCTGCAATAGGCCGGTTGGCCTGTGCATGGCAGCTCATGTCGAGAGTTACTACCACTCTCTATCATCCATGACTCTATCTAGCCTCCTTTTAAAACTTTCCAGCGTTCCAGCACTTACTACAAAGTTTTTAAGCTTGTTAAACTCGTCCACCACCCTATTTGTGAACCAGTTCCTTCTTATCTCCCTCCTAAGCCTAAATTTATCCAACTTAAATCTGTTGCTACGAGTCCTATCCTGCTCGGATATTATAAGAACTTTATCTATATTTCCTTTATTGATTCCTTCCACCCACTTAAATACTTCTGACATATCTCCCGGACTCTTCGTCTTTCTAGGGAATGCAAGTTTAGTTTCTTTAACCTATCTTGATATGGAAGGTTTCTAAGTCCCGAAATCATTTTCGTCATTCTTCGCTGCACCGACTCCAGTGAATTGATATCCATTCTATAATAGGGGCACCAGAACTGTACCGCATAATCGAGGTGCGGCCTGACTAGCGCAAGATATATTTACAATAAGACCTCTGCACTCTTATTACTTACACTTCTAGATATAACACCTAATACTCTGTCTGCCTTATTTCGAACATTAACGCACTGTTCTCTAGGCCGTAGGTCAGGGCTTACAAGTACCCCTAAGTCTCTTTCACAAGTCGACTTCTCTAGGTTGATGTTGTTAAGGCTGTATACATTGACAGTATTTGTTCTTCCAATATTAAGTATGCTTCACTTGCTGGTGTTGAATTTCATTTGCCATTTTCCTGACCACTCCTGCAGTTTATTTAAAGTCTCCTGTAGTGCATTTGCATCCTGCCCTGAATTAATCAGCCGCCTTATTTTGGTGTCATCCGCAAACTTGCTTATGTCACTGCTGATCCCAGTATCTAGATCGTTTATGTAGATTATGAACAAGAGTACTGACCCCAGTACTGACCCCTGGGGAACCCCACTGGTTACACAGCCCCACTCAGATTTAACACCATCTACGCTGACCCTCTGTGTTCTATCGGTGAGCCATGATTTTATCCAATTTAAAACTTCCCCCTCGAACACCATGAGCCTTAACTTTTCTCAGAAGCCTCTGACGCGATACTCTGTCAAACGCTTTGCTAAAGTCTAAATAGGTAGTAGGCAGCTATCAAATAGGGAGGTACCGCCTGGGAAGATATTGGAAGCATAATGTATTGTCTAATGGTAGACCCTGCTGCCATATGGCATCACAAAAATTGCAACCAAGTCCTAGGTTGCTGATCTGACTTTTTGCCTCATTTACACACAATTGCAGTTTCAATGGCTTCTCTTTGACACCACAACATACATATATCGTTTCTCACTATTGATCATTCTGTTTTAATATTTGTATTTATTTATGGACCTTTATTATTATTATTGTTATTAATATTATTATTTTTATTATTGTTATTATAGTTGTCTTTAATTTTTTTTATTTAATATTTGTTTTTAATTTTTTTATTAAATTTTATTTATTTTTTATTCATTTTATTCATTGTTATTAATTATTATTTTTATTATTATTATTTTTTTTTTTTTTCGCCTCCCAGGCCCCGATGTGGATCATTGACCTGTGCTTTGGTGGGCTAATCCCGTGGGAAAAAAATACACAAGCAGCATTACTTGTAACAATGTTCGTGATTGGCTGATTCAAACTCTGTATTTCTGCATACGATTATTTAATGTTTCCTCCTTAATATCCTAAATATTTGGTAAAAATACTTTACACTTAACATATTTGGATAAGGTTGTAGTTACGAATATTTTCTTTTAAATGTATTTAAGTTAGAGTAAAATTTGTTCAAAATAAATATAGTTTCTTAAAGTTTGGTCATTATACTAATATACCTAAGTTTATGTAGCCTACTTATGTATAGTTATTTTTCACTTCGGGTTATATTATGTTAGGGTAGGTCAGGTTAAATTAAGTTAAGTTAGTTTAAGTTAGCATTAGGGTGGTTAATATTGGATGAAATAACCTGGGGAGCTAATCTTCAGGTGAACCGACTTACCTAACCAGTTCGCGGCCGAGTCTGACCTCCTTCTCGACCATCTTGATTATTTTACCTTGAGGGTCTTCGTGTTGCTCACTCCACTAAGATAAGTACAAAAAATATAACACATGGTTAAAGTTCCTCAATATTTCATTATTGTTACGGCGGCCTCGCTTCATCTCGTAACACTGTTCCTTGTGTGATCCATGGCAGCTCGTCCTGATATGTATGAGGTAATCAGCGTCACGTCAATCACCTTAAATGATAATTAAGCCTTAACAACCCTGTCTTGGATAATCTGATACATTTCTTTTGCGCGGTAACCTGAATTGTTTTAAGATGCATCGAATTAATTTGGAGCTCAAACATGAGAACGTGTAATGTTATATTCTTATCCTTGGCGGATCTCCTGAAGATTAATCATCCGAGCTTATTTCACTTGAAGATTAACCACCCTAAAGCTAACCTAACCTACCTACTCTACCTTAATCTAACGTAACCTCACCTTACATATCTTAACCTACTCTACTCTAACCTAAACTAACTTCACCTAACCATAACTAACCAACCCTAACATAACCAATTCTAATACACCCTAACCTAACCTAACCTAACCTAACCCTAACCTAACCTACAATACCTTACCCAAACCTACCCGCCCTGACCTACCCCCCTCCCCCCAGGTTAATGTCCAGGTGAAATAAGCTGGGGTGCTTAATTTTCAGGTAATCCCTCCTGTCTTACTTCACATGCATCTCCCCACATGACAGAGGCTGCCTCTCTCGGCCCTATATGTCAGAGCCTTGTCAAGAAGACCAGCCCTAGGAGTTACTTGTGTCGCGGTAACTGATGGGTTCTCTCTTGGTCAACTTCATGAACCAACATGTGCTGATTGGGTAGCGCCGTAATTTCTGTCTCCTGGTTGGTCGATGCTGTTAGCCAGTGTGTTCTAGTTGCTCAACGTCATAATCTAGTGTGTCCTAGTTGCTCAATGGCATAATCTAGTGTGTCCTAGTTGCTCAGTGGCATAAGCTAGTGTGTCCTAGTTGCTCAATGGCATAAGCTAGTGTGTCCTGGTTGGTTAACGCCATAACCTTGTATGTCTTGGTTGGTTAACGCCTTAAGTTATTATAGTATGTCGTGGTTGGATAACGCCATAACCTAGTATGTCGTGGTTGACTAACGCCATAAATTAGCGTTTCATGGTTGGTTGACGCCATAAACTAGTATGTCGAAGATGGTTAACGCCATAACCTGGTATGTCGTGGTTGGTCATCGTCATAGACTAGTGTTTCGTGGATAGTTAACGCTATCAGTGTCAGAAGCTAGTAGTCAGCGCCGTAATCACTAACCAGAACGCAGTAAATAAGCTATCACTGTATTTTTCGAGTTAACCAGACGGCCGGGTCATTTGCATACAGAACAGTGCGTTAGCTCATAATTTAGACCAAACCTTGTCATGTTGTAACTCAGGCGATGGGTCTGTTGTTTATTCAAGGACCAGGGACTCCCGACCGCCACACCACAGCACCTTCCCTCGTGGGTTACTGTGGTACAGTACCACAGGGAAGGTATATGTACCTGGTAACCAGGTACATATACCTTCCCTTGCGGGTGACTGTGGTACATATACCTTCCCTCGTGGGTTACTGTGGTACATATACCTTTCCTCGTGGGTTACTGTGGTACATATACCTTCCTTCGTGGGTTACTGTGGTACATATACCTTCCCTCGTGGATTACTGTGGTACATACACCTTCCTTCGTGGGTTACTGTGGTACATATACCTTCCCTCGTGGGTTACTGTGGTACATACAGCTTCCTTCGTGGGTTACTGTTGTACATATACCTTCCCTCGTGGGTTACTGTGCTCCATATACCTTCCCTCGTGGGTTACTGTGGTACATATACCTTCCCGTGTGGGTTACTGTGGTACATACAGTATACCTTCCCTCGTGCGTTAGTGTGGTACATATACCTTCCCTCGTGGGTTACTGTGGTACATATACTATATCTTCCCTCGTGGGTTACTGTGGTATAGTTACTTTCCCTCGTGATCTAGAAAGTCATGAACGTCTTATACGGAACAACGATGCGCTATGCATTTAGAATGGGTTCACACGGTCTATAGTCACTTGGTCATGGTCGGTGCGTTATGTGAAGAGTTACAGAGCGATGACGTGTGATCAGTGGTTTTTGCTTGCACAATATGTAAATCCTATAGGGAATATGAGCGCCAAGGCCGGAACATCTATGCTGCTCTCTGAAACAGGTAGAAAGTGACTCATGACGAAGGATGGTCTCCGTGAGGGAATTGGACTAGGTTAACATCTGAAAGTGGCAGCGTAAACTCGATACACATTTCTGACAAGCATCTTCTGCTCCTCGCCTTCTGTTGCTCTCAAGGAAAGACCTACAAAAGTCAAAGGTACCATAAAGGCGGGAGATGACGCACTCAGCATAGGATTCTAGACTTAAGCCAAGAGTACAGACAGCGTTGTGTGGGCAGCAGGAGAGAGTGGTGAGTCAAGGCTGGCGGGTCGTGCGTGTGTGAAGCACCCGGAGAGTGACCATCACTATATATTATTACCCGAAACTCTTTGCCACACAGCATTTCAATTATCCCCGTGACAGTCATTAAGCCTTTCTGTTGCATTGATATCCACCAGACAATAAGTACACAACCTGAGATGAATCATTCCCTTTAGAATTAAAGGGCAAAAAGAAGCAACCTCTTCCGCCTTTCAATCTACTTCATAGCGTTAGGAGTGAGGGGCTAGAGCGTTGGAGGCACAGCAATCGGTACTGGTGGTGATGGCAGCGCTCATGACCCTGGAACGCGGCACTTACTCCATGCACTGAATTGTTCATATATTGGTTGTCAGACACCAGCTAAGTGTCTGCCTTCACCTGCCCCTCTCTCATGAATTCAACTCGAAAAACTGTTAGAAAACTTCAAAGATGTGCGGTTATTATTGTTACCAGCGGCACACCTCAACAATCTTGTGCACGGGAAAGTAGTTTCCTCCGAATGTTTATAGTAATAACTCAAGACGTGCCATTACGTTATGTTTTGTAACATTTATACATTGATATGTTATACCAAGGTTAGGAACAGAAGATGATGGAAGCAACCGTGAAATGAATGAAGAACACCAGGAGAGGTGTTTGGCAAGTAACTTTTTTGCCCCCCCCCCTCCTCCTCAGGGGAAAAACAAGATTAACGACAAATGTTTTTATTATATCATTATATTTCATTAAAAATTGCTAAACTTCACCCGCGTTTTCTGGCATTTTTATTGTCCCTTGTCTACTACTCGCCCGGAGTGACTTACTAAACAACAATCTCGGTGTACCTCCCTGTAGCTTTAGTGATCATTAGGCAACAGTAAATATATGTGTTATTGACGTAAACATAACACAGCTTATAATAAACCTGGAGTGTAGTGTTCTTGAGTCACTGTATACCTGGAGTGTTGTGTTCTTGAGTCACTGTATACCTAGAGTGTAGTGTCCTTGAGTCACTGTGTACCTGGAGTGTAGTGTTCTTGAGTCACTGTATACCTAGAGTGTAGTGTTCTTGAGTCACTGTGTACCTGGAGTGTAGTGTTCTTGAGTCACTGTATACCTGGAGTGTAGTGTTCTTGAGTCACTGTGTACCTGGAGTGTAGTGTTCTTGAGTCACTCTGTACCTGGAGTGTAGTGTTCTTGAGTCACTGTATACCTGGAGTGTAGTGTTCTTGAGTCACTGTGTATCTGGAGTGTAGTGTTCTTGAGTCACTGTGTACCTGGAGTGTAGTGTTCTTGAGTCACTGTGTATCTGGAGTGTAGTTTTTCTTGAGTCACTCTGTACCTGGAGTGTAGTGTTCTTGAATCACTGTGTACCTAGAGTGTAGTGTTCTTGAGTCAATGTGTACCTGGAGTGTAGTGTTCTTGAGTCACTATGTATCTGGAGTGTAATGTTCTTGAGTCAATGTGTACCTGGAGTGTTGTGTTCTTGAGTCACTCTGTACCTGGAGTGTAGTGTTCTTGAGTCACTGTGTATCTGGAGTGTAGTGTTCTTGAGTCACTCTGTACCTGGAGTGTAGTGTTCTTGAGTCACTGTGTATCTGGAGTGTAGTGTTCTTGAGTCAATGTGTACCTGGAGTGTAGTGTTCTTGAGTCACTGTGTATCTGGAGTGTAGTGTTCTTGAGTCACTGTGTACCTGGAGTGTAGTGTTCTTGAGTCAATGTGTACCTGGAGTGTAGTGTTCTTCAGTCAATGTGTGCCTGGAGTGTAGTGTTCTTGAGTCACTGTATACCTATGTGTGTGTGTGTGTGTGTGTGTGTGAGAGAGAGAATCTATCCAATTTATCATATAATTCTTGGTACCCGGAGCGACCAGCAGCCCTGACACGCTGTAGCCAGGTAGAGAGCTGCTCGCTCGACTTGGAGGTAGTGTGGGCTGCAAAGAGAGTCCCCCCTGACTACTCCTCACGTCACGACCTCTCCTACTTACCCGCTTACAAGTGCCGCCAATTAACCTGCCCGCTGCACCTTCGGGGTATCAGGAAGGCAGTAAGTGAGGTCTGGGTGAAAGGCGGGATACAAAACCCAAGATGGGTGTAGAGGTGCGTAAGGGTGAACGATTTTCCATCAAGTTTCACCTAGACTCCACATGTGAGTCCTTCATATCCTATATGTTACCAGCAGACTTGAGTAAGATTCACCAGACCCTAAACAAGGCCATATCATTTGTCACAATACATCTTACCAAGATGAAACCACCACCAGCACTTTTATTATTATTATTATTATATTATTATTATTATTATTATTATTATTAATGGTAGTAGTAGTAGTAGTAGTAGTGGTAGTAGTATTTAAAGCTGGAAACAATTTAGAGTGAAAGTGGGGTTTACACCTAAACACACTGATTACACTGGTTAACAAAAAATAAATCTGCTTCAAGTACAAAATTACGCTATATAGATCAATTGTTTGGACGCTGGTTACGAAAATGACAACGTTTTGTTGTTTTAGGTCAAGATTTTTGGAAATTTTGAACATATAGTCCAAAATTTAGCTCATCACTACGTTAAAGATTCTTATGATTTTTCAGAGTTTTACACTGTATGTTTGCTTTAAATTAAACAAGCTACAATGTGCAAATTTAAGTACAGTTGGCTCCACTCCTGACTTTACCACTTATCGTTGCCATTCCTCTCTCTCCCTGAGCAGGGCTAGTCAACTTATTGCGAAATGGGCCGGGACTGCTAGTTTTGCCGAATTACCTCAGAGTGTGCAGGCCTCATTACAAAGTAAGAGTAGACTTAGGCGTGAGTTAGTTCAAAGTCAGTGTACACTGGGGGATGATACATGTGTTCCTATAACGAGAGGCGAGTTATTATATGCGATTAACAAGGGAAAGTCTACGGCACCCGGTGATGACGGAATAACATGATATCCTTAACTGTTTGGCTGGTATTAGAGAAGGGCCCTGTTAGACTTGTTTAATACGTCTTATAATGGAGGTTGTATCCCTATTAAGTGGAATAAAGCAGTAATTGTACCAAGACCACAAAAAACAATGGAGATTTTTCTTTCAATATTTTTGACCTCTTGTTTTAATAAAATGGTGGAAAGAATAGTATTAAACAGGTTGTTATATAAAGTGGAAAATCTTTTGGCGCCCAATTTACAGGGATTTATGAAAGGGAGAAGTACTGCAAACTGTGTTGTAAAGTGTTTATATAACTCCAAGGCTACACGTAGGTCTTTTGTATACTTAAAAAGGGCCTTTGATAGGGCAAATAAAGAAGTCATACTTGAGGAACTAATTAATTTAGGGGCTTCTGGGAAGTTGCTGAAATGGATTGTGGATTACTTGAGTAACAGAATGGCTAGAGTATGGTTTCAGGGTTGGTTCTCAGAAGAAAGAGAGATGGAGTAGGGGGACTCCACAGGGAGGTGTACTTGGCCCCACTCTTTTTAACATGTTGATGAACATAATGGCTCGCTACGAATTTCCTGGAGACACACAGGTTATAATATATGCTGTTGATATACTTTTACAGTGTAAAGGTATGAGAAACATGTAAGAGGGTTTAGATGCATTGAGTACACTTTGTAGTAGAATGGGCCTTGTAATTAACAATAAAAAAACTAAATATCAGGTCAGAAATTTAGAATAAGGGGATTTATTTTTGAACGGATTAAGGCTAAAAAAAGTTGATGTTTACAAATACCTTAGGATGTACAGTACATTTGATCTAAGTCCAACAGTAGAGTACGTGAGATGCATTACCTTATAATGTATGGTAAGACAGTTATTCAAAAGTTGAAGTGATACAAAACGAGGCTATGAGAATTGTTTTAAGGTGTCAACGGAGCACTAAAATTGAAATAATGAGAATGGAGTTATATTTACCAAGTAAAGGAACTTGCTGTAGCCGCTACTCTTAGGACCATTAGGAGAGGAGGACATAATCGGTTGTCTCGTACAATAATGTGCTTAAATGAAAGAACAGATCTTGGCAATGTGTCCAAGTGTGCAAGGTTATTGTATAATATTATGAAGGAGTATGGAATAAATAAATATTGCATTTCATTACAAACTTATTTAAGGTTTAGACCATGGCAGGAAGGATGCACGGCAGTAGTTAATTTACAGCTTGAGGGGAAAAAGATGATTGGCATCCCAGTTATTTACGAAATGTCTTTTTACAGAAAATAAATAGTTTTACCAGGCGATTCATCCTGGCTAGTGACGTCACGACCACAAGATGCCGGTTTGAGGCGTCTCACCATATGGTCAACTTTGAAAGTTTTTTCTCCCCTTAGAAATTACTTTATGGAAATGCATCTAAATCAGATTATTTTCATTTCCAAGGACTTTGTTTCTTAAAAGACCTCATGACCGTCAACCAGTCTATTCTCTGAAAAGCAATAATAATAATAATAATAATAATAATAATAATAATAATAATAATAATAATAATAATATTATTATTATTATTATTATTATTATTATTAATTACATGTGTAATGAGACAAAATCTCACATGAAGAGGTAAGTTAGGAGGTTATAGAAGTAGAATATTATAGCGAGAGGAAATGGTAGCGTGTCTCGAGGGTGTGATGTCAACACTGTATATTAACACAGGCACAGTACAAGTGTAGTATATAAAACACAAATGCGTGTTACAGCTTTATTTTCCTAGTTCAATAGGGGGGATTAATGGGGGGGTTCGTACACAATTTATGATAGACTATGGTATTCTCGTATAACCTAACCTCACAACTAGAATGGGCACTTCACTAAGTCGATCGCTGGTGAGGTTCGGGATCACCCCACTTCTACGGTCTACACAGCCAGCACTTACTGTTACACGTTGAGTTGACAGCACTCTGTCGATGGACCCGGCTGAGACTTCGTTACACTTAGTGGCGGGCTTCTCTCGAGCGGGACTGGGGACGTGGTAGCTGGCCCTTCTTGGTTACAAGACACACTCTCGTGAGGGAGGGCTAGGACGTCCTATATATTAGAAGACCAGCCGTCAGGTTGAGCTGATCGGGGGGGGGGGGGGCGGCGAAGGGTCTCCTTACATTTGCCCTCGCTAATGTAGGGTCAGGTCTGGACTTTTTCAGAGACTATAAGTTGTATATTCTGGGGAAATCTTCAGATGGGGCCGTGTGACATGAGAGGCCCTGGTTGATTTATGGCCCCTTGACTTGAGCTCGAGGGTTACATTTGACCTGGGTAATGTGAGGTCAGGTCTGGACTTCTTCTGCGGTGTAGGTTATTGTGTATATTGGGAGAGAGTCGGCTGGTGCCTTCTTACATGTTTGTTGGGGCCGTGTGACATGGGAGGGGAGCCAGTTGATTTGTAACTCCTTGAGTGGTTGCGAGGGGTACCCTTACATTTGACCCCCCTAATGTCGGGTCAAGTCTGGACTGTTTCTGAGATGTAAGCTGTGGTCTGACAACCCATCACTACACCTCCCGCCAAGACCAAGGCTTCCATGCCATACGCAATAGATGTTCACAATGGATGACAATAGCGAGTGCCCAACCTGAGAAAAATAGCTCCTGAGGTGTAAAGTATGCACCTCACATCCTACCATAGTCTGGTAATATTTATAATATCTAAGCGGCTATCTAAGGATAAGGAAACGGAAAGGTGAATGTAAATATGAAGGAGAGAGAGAGTGCCTTAGCAGGAGCTTGTCGGAGAGCGTCAGTTTAGGGAGGTAGATGAGGATACACAGTCTGAGGTTTGAAAGGTTATGCAATGGTGTTGCTTGCCCTGGCTTATTGCTGCTTAGGTTCCCTAGTGTTAGTATCTTCAAGCCTGGAATAGATTTACATACTTGTT
Organism: Homarus gammarus; assembly: GCA_958450375.1. NCBI lineage: Eukaryota > Metazoa > Arthropoda > Malacostraca > Decapoda > Nephropidae > Homarus > Homarus gammarus. Next base: position 184,558 of record CAUDMG010003786.1, read on the forward strand.
GCTTCAACTGTTAAACTCTTGCGCAGGGCAGCACATACAACATATATAATAATAAGACACATGGCCGCTTAAAAAAAAAGGGGGGGAGGGAAGTTGGAGAAAAATACAACTTGTGAACAAAAAAAAATATTTGTACATACTAAAAAGGCAGCAGAAATTATTAACAAGATACAATGGCAAAAACAAAAACTCGTCAGCATTCGTCGAGATCCCGGGTGGCGCGTGGTCCATCACCACCTCCACCAAACGGTGCCCAGCATCAGGGTGGACGGCGCAGTAGATACAGTGGTTGGCGTTTCCTGTCCCGTCTGGCGGTCTGCCACGGTGTGTGTCGCGTGCCTCACTTCCTCCACTTGAACTTCTGTGTAGAGCGGCAGTTCCTGACGTATTCCAGATGGATTTTTCTAGTCCCATCTGAGTTTCCGCCTTTCCCGGCCGGGATCAAAGCCGGTCCACTGCTTGGAGTGTCATCGCTTTGGATGGCGTGTAGGGCAGGGTCCACAGACAAGAGCTCGCCCTCCGTAAGTGAGTGTCGGCGAGACCCCTGACCGTCCTGTCCCACACCCTCACAGTGGTGAATCCCTCCCTGGGTGGGCCCCCTAGGGTTTGCTTGTTTCTTCCTCTACTTGTAGTCAGGTCACTTCTGTTTCGTCCCCAATGGTGTGGTAAACACCGGCGAGGCAGATCCCGGGTGGGCCGAGGTCAGCCATTACTTGTCTGGTACCTGGTGGTTCCATTCCCGGAGTGGAAGTGCGTGGGACCAGTTGACAGGTCCTGAAACGTAGGGAGCTGTCGTCTGCATCGCCACTGAGACCTCTAGTTGTTTGTTGCCTGTTGCTTGCTGCTACTGAAGTTGCAGGTCGGGGTTTCGGGATTTTCTCCTGGGTTCCAAGGAGACGACCTGATTCCCTGCCTGGAGCTAGGTGCTGCGCTGGTCCTGCATGGAGTAGCTTGCTCAGGCTGATGGTACCCATAGATGTTGTCTGTCAGTATTGTGGGCTGTGAGACCGTAGCCTCGGTGCGTGTCTCGTTGTTCAGCAGGCGAGCGACGAGACGCAGCCAAGTGTCTTCAACCAGATCGAGGGCCAGCATTATGCAAGCCCGTTTCTGGAGCTTGGGGCTTGCAGTGTCGACGTGAAGGCGTCACCCATTCGCCGCGGGGTTGCCCGCTGCGTGTCCCGCTCGTGTCGGGCATCCATTATGAGTCAGGATGCGTTGGTCTCAGCTCATCTGGTAGGGGGTCAGCTGCAGCTGTGGTGGTGTCATCTCCGACTTTTGTGTGGGGTCAGGGAGACCTCGCCCAGGCCCGTGAAGAGCAAGGGCAGTGCTGACTCTGTAGTTTAGTAGAAAGACAAGATCCCGGGGTGGAGAATCAACAATTAGAAGTGCCCCAAGACTCGTTACTTTAATCTATGTTCTGTGATCTGGTGTTATATCTATGAGCCCTAATCTGATCAGGTCTTACTGGTACAAGTGGGGCAGTAGCTTGGGGAGTTCTCTGATTATTACTTGGGGTGTGAGGCACCTGATTGTTCTGAGGGGGGTGGTCAGCTGCTGGTGGAGGGATAGGGTGTTGGGAAGGGAATGTTACTCCTAGAGGGGGCTGGTTGGTGAGGCCTGATTTGTTCAAGACGTCATCGTCGACAGTTGCCAGCTTCAATCTATTCACATGCACAGTTTCCTGACGTCCCCCCTGGCAAAGCGGGGAAATAGTGAAGTTTACTTTGCTGGGTTGGGCGGTTACTCTATATGGGCCTTGCCATCTCTGTTGCAACTTAGAGGGGGTATCAGGGGAGGATGATTCGTTAGTTAGGAAGACCAGGGTACCTACGGTAATATTGGAAGGGGTGACCCTGAGGTTATAGTAGGTGGCGTTGTGTAAGTGACCTTTCCTGTTTAGTTCCTGCACCCGAGTAAAGACCGTTTGTAACCTGTTTTGCAAGACAGAAGGGTAGTCCTCGCCATAGGATAGGGGTGGGGGGTTGATTACACCAGCAGGAAGGTTTGGATCCCTACCAAAGTGAAGGAAGTAAGGAGTGTTATGCAGGGTGGTATTAATTGCGGTGTTCATGGCCAGTTGTGCAAGAGGTAGCTGATCGTCCCAACCGCCGTACTGATTATTAACCAAAAACGACAAGTGATCTTTCAACGTGCGGTGGGAACGCTCAACCATGGCATTAGCCTGTGGGTGGTAACTAGTGGTTAGATTTGACTTAGCCGGCAGCAAGTCGCACGCCTTCTGAAAGATGCCCGAGGTAAACTCTGTCCCTTGATCACTTACAATGACCCGGGGACAACCATGAGTACCAACGTATTGTAACAGGGCTTCACAGACTGTCTCTGCGCGTTTATCGGGGATGGGTATATAGGTCGCAAAACGTGAGTAATCATCGACGATGGAAACAACATATCTGTTTCCCCGGTGTGAACGTATTGTCATGTCAATTAGATCGATCGATACCCGTTCCAAGGGCTGGGAGGCTGGTGGGAACTCCTGCAGCTCTCCCTGTCTCTTTGGGGTACCCTTCCTTAACTGACATGACAGACATCCTTTGACAAATGCCCCAACTTTCCGCGCTAGATTGGGCATGAAAAACATAGAGCGTGCACGTGCATATGTGCGACATTCACCCGGGTGGGCTGCGAATTGGGAAGAGTGAGCTACTTCTAGGGCCGAGTTTTCCAAGGATGCTGGGATGACTACGAGTTCTGTGGGTTGTTCATCATCCTGTTTCATAGTAACAAGATACAGGACTCCGCTTAAAAGACTGAAATCACAAAGTGAAGCTTTGTTGACCTTCTTGGGGTGCGGACCCCCCTCAAGGAACTCAGTGACAGGACCCCACTGTGGGTCTTCGAGTTGGCGTTGGCGCACCTCATTAGGTGATAGGTCCCCAAAAATGGGCTGAGTCATGCTGCTAGGATTTCCGACATTATTTATAGGTAATACATTACGGCTCAGTGCGTCTGGTACGACGTGGTTCTTGCCTGGCTTATGCAAAATGGAGAAGTTATACGCATTTAGAAAGACTGCCCAGCGTGCTACCCGTGCATTAGGCGTTTTACCTTGGAAGATATATATTAAAGGACGGTGATCAGTGATTACATAAAAGTGTCTACCAAATAGGTAAGCATCAAAGGAAGTTACGGCCTTGACAATAGCCAAGGCTTCTTTCTCAGTTGTGGAGTAGCGGAGGGCAGCTCCGCTCAATTTCTGGGAAAAATAAGCAATAGGGATGGGGTTATCTTCACCACCTTGCATGAGACAGGCTCCCAATGCTTCGTCGGAAGCGTCAGTGTGCACGTAAAACGGCTGCGTGAAGTCCGGCAGTGCTAACATTGTTGCCGACTTCAATAAGTCCTTAAGGTGGTTAAAAGCTTTATCTGCCTCCCCCGACCACCGAAACTGAACCGACTTCTTTGTAAGTTTCGTAAGGGGGAGGGCCGCCTCTGAAAAGTGAGGGATGTGACGTCTGAAAAAATTGGCGGTGCCGAGGAACTGTTTCACACCCCTGGCTGTGGTGGGGGGGTGGCATCTCTGCTATCGCTTTCACTTTCACCGGGTCGGGCCTAACGCCGCCATGACCTACGATGAATCCCAGGAATTTAACTTCCTGGCACGCGAACGCGCATTTCCTCAGGGACACTTTCAGTCCGGCCGCTTTCATGACCGAGAGAACCTCATCTACAACCCGCATGTGAGAATCCATGTTTTTACTATAGACGATAACATCGTCCAGGTAAGCCATAGCGTTCCGCCCAAGCACGGGTGTGAGACTGTGGTTCACAGCCCTCATGAACGTGGCCGGTGCTCCCGTTAGCCCGAAAGGTAACCTGTTGAAACAAAATAGACGGCTGCCGTCCGCGAAAGCAGTTTTGGGGCGGTCAGCCGGGTCAACTGGTATACTCCAGTACGCATCCTTGCAGTCTAGAACTGTGAATATAGTAGCTCCGTTCAATTGGTCCAGTGTCTCGTCAATTCTAGGCAATGGTGTCCTTATTAAGTTCCCTATAGTCTACACAGAATCTAGTTGACCCGTCCTTTTTTCTGACTAATGCGACCGGGGAGCAATAGGGGCTAGTACAAGGGGAGATGACACCACGTTCCTCCATTTGGCGACAGAAGTCCCTAATTTGAGTTTTAGCCGCCTCAGGAAGCCTCCACTGCCGTACTCTGGTGGGGGGGGGCGGAGCCGGTATTAATTTTGTGTGAAGCTGACAGCAGGCCGAGCTCCTGATCTGAAATTGCAAACAGATCTTTATGCTGCTTTATTATAGAGCGTAGACGTTCTCTAATAAGGGTGGGTAGGTGATCTATGTCGAGGGATTCTATTGCAGTGGCGAACATTTGCTGTGACTCTACGAATTCTGTGTCACTCCTAATGTTATATCTCGTAGAATCAAAATGCTCCAGTTCCTCTACTATATCGACCGCACAGACTGTTCCCACTGAATGACCAAGAGTAAGTTTAAATTCCCTGGGGGGTGGGGTTTATGACTGGGACGCTAGGCTGCTGAGTGTTAATGAGCCCCGACTGCATGTATGGGGACATTTTATGAGGGGTTTCAACAAATACATACTCCTGATCCTCCGTGGAACTGTCGAACGACCTTGACCATCGAACGGGCAGAAGAAAACTAGAATGGGGAGGGATGACAGTGGCGCACGTAGGGTGTAGCTGGGGGGCTTGGGGTGCGGGGGGCTGGGGGCGTTTAGGCTTAATGAGGTGGACGGGCAGACCATACCTATTCCTAATAGGAGTACCTGCAAAATCTCTACCATCTAGTGTCACGGTATACCGGCTCCCATCAAACTGGATTCCATACTTAAACCTACACAAGAAATCTGACCCAATAAGAACATCCCCTGGGAAAAGATCACCCCTTACCACAACCAGCGCGTGAACAACTATCTTATCTCCTAAGTCTACAGTTATATCTCTGGAATCCAATGTTGAGAGGCGGTTCCCCGTGACGCCACGTAACTCAGGAACTCTATGCTTTCCCCTTAGGCTCATCTTGGAGGCCACGTTCTGTTTCACCAAGGACACCGAGGAGCCTGTGTCAATGAAAGCTTCAACCCGTTTCCCTCCCATTTTCAACTTAATAATTGGCCTGTCTTCCCTAGTCACCATCAACGCCTCGCCCTTGTCTTTAGTAGTAGGGACATAACCTGCGAATGTGTCCCCACTCAGCACATGCGTAACAACGCATTCCGGTGTATGGACACTCTCTGCGGGTATGTCCCTGGCCGCCACACCCATCGCACTGGTTTCCTTCACATTGGAAAGGACATCCGTACACCGCGTGGGACCATGCCCCACAGGAGGAGCAGCGAAAAGGCTTCGGAGCTCTATACCAGCTATCTCGCATGGGCGGGCCTGGGCGCTCACTTGTGACTGCACGGGGGCGGGGGTCAATCCCAGCCTGCGCCCCGCGGGTCCCTGCCCCGGACGGCCGGCCGCCCCGTGGCGCATTACCCAACGTGTTTATACCTACTGCTTCTAACCCTGATTGCTCCCGCCCTTCCTGGTGGAACGGTGATTGTTCCTGTCGCTTCCTTTCGTCCCGGCTGAGATTCTCCACCATCAGTCTCAAGAATTCATCCTCCCAGACAGAAGGGGTGTTTCGTGTAGGGGTGGGAGGGGCGGCGTGAATTGTCGACACAAAACGGGAGGGGGGGATGGGTTTCCTGAGCTGTATATACGTCAGCGCTGCTTTAATTGCGTTCTCGATTGCAGTTATCCCGCTCGCCACCATGTACGTACGCATCTCGCCGGGTAAGCCCGACAGAAAGTAAGAGAGTACTAGCTCAGGTGGGAAGAATTGTGGGTGATTCACTCTCGCCATCTTCACAGCACTACCTATGCATGATAGGTAAACATTTAGTGATGAACACTCCTCTAGCTTGATATTAGCTAAACGTGTCGTGTGATCTTGTAATGTGTTACCCTGGCTGTAAATTTCCGGTAATCCGTTCGCGAACGTGTCCCACGTGGTAGCATTCTTTACTGTCGGATTAAATCCTAGCACACGTTTCGCGTCACCGCCCAATCGCATACGTGCCGTCCTAAGGCGGCATTCCTCGTATTCCTGAAGGGCTTCCGGGAACGCACTTTCAATGTCTCCTAACCACTGTTCCAGCCTATCTGCTGATGTCGCAGGGTCGCGGCCATCGCCCTCAAACATGGGTATCTGACTGACCAATTGTGCTGCACTACTAGCTGAAACGGTCGTAAGGAAGGGGTCTGGCATGCTGGAGGGGTTGGGAGGTGCTAAGGTGTACGTGAGCGCGGGGAGGGGAGTGGCGAGAGAGGGTGCAGGGTGGTTAAGGGGTAGGGGGGGAGAGTAGGTACTAGTGGATTGTTCAGGGAGCGGGAATAAAACGGAAGTCGTTGGTGTAGTGTTAACAGGAGTCATATTAGCTTGCGAGGAGGGCTGGGAAGTACTGATCGTGGAAGTAGAAATTGTCAATGTTGAAGATGACGTCTGTGGGTGGGACGAGGAGGGGGTTTTACTGACACTTGCCCTGGTTGAGTTCTCGACCATTGTTCCCCGTTACCCAACAATATGTGGACTAGGGAGGGGGGAGTGGATGACTGTCACCATTTGTACCACACTGAAGGACAGGAATTATATTACAAATGCTACCACCCTTGTACTGCCTGCTTCGTCAAGATAGTTACGAGTTTACTTCAAAAGATTCTAACTATCACTGTACTGAACACTAAGGGGAAGAGGCGTGAGTTTTACGTTAAGATCGCTGCCACCATTGTAATGAGACAAAATCTCACATTAAGAGGTAAGTTAGGAGGTTATAGTAGTAGAATATTATAGCGAGAGGAAATGGTAGCGTGTCTCGAGGGTGTGATGTCAACACAGTATATTAACACAGGCGCAGTACAAGTGTAGTATATAAAACATCAATGCGTGTTACAGCTTTATTTTACTAGCTCAATAGGGGGGATTAAAGGGGGAGTTCGTACACAATTTATGATAGACTATGGTATTCTCATATAACCTAACCTCACAATTAGAATGGGCACTTCACTAAGTCGATCGTAGGGGAGGTTCGGGATTACTGCACTTCTACCGTCTACACAGCCAGCACTTACTGTTACACGTTGAAGTTGACAGCACTCTGTCGATGGACCCGGCTGAGACTTCGTTACACTTAGTGGCGGGCTTCTCTGGAGCGGGACTGGGGACGTGGTAGCTGGCCCTTCTTGGTTACAAGACACACTCTCGTGAGGGAGGGCTAGGACGTCCTATATATTGGAAGACCAGCCATCAGGTTGAGCTGATCGGGGGGGGGGGGGGCGGCGAAGGGTCTCCTTACATTTGCCCTCCTAATGTAGGGTCAGGTCTGGGCTTTTTCAGAGACTATAAGTTGTATATTCTGGAGAAATCTTCAGATGGGGCCGTGTGACATGAGAGGCCCTGGTTGATTTGTGGCCCCTTGACTTGAGCTCGAGGGTTACATTTGACCTGGATAATGTGAGGTCAGGTCTGGACTTCTTCTGCGGTGTAGGTTATTGTGTATATTGGGAGAGAGTCGGCTGGTGCCTTCTTACATGTTTGTTGGGGCAGTGTGACGTGGGAGGGGAGCCAGTTGATTTGTAACTACTTGAGTGGTTGTGAGGGGTACCCTTACATTTGACCCCCCTAATGTTGGGTCAGTCTGGACTGTTTCTGTGATGTAAGCTGTGGTCTGGCAACCCAACACTACACATGGCAGCTAAAAGACTGAAGCAATAGTTATATAATAAGGGCTTTGAAGCTTGCTGAAAGGCCTCTTTTTGGTGAGCGAGCAAAGGTAGGGCACTTCCTATTACACCTGTCGCGATCCCACTACCCTTTATACTTGGGGAGTGAAACCTACCCCAAGTTATTAACAAATAAAGGAACAAATAAGGAACACGGCAATAATTATCCCCACCAAAAAACCTACTCAACTAAATGTACTTGAATAAGTAAGAACAGTTGAAATAAGTGAGTCACAAAAGGGAAGATAATTAATTAATTCAATTTATGTTCTAAAGGGAGTAATGACTAGCAAACATGAACTTAAGGGAATAAGTAATTGTATAATAAAATAAGAGTGATGCCGGAAGGGTGAAAAGATACCGTAAGGAGTTAGACCAAACGAATATTACTTAACATAACTATATTACACAGACATACAAAATATATACATACAACAATCACTACAAAATGATTATTTCCTACCAAACAGGAGATTCCTTACCACCAGGATCCCTTCCTAGGCCTAACTAAAGGTGTCACTAATACCTGATGCCCCTAGGGCATTGCAGAAGACTGGACAAGGCACTAGACAAGGATCAAGGCTAGATAACGAATGGACACGTCTACCCTATGCCACGGTTTTTCGCTACTGGCGAAGCGTGGGCACGCTGAGGAGCGCCTCTCATATCACGTGATCCAGAACATTTGCTGGATATTTTATATAATTAATTAATATACTACTCTTGAGTTGACTTAACAATGATGCATATTAATAACATACATAAATATACAATTAACCTAAGTAGCTAAGAACAATAATAATGAAATAAGTACAATTACTAAATTATTAATAGCTTGTATGAAATGTAGGCGTGTACATATGCCTCACGCTATGCGAGTTCCCGAGTGCTCAGGCACGTGACACCTCCCCCAAAAAAGTGAGCTTACAACTAACTGGAAGCGAAAATGGATATACAGCTAAACAGTGAAAGTAATAACTAACACAATTGGTTTAAATCAAAATGAAGCAAAATAATTCAAAATATAGACACAAGGTACTCAATGACAATAAAACAAAAAAATAATTTGCATTTAGACATAGGTATTAAATAATCAGACTCGAGAAAGTGCATCAGCCAACACGTTCTCTTTTCCGCGGATATGGGAAATGTTCAAGTTATAGGGCTGAAGTGATAGAGCCCACCTCAAAAGTCTTTGTTTGGTATGTTTCATCTTGTCAACAAAAGTAAGTGGGTTATGATCAGTGAACACTTGAACGGGATAAACAGTGCTGCCAATATATACTTTGAAGTTTTCTAGTGCCATGATCAGTGATAAAGCTTCCTTTTCAATGGTGGCATAGATTCTTTGATATTTGTTAAATTTTCTAGAAAAATAGCACAGCGGATCAAGCACTTGATCACTCTCACCCACTTGCAGAAGCACGGCACCGGCGCCAATTTCACTGGCGTCGACATGGAGAGTGAACTGTTTCTGGAGGTCAGGTGCAAGTAGTACAGGAGCATTTGCCAGCAGGGATTTAAGATTCTCAAAAGATTCCTGGCAAGCCGTAGTCCACTTGAAGGTTTTCTTGCCACTCAGCGGGTCAGTCATGGGAGAGGCAACGGAGGAGAAGTTTGGACAAAAACGGCGGTAGTACCCCGCCATACCCAGCAACCTCATCACACTCTTCTTATCGCCTGGCACTGGATACTGTTGAATTGCCTCAATTTTGGCTGCTATAGGCTGGACTTCCCCTTGTCCGACCACATGCCCCAAGAAAGTGACGTGGGCATGGCCGAACTCAGTTTTGACGAGGTTCACCGTCAGCTTGCTTGCAGCCAGTACGGAGAAGAGGGCTTGTAGACGACTCATGTGATCTTCCCAGGAACTGCTGAAGATGATGAGGTCGTTTAAGTAACAGCGGACACCTTCCAAACCAGACGTGATGAAATTCATGAGGCGTTGAAAGGTTGCAGGGGCGTTCCGCATACCAAACGGAAGGACTGTGAATTGGTACAACCCCTCAGGAGTGACAAAAGTAGAGATGGCCCTGGAGCGTTCAGTCAGTCTTATCTGGTAGTAGCCCTGGAGGAGATCCAATTTGGTCACGTACCTTGCCTGTCCAAGATCGTCGATCACGTCGCCGATGCGTAAAAGGGATAACCATCGGGTTCAGTGATAGCATTCACCTTGGGTTAATCCACACACAGCCGCATTGACCCATTCGGCTTTGGAACTAGAACAACAGGGGATGCCCATGGACTGATGCTGGGTTCGACGAGGCCTAGCTCTTGAAGACGCTGTACCTCGGCTCGCACACACTCCCGCTTGAAGGCATTAAGACGGTAGGGACGCTGTCGGATTGGCTTGGCTCCCCTGGTCTCAACGTCATGCTCCAGCACTGAACAAGAGAGTGGGTAATCACCAACTATAATAAGATACTCCTGTAATAGACTTATATTATTGGCTTGGTCACAAGAGAGATGGCACAACTTAGCACTGGGGTCCTCCAAGATAGTCGAGTTTTCCACTTTTTCACTAGACCCATTCATTATTTCAGAAAAACACTGATCTTTATCATCCTTACACTCTGGCACAATGATACAATTTGGCAAGGATTGATCAACACAAGCAACTGCTTTTCCCAGGGTTTCGTTACGAACATGATATGACTTTAAAAGATTGACATGGATAAGGCGTTTTTTCTTACGCCGTTCAGGGGTGCTAATCACATAATTCACGGACCCCTGTTTTTCTAGTACTTCATATGGACCACTGTATTTGGATTTAAAAGGGTGATCATGTAAGTGCAGGAAGGCCAACACCTGCTCCCCCACTTGGAATTCTCTAGGTTTTGCCTGATGGGCCTTATCAAAATGCAGTTTCATTTTCACCTGAGCACACCTTAAGTTGGACTGGGCAAGTTCTACAGCCAGACGCAACTTCTCCTTGAATTGGACCACATATAAAGATAAGGGCGTCGCGCTCTGATCACTCAACCAACACTCTTTTAACACCTTAAGAGGCCCTCGCGCCTCATGTCCACAGACGAGCTGGAAGGGTGAGAATCCTAGCGACTCTTGTTTACTGTCCCGAACAGCAAACAAAAGCAGGTCAACTCCCTCGTCCCAATCCTTCCCAGTCTCCAGACAGAAGGTGCGCAACATGAGTTTTAGTGTCTGGTGAAATCTCTCTACCACCCCCTGTGACTGAGGGTGATAGGCCGAAGACCTCAACTGCCGGACTCCCAGGGTTTGCATTACCTGATTAAACAACCGGGAAGTAAAATTGGAACCCTGATCTGACTGCACCACTGTAGGAAGGCCTACTTGAGTGAAGAAGTGGGTTAAGGCTTTGATAACATTCTTCGCTGTGATGCGGCGCAAGGGAATGGCTTCAGGATAACGGGTTGCACAATCAATAATGGTTAGCAAGAACTGATGACCACGAGGGGTCTTAGGTAAGGGACCGACACAATCTATGACCACCTTACTAAAGGGCTCTTCAATGACTGGGATAGGCTGCAGAGGGAATGGTTTAACACTGGGGTTCGGTTTCCCCGCTACCTGACAATCATGGCAAGTGCGAGAGTAAGAGCTGACGTCTTTTCTTCATCCTAGGCCAAAAGAACTGGGATAAAATTTTTGCATAGGTCTTCCTAACTCCTAAATGACCACCCACCCATCACGAGCGATACTAAGTACGTCCTGCCGCAAAGGTTTGGGAATAACAACTTGAAGATGAACTAACCAAGGGTGATTGGCAGGAGAATTGGAGGGACGGAACTTCCTCATTAATACACCAGACCTAGTGTAGTAGCAATTTGATTCTTGCTCAGCTTCTGTATCAGTAACTGACCTATTGAGAAAACCTACTAGCTCAGGATCCCCTGCTTGTAGCTCAATAAACTTACTCCTAGTGATGGGAGAGTAACCAAAACTAGTGACATCTGGGTTCCTAGCTCCATCAGAACTAATCTGGAGGTTATCTGGTTGTGGGGAATCCTCAAAAAATTCACTGAGACCAAGATCAGTATGGTCCGGCTGCATAAGATTATCCTCGGACTTCTCACAGTCCTGGAGGGAAACTTCATCAACTTCACTAGTCTCTTCTACCTCTGTACTGCGGCTCATGCTACGGGTCACAGCACATGCAGGGAACAACCCTGGAAAGTCCACTTCTAACTGCACAGTATTATTCTCGGCATTGGGACAAGATGAGATCACAACATTAGGGAACATCATGTCGCCAACGAGGTCATTTCCTATCAATAGAGAGACCCCTTCTACAGGTAAGCTATCTACTACTCCTAACGTGACATAGCCTGACTTTATGGATGACCTCAGGTACACTTGACAAAGGGGAATACGCGACCCACCGGTCAAACCGTTCACAAGCACCCAGCTACCAGTATAGCATGAATCCAGGAATGGAGAAGCTTCTTTAGTAACAAAAGATAAGGCTGAGCCTGTGTCTCTCAAGTGTTTAACAGAAGTGGGTTGACTGAATTGATCCAAAGCTAAGGAACCAGAACAAAATGGTTCAAAGGTTGATATCATAGAAGAGGGGGAAGCATCCAGGGCAGCAGTCTGACTGAGGGCAGTGACACAGGGCTCCAATAATTTCTCCGATTGCTCGGCCACCCTGACCAAAACAGCGGGGGATCCTTGGTGAGAGGAATTTCTTTTCTTTAACTTGAGACAGTCGCTGATGACATGTCCTGGCTTCTTACAGTACCTACAGCTAGGGTTTCTCTCACCAGTAGGAATAGATCCACCTGTCCCATGGACCATGAGCTCACCCGGGGTAGATGATGCAGAACCTGAGGGTCGGGTCGGTATGACAAGAGGCAGGGACCCCGATGTAGATGTTGGTGTGGGCCGCTTGAAGGAAGTGAAGGACTGGGACATGGGAGCATAAGACCTGGAATTTACATTTCTATTAGTTAAGGAATAATGGTCAGCCACTGGACCAGCATCAGCCAGGGTACAGATACCTCTCTGATCCAAGTGTGCTCGAATGTCGCCTGGGATACGCTTTCTAACCTCCTCTAGCGGGATTAGTTCAACAAGCTTGTCATGTTCTACATGGGCAGACTCACTTTCAATCCACCTCCGACAAAGGGCCTGTTTCTGCCTGAAGAACTCCACAAATGTTTGTTTGTCAGTCTTCCGGCAGTTACGGAACTGTTGCCGGTAGGCTTCAGGAACAAGTTTATAAGCTCTCAAAACCGCGGACTTAAGAAGGGTATAGTCTCGACATTGATCCTCAGAGAGGGCAAAAAACACATCTAATGCTTTACCAGTGAAAGATCGATAAAAAGTTGAGACCATTGAGAAACAGGCCACTTGTTAAGTCGGGCAATTTTCTCAAAAAGAGAGAAGAACTTGCCTGGTTCTTCCTCATTCAATTTAGGAACACTGTTGAGACATTTGTCTACACTGAATGTTGAAGTATTACGACCTTGAGCCAAACCTCGTTGTTTGAGAGTTTCCAGCTCCACCTCGAGTCTTTTGAGTTCAACTTGTAAGGCTAAATTACTTGGTGTAACAATTTCCTCTGAATTTCCCAAAGGTTGGGCTATGATTTCATTGTCAATAAGGTAGTTGAGGACAGCCTCTTCTAACCTAGCCTTATTCATGGAAGAGCGGCCTTCTACTTCATAATAAGCAGCGAGGGATTGCCTCTGCCTTAGTAAGCCCCTTCAGTACTTCGGCTGAAGGTGAGGCCAAAAAGCTTTTCAGGTCAAACATGTTGAACTCAAAATCGAGTAGCGAAAAAAAAGTAACCGTGGCAGCTAAGCTAACTAGCTAGCTAATTAATAATATCAAAATGCAATCAACTGTGAAACACAGCAAGGGATTAACCAAACACCTGGTACACAAGATAAGGGTTAACTCACCAGTAGCTTAAGCAATAACAGGAGCAATATAAATGAACACTGTGAACACAGCAACTTGCATCCAAAATACTTAGCGATGAAACAACACCTGGCGAGTAACAACACTTGATATGACACAACAATGGTGGTTAGCTCCCGGACACAGGCCCCCACTTGTCGAGATCCCACTACCCTTTATACTTGGGGAGTGAAACCTACCCCAAGTTATTAACAAATAAAGGAACAAATAGGGAACACGGCAATAATTATCCCCACCAAAAACCTACTCAACTAAATGTACTTGAATAAGTAAGAACAGTTGAAATAAGTGAGTCACAAAAGGGAAGATAATTAATTAATTCAATTTATGTTCTAAAGGGAGTAATGACTAGCAAACATGAATTTAAGGGAATAAGTAATTGTATAATAAAATAAGAGTGATGCCGGAAGGGTGAAAAGATACCGTAAGGAGTTAGACCAAACGAATATTACTTAACATAACTATATTACACAGACATACAAAATATATACATACAACAATCACTACAAAATGATTATTTCCTACCAAACAGGAGATTCCTTACCACCAGGATCCCTTCCTAGGCCTAACTAAACGTGTCACTAATACCTGATACCCCAAGGGCATTGCAGAAGACTGGACAAGGCACTAGACAAGGGTCAAGGCTAGAGAACGAATGGACACATCTACCCTATGCCACGCTTTTTTGCTACTGGCGAAGCCTGGGCACGCCGAGGAGCGAGTCTCATGTAACGTGATCCAGAACATTTGCTGGATATTTTATATAATTAATTAATATACTACCCTTGAGTTGACTTAACAGAGTAAGACAATGATGCATATTAATAACATACATAAATATACAATTAACCTAAGTAACTAAGAACAATAATAATATAATAAGTACAATTAACAAATTATTAATAGCTTGTATGAAATGTAGGCGTGAACATATGCCTCACGCTATGCGAGTTCCCAAGTGCTCAGGCACGTGACAGACCTCATAAGATATCACCCATGGTGGTCACCTAGGAGGTGACAGGGCCAAATTTTGACACATCTAGACTAGTCTAGGCTGCAACTAGCAGTTGAAGAAAACGGGAAACTTGAGAGAATGGGTATCTGAGCAGAAGAGCTCCTACTGCCTGCGCCATGCATAGCGTACCTGAGTTTTGAATCGGGTCATTCCTTTCCAAAACCTACATCAGGAATAGCTGGGGGATGGGGGATGGAGCCGAAGGAAGGGTGGAATTATGTGCGTGCTCTACCTTCACTCCCTGCCCTAAAAAGGCTTTCCAGCAAGCTTCAAAGCCCTTATTTTAGTGAGATGAGCGTGCTAGTGCACTTGCTATATTCCACAGGAAGGAGGGTGCTAGGATGTAACGGGAGCAATGAGCACATGCAGGACCATTTGAATTTTATTTATTCTTAGATTAAGCTACATTAATTTGTTTTTACTAGCGGCTGACACCTGGTGAAACAGGTATCTTGCTATCAAGCAGGAAGCCGATTTCTATTGACCCCCGTTCCTGGACCTGTGAGAGGGAGAGGATCCTCTGGTAGGCCAGTGAAGCTGTTGCACCCCATACATCATGGGGACATGGGGTCTTCCTAGGGTCAGCCTCCTCTATAACCTGGTGCAACCTGTCTGCCAGTCCTCTGACTGACAGCGGGTGCCCCGACCAAGGATGAACGAATAGTTGAAACTGGCCCGTTGTGGGATCGGACGTGGAGGAGAGGTATTGGTGGAGGGTCCCGACCAGGCAGAGTGGGTGGTGCTCGCCCTCCGCCTTCCATGCCGGAACCGCTACTGGCTGAAGCCTGTGGCTCTCCAGCTCATTTTTCGCCAGGGAGGTGGGAGAAGATGCCAGGGACACTGAAGAATCTTCTTGGGAAAAGGAGGTCCAGTGGTCGAACCTCGTGAGTGCCTTGAGCTACGACGACCTGAAGCCCGTGGCCAGTGCTATGAGGAAGAGGGCCTTCTGTAGTTAGCAATCCTTTGATGGCCAGATGGTGAATGGATCCTGGGATGAGACAGATATCGGATTAATCTATGTCATGGTAAAACCTTCATAGGAACAAGAATATAGGTAAAACAGACAACATAAGGCCAGTGGCTCTCAGGCTAGGTTTTCAGTATAGTTCACTGGACTGAAGGTGTAGTACATACCGAGCCACGAAGGGTGAGGACTTTCTCCAAGGACCAGAAGGTACGGTTTTGATTTTTTTGATTTTGCCGCTTGCAGCGGCTACTTTATTGTGCACCCCACACTCATCCTGTGAGCGGTAGCGCAAAAGGATTACAGAGTAGAGTTTACAAAGGGTCATAATAATTAACCCCCGTTGTCAGGATATTATGGCACTGAATGTTACACAGTATTTCATTTACATTATTTGTTTAGTTCTATACATAAAGGGTAACTTATTCACAAATGCGTGAGTACAGGCGTGTGAGGCAGTATGTCTGGCCTCACACTTTGTTATTCACATTTACGTGGGAGGTATTCAAGCACATTGCGTATTTGGTTCTGTACATGAGAATTGATAAAGTTACTAAGTGCAAAAAAGTGGATACAATCTTAATATGTCGGCTATCTTGCCATTAGAGATGAAGTGTTGTCCCTAAAAGGTTCTATCTTCACACAGTCGAGGACGTAGTGTTCAAGTGTGTGGCCATATGTATGGCCACACACTTTACATTTAGTTTTGTTTACATCTGCTTGAGGAACATACTGCCAAAGGTACTTATATCCTAACCTTAATCTAGCGGTTACAACATCTTGTAATCTAGTGATCTTGTTACTTGCTCCATATACATGTTTCATTTGATACATCTCATCATGGTAACCTATGGATCGACTAGTGCCTGTTTGCACTTGTCTACTTGCGTCAAACTCATCAATAAGTTCTTTCCTAATTACAGTTTTAAGGGTTCATTTTGACAGACCCAAGTTGTATTCAACGGTGTCTTTGTTAGACGCTAGTTTGGCGAGGGCATCAACTCTGTCATGTTTTATGAGGCCTATGTGAGAAGGTACGGGGTGGTCTAGCAGGTGGTCGCTGGTGGAACATGCCCCGCTTCAGCAGGGTAACCGACCTGCTGTTAACCTTCATCCTGCAGCAGTAATCCAGGGGGTCAATGAGGGCAGCCAGGTAGACTGAGAGGGTCGGGAAAAACCTGCGTCGCTCGTGCGCCAGGGACGATAGGAACTCTAGTTCTACACTTTCACTGGGTGTGGGAGCTCCCCGCTCCTCGAGGTTACTGCTGGAAGACTTTCCAGCAGGACTCGTATTGTCGAGTAGTGGAGAGTCTTAGTCCTAACAAGATGTCCTCCACCACTCTAGGCGAATACAGTCAGCTCAGGGAGGCACGGAGAAACACTACACGTGTAGGTAATAGGTAGTAGGCAGCTACCAAACAGGGAGGTGTTGTCAATTGGTAGACCCTGCTGCTATATGGCATCACGAAAATTGTGCCCAAGTCCCAGGTTGCTGATCTATCTTTCTGCCTCATTTACACACAATTGCAGGGTCTCAACTGTCTCTCTTACTATTGACAACACCACAAATAAAACCGTACTCATTCTTGATCTGTTTTATTCATTCTATTTTATTCTCCTATGTCAGTTGATATTAATACTGAAGCGGGTCCCACTGGTCGGGAAGGTTGTGGACCCCAGGGCCGACCTGATCATCATCAAGCTACTGGGGCCTCAACTGACGCCACCGCGGTTGCTGGAGGATCGGCTTTTTTCACGCTTCATTTTTCCAACATTCGCGGACTGAGATCCAATTTTTCTTCTGTGGAGCACCATCTATCAACCTCTTCCCCCGACCTTTTACTACTCTCCGAACTTCAACTGACCAAAGCAGCTGCACTCAAATCTTTTTAAGTCTCTAACCTTTATACCTACTTCCGTTCTAAGGGAGGTGTATGCGCCTTCTGCAATACACGTACACCTATAGCCCGACTCACGGATCTTGAATCTCCCCTTTATGATGTCATCTGGCTCAAAATATCTCTACCTACTGTGACTATTTTTCTTTGTTTCCTATACTGTTCTCCCAACTCTACCAACTATTTCGAACACTTTGCCTATCTCACTTCTTGCCATGAGTCTTTGCTATCCACACACCCCAACACCGAGATCCTATACCTAGGGGATTTCAATGTACATCACAGAGAGTGGCTTGGCTCTGCAAGGGATAACCCAGGTGGAGCTGAGGCACTCTCTTTTTCCTTACATAATGATTTGGAACAAATAATCAAACACCCTACACGCGTTCCTGATCGACACGATCAATTGCTAACATTCTTGATCTTTGTTTTACCTCTAACCCTATTCATACTCAATTTTTGTACCCTTAGGGTCTTCTGATCACAACCTTATTTCTATTAAATCAAACTGGGCACGACCACCTCCCTCACCCCCCTCTAAACGTCAATATGGCACTATCGGAGGGCAAACTGGCAATCCTTGCGATAATTCTTCACCGACTTTCCTTGGGATGAATGTTGCTTTTCCACTCGGGATGCCTCAGTATGTGCTGACAGCATTGCTGGGGTTATAGAGAGCGGTATGAGTGCATTTATCCCATCTTCTATCAAAACTTTCACAGTACAATCATGGTTTGATCGCTCCTGCTCTCTTGCTTGCAGGGTGAGAGATAGGGCATATCGAGCTATGAAACTATCTCCTTCTCCTATTACCCACACTTCTTTCATTACTTCTAGGAATCGTTGTAAGGCTATTCTTCGTAGGGCCAAGCGGAATTTTATTAAAAGAAAGACCGCTGTCCTGACTAATTCTTCCTCTAGTAAATCCTTCTGGTTCTTAACTAAAAACATCTGTAACAACTTCTGCACGCCTTCTTTTCCTCCCCTCTTCCGTCCCAATAACTCTATAGCCAACTCTCCCCCTGACAAAGCCAACCTCTTTGACATCTTATTCTCCTCTAATTCCACCTTAGACGATTCCCACTCTATCCCTCCTACCCCTGCACCTCCTACTGAACCTATGCACTTTCCTATAATCTCCACTCGCAGGGTTGCCGGTGTGTTATCCAGTTTGGATGTGAGTTGGCGCATGGACCGAACGGAATACCCCCTCGTGTTCTGAGGGAGTGTGCTGAAGCCCTGGCCCCAGTGCTTGCTCGCCTCTTCGCCTTTGCCTCAAAACCAAAACTTTTCCTTCTTCTTGGAAGCATGCCTTGGTTCAGCCCATCCCGAAGAAGGGCGACCATTCTAATCCCTCTAACTATCGCCCCATTGTCCTAACTTCATCCCTCTCTAAGATTTTCGAAACTATCTTTAACTCCCATTTTCTCCGTCACCTTGAACGCCTTTCTTTTTTGTCGGATCACCAGTATGGCTTTCGCCAGGTGAGATCTACTGGTGGTCTGCTCTCCTATTGCACCCATCTTTGGTCATCCTCTCTTAGGGATTATGGGGAAACTTTTGTCGTGGCCCTCGACATCTCCAAAGCATTTGACAGGGTATGGCACAAGTCTTTGCTATCTAAACTTCCCTCTTTTGGTTTCTCTCCCCCACTTTGTTCTCTCATCTCTAGCTTCCTTGAGAACCGATCCATGGCAGTTGTTGTCGAGGGATCGATTTCTCGCTCTTTCTCTACCAATAGTGGCGTCCCACAGGGTTCTGTTCTTTCACCAACTCTCTTCCTTCTTTTTATCAATGATTTACTTCACACTACAACTAATTCTATCCATTCTTACGCCGATGATTCTACTCTTCACTCTTCCTCACATTTTCTCCTTCCTCCTAACTCTCAAACTAGATCTGTTTCTAGAACTGATATCATTACTTCTATCAACGCGGATCTGTGCAGCATCTCTGAATGGGGAGATACAAACTTGGTTAAGTTCAATAGTAATAAAACTCAACATTTCCCAATTATACTTTGTAAATTAGACGATCTCCCACCAATTACATTTCAGGATGCTATCATCCTCCCAAATTCTGAAATAAATATGTTAGGCCTCACCAATTCCTCCAATATGTCCTGGAAATCACACATCCTTAGTATAACTAAAGCTGCCTCCCGAAAGTTGGGAATGCTGTACAGATGCCGCAGCTACTTCACTCCTGAGCAGTTGCTCCAAGTATATAAGGGATTCATTCGTCCTAACTTGGAGTACTGCTCTCATATCTGGGGTGGTTCTTCTTCTGTCCAGCTATTAGATAGGGTGGAATCAAAGACATTTCGTCTAATTAACTCTCCTCCTTTAGGCGGCAATCTCTCTTCCCTTTCTCTTCGCCACAATGTTGCTTCACTCTCACTCTTTTACAGGTACTTTAATGGGCAATGTTCAGTGGATTTGGCATCCTGTGAACCGCCGGCAAGGCTGTGGGTTCATAACACACGTCTTGCCCGCGATGCCCACCGTTTCTCCGTGGATGTCGGTCACACGAGAATAACCCGTTATAGCACCTCCTTCTTTCCTCACACAGCCAAACTGTGGAATGCTCTGCCTTCTTCTGTGTTTCCATGCTCTTACAATCTGTCTCACTTTAAAAAGCTGGTTTTCCGGCATCTTCGTGGTGTAGATTAATACAGTATAACTTTTTTTTTTATATCTACAATTTCTTTCCGTTCTTTTTTTTTTCGCCCCCCGGGCTCCGTTGTGGGGCGTTTGACCTGTGCCCGGGTGGGCTAATTCCCGTAAAAAAAAAAAAAAAAAAAAAGTGAGGTGATCTCTGTAGCCTGGTAACGAGGGATTTAAGAGGCAGGCATTCCCCAACATCAGTGGATGCGGACACCAGCCGAGTAGCTCTGAGAACCATAATTGAGCCGGCTAGTAGGGGGCCAGGAGGAGGACTTTCCCCTTGAAGCTGCGAAGCTTGTGGCAGACTCGTAGCAGGACTTTAGAGCAAGGGGGTGGGAACAGGTAGATAGAGGTCCACCTGTTCCAGTTTTCCGTGAAGGCGTCTGGGCCCCCGTGTGGTGTCGGGTGTTGGCGTCAACCGACTCATGCATGCTGGAAGCTGAGCCGATGTCGAAGAGGCAAAGAGGTCCACCTCTAGCTGACCCCACTGCTCTATCAGTGACTGAAACACACTCTGGCGTAGTGTCCAATCTACTGACGTCCCCTTGAAGATGTAGAGAACGTCGGCATAGCCGTTCTCGATCTCCTGGATATGGCGAGCTGGCAGGTGGTTTCTCCGCTGGTGTGCCTCCTTGAAGATCTGCTCCGAGAGTGACAGCAATTGGGCTGGGCGGGTCGTGCCCTGCCTGTTGAGGCAGAAAACGGCTGCTGTGCTGTCCATTTTGAAGCAGATGGCCTCGTCCTGGGTCGTCTGGTTGTCCTCCAGGAATCTCCACAGCACTTACAGCTCTTGTACGTTGATGTGAGCAGCCCTCCACTCGCCTGTCCAGCCCTCGAACTGCTGGTGACCCTTAGAAGACTGGTACCCCCAGCTTACGTGTGAGGCATCCGACGCTACAAAGAGGGTGGGAGCTGGTGGGACCCAGAGTGTCCACCAGCGCAGGGCGTCGCGGGACAGCCAGGGGAGTAGATGATTTTGATTTTGCCGCTTGCAGCGGCTACTTTATTGTGCACCCCACACTCATCCTGTGAGCAGTAGCGCAAAAGGATTACAGAGTAGGGTTTACAAAGGGTCATAATAATTAACCCCGGTTGTCAGGATATTATGGCACTGAAAGTTACACAGTATTTCATTTACATTGTTTGTTTAGTTCTATACATAAAGGGTAACTTATTCACAAATGCGTGAGAACAGGCGTGTGAGGCAGTATGTCTGGCCTCACACTTTGTTATTCACATTTACGTGGGAGGTATTCAAGCACATTGCGTATTTGGTTCTGTACATGAGAACTGACATAGATACTAAGTGCAAAAAAGTGGATACAATCTTAATATGTCGGCTATCTTGCCATTAGAGATGAAGTGTTGTGCCATTTCACACACAGTGTGCTTGGACCTGTCCCTAAAAGGTTCTATCTTCACACAGTCGAGGACGTAGTGTTCAAGTGTGTGGCCATATGTATGGCCACACACTTTACATTTAGTTTTGTTTACATCTGCTTGAGGAACATACTGCCAAAGGTACTTATATCCTAACCTTAATCTAGCTGTTACAACATCTTGTAATCTAGTGATCTTGTTACTTGCTCCATAAACATGTTTCACTTGATACATCTCATCATGGTAAACTATGGATTGACTAGTGCCTGTTTGCACTTGTCTACTTGCGTCAAACTCATCAATAAGTTCTTTCCTAATTACAGTTTTAAGGGTTCTTTTTGACAGACCCAAATTGTATTCAACGGTGTCTTTGTTAGACGCGAGTTTGGCGAGGGCATCAACTCTGTCATGTTTTATGAGGCCTATGTGAGAGGGGATCCACAACAGTTTGACCCTGACACCCCGGTCAGCAAGGCACGCATATTTGTGTCTGGCTTCAGAGACAAGAGCGTGACAACCTGAGTCGAGGGTACCAAGGGCAAGTAGTGAGGATAGAGAGTCAGTGATGATGAGACTGTCAGTAACAGTGGTTTCAATGAATTTAATAGCTGTGAGTATGGCAACTAATTCAGTTTGTAGAGTGGATGCCCAGTTGTTAATTCTAACTCCTTTCTCAATTATATTACCGTCAGGTTGAGTCACAACAATAGCACTTCCAGCCCTCCCACAGGCGGTGTTTAGAGACCCATCAGTGTAGATGGTCTGTGTGATATTATCATCAGTCTGTAGAGTGTGTATGTGTTCAAGAGCTCTCAATTTGGCAGTGTGTTGGAGATAAATGCTTTGTATAATTAATTTTTTAGGCGGATACGTCGGTATTGTGATATCGAAGGGAACTGTCCGCCAGGGTGGCAGGAAGCGCTGTTGTGTCTCAACTTTGTACAGGTGGTCTAGTCCAAATATCTTCATATGTGTAGCTGTAGTTTGGATCCATTTAGACTCAGTAGTCCCATGGTTCATACATTCTAGCAATTTTAAGGAAACAATGTTGTCAGGATCACCACGCAGAAGCCTCAGGGCTATCATGAGGTTGACTTCAATTATTCTATCTTTAACACTGGGTATACCTAGTTCTTTCCTCATATTAAGTACTTTAGTGCTCATGGGACATCCTAGGATAATTCTGAGGGCTTTATTTTGCATTTTCTCGAGCTTGTCAACGCCTTTCCCGTCACGAATGACCAGGGCTGGTGCGTGGTAATCTATCAGAGATCTTATATAGCCTAGGTACATTGTTTTAACAATTCTAATATTAGCACCATAGTGCGGGCTGTACCCCGCTACACTTCTAAGAGGTCTCAGTCTGTCAGTACATTGGCGGGTTAGCTGTTGTATGGCAGGTAGGGTACAAGGGACGGAAACACCAAGATATTTAAAAGAAGAAACATAGTCAATAGTGTTGTTACCTATCTTGAACTTGGCGGGGCCGCGTTTGCGGTTCCCAGCTTGTTTGTTGAACACCTTAGTTTTGTCAGTGGAGATAATAAGACCGAGGTGTTCACAGGCTGCGTATACATGGTTCAGGGTGGTTTGCATTTCACGATGAGTTTTAGTATGTATAAGAATATCGTCAGCATAGCTGATTGAGATATTGCTGGGGTTGTCTGGTATTAAATTTAATAATGCATTCATAAGAACATTGAACAAAGTGGGGCTAAGTACTCCACCTTGAGGGGTACCAAGTTGCATATCTTTAACTTCACTTTTGTATCCCTGAAACAGTGCAGCAGCCCTTCTGTTGGTTAGGTAACCACTTATTCAGTGTAACAGCCTACCTCCTATATCCATTTTGGCTAGTTCGTACAATATCAGTTGCCTATTGGCAATATCAAATGCAGCTTTTAGGTCAAGAAATGTGGTGTATCTGTGCCTTTCATCACCATGCACAGTTAGGAATGTGGTGATGCAATTATGTACACCTTTACCATGGGTGAAGCCATTTATGTTAGGAGACATGTGTTCTCTGATTCTATATAAGAGTCTGCCAAGAACCATCCTCTCAAAGGTTTTACACAGGCAGCTGGTTAGTGATATGGGACGAAAGGCATCAGGCTGTCCTGGTTTCGGTATTGGTACAACAATACTGCTGGTCCATGATGTGGGTAGTTGGCCCTCGGCATGACTCATATTGTACAATACCAACAATGGATTGCCTGGCACGCGCCTTAGTAGTCTAATGATGTTGTAGGTGACCCCGTCCTCTCCAGGGGAAGTAGACCTACCCCTGGCGAGGGCGGCGTCAAGCTCCCACTCAGTATATGGAACATCACACTCATCGTGCTGTTTGCCCAGCATAAAGCTAATAAGATTACTTCTCTCTACAGACTTCGCATCAAGGAGTCCCCGAGTCCTAGCTGGTAACATGTCATAGCTCGACACATGAGCCCACTTTGTTATTAGCTCATTCGACTTTTGCAGAGGGTTTGGATGGGAGACGTGTCTTCTGTTTTTACCTCTGATTATGTTTATGTCTTTCCAGGCTTTGCTGAGGGATGTAGAAGGGCGGACAAGTGAGGGGGCATGGGACGTGCAAGATCCCTGGGTTCGACCGGGATGGCAGTGTTGACCTCCCTGGTCAGGTGATGGAGAAGCAGACGACCCAGGGGCACCGCGTGTGACGCGTATTTAAGAGAGACTTCCCACTAGCGGCGAGTGAAGCTGGCCGACATTGAGGCGACAAAGAGGCGCCTGAGTATCTGTCGTGCATTGTGTGAGGAGAAACAGAGGGAAGCCGTGGAAGTGTCCCTCTCCATCCTCAGTCACACCAGTTGTTGTGATGGTGAGAGGGAAGACTTCGGGTGGCCAATGTTACCCTGGTGCTTGATTCACCTTCTTCCTTGGACGCAGCCGAGATCAGCCATTCGTCCAGGTACGTCAAGGCCGTCACAATTCTGGTGAAGACTCTCGGAGCTAGGAAGAGACCGAAGGGGAGCTGGGTAAATTGAAACACGTCCCTCTCCACCTGGAAGGCCAGAAACTTCCTGAACCTCCTGTGGATTGGAACGTACCAGTAGGCGTTTTCCAAGTCAATGGAAGATAGCCAGGCCCCCTGTTTGACATGGAGGCGAACCTGAGCTGCCCACACCATTCGAAAATGGTGCGGCTTGATAAAGCGGTTCAGACAGCTGAGGTCCACTACCAATCTCTCCCTGTTCGAGTCCTTCTTGGGGACAGTGGATAACCGGGACAGGAAGATGCGTCCTTCTGTCCTCTCCACTACCCCCTTTTGCAGCATGGACTGGACGTGCTCCTTTATGCAGTCGTTCACTTTGGTCCACTTGCTGGGTGTCCAGAGTGGAGGAGGGCGGACCCATGTCCAGGTGAGGCCTTGCCTGACGACCCTCGACGCCCAGCCGCCGGAGGGCCAGGAGTCGCCCCAACCAGAAAGGAGGCTCCTCTCCGAGTGGTCAGCAACAGGAGAACTGCTGTTGCTGACCTTTCGCTGCCCTGCGGGAGTAGCCACCCGTAGAGTGACCACCTTCACGGCGAGATTGCTGAGGCTCCTGGGGACCCTGCTCCTGGCGGGCTCGAAAGGGCGGTTCTTGGATGTTTTGGCGGGGGTTGCGGTGGGAGGCCTAAGAGCGTCCCTGGTTGTTGGAGTGCCTGGGGACCTGTCTCTGTCGTTGCTGTCGCTGCTGCTTAGGGTGCCTGGTCTGGACTGGGGTGGGGGGGGCAGCGACCGTGATGAAGGTCGGCTACGCAGCCAAGCATTCCCGCAAGACCTCTCTGGGATCAGTGATAGTGCAAAGGGTGCCAGCCATAACAGGCCTTGCCGCACTTCCGCATCCCGGTGTCTTAAGGCCTCCGAATGGAGGTTTAGCCGGGCCCCTACCGCCTTATCCAGCTGAGGGAGAAGGTTGATGGCCGAGGCGGAGGTGAGTCCGGAAGCGAAGGTAGATAGGGCCTCGTAGACGTCGGATGCCGAGTCTGGTTGGAAGGAGTTAGGGTTGTCGGCCAGTGCCTTCAACCAGGTGCCGAGTTGGGCCAGTCCTGTCGTAATGGAGAAAGCGAGGGCCACTTTCTGCCTCTACAAGGCGTCCTTGGTCAGGGTGACCTGGGCTACATGAGAGGCCTGCCATGGGAGAGAGGACTGGGTTAATTTCGGAGCCCACGGGAACCCCATCAACTCGTCCGGCACCCCGTCATCCTGGGGGGATAAAACTACAGGGGCCGGTGAGGGGGAGGTGATGGGGGTGCTGTTCTTTCCAGCCATCGCCATCCAGATCGACTGTAGGTCCAGGTCCACCTTCTCCCATGGAAAGAGGGCATGGCCACTCGGGAAGGACCTGCAGTGGACAGCACAGAACAGGAGGCCAGAGAGTCGAATGCGTCCAGGGCCACAATCGGGGACATTCCTGACAGGGTTGGGACCATCTCCCTTCTCGACAGGCGGAGCTGCTGGAACTCGAAGTACTCCGAGTCTAAGTCGTCCGCCCATCGTCGGACTTCTAGGTCAGACTGGGGAGAGAAAACTAGGTCCTCCCCCACTTTACTCTCGAAAAAGTAGCCTATTTCCCCTGGTGCCAGTGCCAGTGCTGAGCCCACTTGTACGCCCCCTGGCTGATATAGTCATCAGATGTCTTAAAAGAGAGGGAAACACCTATCGGAGTGAGGGAGGTCCCCTCTCCTGACGAAGGCCTGGTCCTTGTAGGGGCTGGTGAGGTTGCTGAGACTGACTGCTGGTCCGAGTTGGAGTAGTCAGACAGCCCCTGTGAGGACCCGACCCTCCTTGGCTCATAACCGAACTCTGATAACACCGAGGGGTCCGTGGACGGGGAGCGAGGGCGGGATCTCCGTGCCAGGATGTTGGGTGGATGAGGCCTGGGCCTGCTGCTGCTGTTGCTGCTGCGCCCGGGACCAGGAAGACAGAGCCTCCAACATCTCCAGTGGCAGAGCTGGGGAGGGGGGGGGAGTGCATTGCCCGGGGAGGACCAGCGTCTTCAGCTGCGACGTCTGGGGCTGGCCTAGACAGAGCGATGGAGAAGGTAGAGGGGTCGTCTTCCCTGATGGCACCGTGGAAGGTCGCCTGGCCCGTATGGGGGGGGGGGGGGGAGCCATAGGAGGGCGACAGGGGAGAAGGATCCACCCTAGCCGAGCCACCTGGCGCGTGCTGGTGAAGGTGGAGGTCCAGAGGGGGTGAGAACCGCCTCTCCAAAGACACTCTGGGCTGTAGGGATAACCCTGGCGGAGTCACAGGGTTTGAGGACCGCCGCTTCCTCCTTGCGAGCCCACTTCTTCTTGTGGCTGCAGCCCTCAGGCGATCTGGGGCAGGTGGTGCTTGTGGTAGGAGGACTTAGCGGTACTCCCAGAGCAGTGACGGTGGCAACTGTAGGAGGAGTGTGCACTCGACTCCCGGAAGGGCGTGGGAGAGCGCTGCGGAGAGCCCGAAGCCTCAGGACAGGGAGAGATGTACTCCGCAGTGGCTGACTGGGAAGCCAGAGGGAGGGACCTCGGCCTGGGATCCTCGGTCCACAACCGGGAACAGAGATTCTGCTCCCTCCAGGAGAGGGGGGGGTGCCCCGGTGTCTGGCAGAACTGGAGGCTGCCGCCCAGAGGTGCCGACGCTGCTGCCAGAAGATGTGGGAGGAGTCCACATCTCCATCGGCGTCGTGAAGGGGCACCACCATCCACTCATAGCACACCATACAGTGACTCGGGTCGAACCTGTTGGCGTCCATGCATGGGCCATTTTGTCGGAACCAGATCGAACACCAAGGGGCCGAGCAAGGCACCCTCTGGGTCTGGGGAGAGGGCGATGGCGAGCAAATCTGGCGAAGAAGAGAGGCCGGCGAACCAGCGTGTAAAAAGTACACGAAAAGGGAGAGACGGGGAGGAGGAAGGAGGAGGGAGAGGGGGATAGAACCCCCCCCCCCCTCTCGCACACCTGCACCACCCGAACCCAACCGAAATGAGTGGCTGTCACCTGTCCGAGAACAATATGTGAGCAAAAAAGTTCGACAATGCAACGGAATACAGACTCAGCGTGTGGTTGGGGCGATGGGAAAACAAACAGGAGAAATAACACAAAGGAGCAGGGAGGAAAGGGGGACTACAGACGCCTCTTCATGCCACAAAACCCGAGCCAGCCAACGAAACCGAGTAACGACTCGGCACTTGGGCATGGTCGAGAGAAAACACAAACAGAGGGAGAGGGAGAATGAAAATGTAGGGTAGGAAAACTGAAGCCTATTCAAGCAACAACTCCGAGACTGACAACGACACAGATAACAGACACTGCGGGTGGTCATGGCGAGGAAAAAAGAAAATAAACACAATTATGTAAAGGGAAAGGGGAGGAAGCCCAAAGGTGCACGTCCAAAAAAGGTTGAAGAGGAAGAAGGGGCACAAGTTCGGAAATCAAAACACATGGCTACAAGGCACAGGAAGGAGAGAAGGTGACAGCAGCCCACACACGAGGAGGGCCACCCACAGGGGAAAAGCAACCAAAGAAGGAGCTCCGTTAGCATGAAGCACCACATGTATAGAAAAAAGGGGGGAAGAGGGGCCTCAACATGTAAACAGGAAGAAACAGAAAGCCTGAAAATGGTCGAAGCCAGAAGGGCACCGACACAAGCCACCAACCCAAACCTAGAAAATCAACACTCCCCCTCCTTATTAACTGAGAAAGAAGACATTCTGGTCTCCTGCAGACTTAAAAAAGCACAGAGGATGTGGAAAGATATCAGACATAATGGGAGATGAAGCTGAACCAAGAAAAGAGTCTGGCGCGTCTAACTACTGCAGGAGGGGAGAAAGGAATGACACCTGATTCAAAACTCAGGTACACCATAGTACGGCGCAGGCAGTAGGAGCTCTTCTGTGCAGATACCCATTCTCTCAAGTTTCCCGTTTTCTTCAACTGCTAGTAACAGCCTAGACTAGTCTAGATGTGTTAAAATTTGGCCCTGTCACCTCCTAGGTTCCCACCTAGGTGATATCTTATGAGGTCTAATAGCAAGTGCACTAGCAAGCTCATCTCACTAAAATTGGAGTATGTGGGGTGGATAAGGACGAGGATTGTTCACTTTTGTATATAATTATGAGACTTTGGCCATATATTCTATTTGGGTTAGTAAAGATTATCTAAAACTGTATAGTACTGATCAGCGTCCCCTGGTTGCCTAATGGCTGACTGCGATAGCGCCTCCTGAACTGTTCTTCCAACTGCAACAGCTCCCTTATTTTGTTCCAAACTTACTGAAATTTGGATATGTTCTGTATCTTGACCTAACAAAAAAAATTATTAAATATAATTTTTGTCACACCAAGGTGTATTTGTTTGTATATTTGTTTGTTTCCTGAACTGAATTTTTAATCCCATATTTATGGTCTTTATTTCAAAATACAGTAATAGATATGCCCCTCTATCTGCTTGAGTAATTTTCAAAGTAGCAAAGACAGATGTACAGGGAGTTTTGGTTGACTGTTTTAATTTATGCATTGGAGGAACTATGGCTACTACGTGTTTACTTGGTGAGGCCCATCCCGGGGAAAGTCCCACCACAAGCAACAAGAATGAAAATCTCATAAACTGTTCACTGTGCATCTTCTGCCAGAATTCCAAAAGTTCAGCCAGGTTGGGGGTTTACCAAGCTCCTTGAAACTAACTTCCCTTGATGAATAAGATGGCATCAGCAAACTAGCAAACCACTAGCAAACCATAAAGCAAAGTGTCACAAGGTATGCAGAGACATCTATAACCAAACAAAGTTAATGGGTCTCAAAAAATGGCAGGCTGAAGACTCCATAAGTGATGTAACACCGGAAGGTGTGGCAAAGCTAATCAGACATTCTCATGAATCAGTGGATGAATCTGCAAAATGCTTCTTTTGTGATGGATATGGAAAACCTGGAGAACTGCACCAGGCAAATACTTATGGGCTGTACTGGAGAGTCAGGTCACCTGCACTTTGTGTGGGTGGCACCAAGTTGCTTGCAAAATTAAGTGCTGGTGATGTAATAGCAATAGAAATGAAATATCAATTGAAGTGCTTTATATCATTATATGACCAGGCCAAAGATATAAACTCTCAAAAATCGGCTGAAGATCAAGAAAATGACTTGCATAGTAGTGATAAGGAAAATCCCACATTAAAGCTAGCATATATAGTGAAAATATGCACAAAAGTCGTGTCCACTACCCAGCCACAGTGAGGTTTCGAATAGCCTTGAGTCTGAAGTTTCGAAACAGCTGGGGGAAATGCTATGGTCGGCCAACAGATGTCGCCCACTGTAGTGTGTGTGTGTGTCGGGAGGGGGGGGGGGATACAGGAGGTGGGGGCTGGATGAGAGGCAGGTTTGTTTATTATTTATACCACCATAATTTCAAGCTGCCTTCTTAACTACGTTTTGTCTTACATTTGTTTCTTTATGGTTACGAATTCATGGAACAGGTGCAGTGCCCTGGGTGCTTATTGCCGCTCATGTCATAATGATACTTTAAAGAATGGAATATATTAAGGATAAAAGTGAAATATGCAAGGATCAGGGTGAAGGGCCTTGGTGAGCTAGTTTTACTCAGCGACCACGTCACAATTTTGTTGTTAGTCCGACAAAAAGATTATGGTATTATTTAATTATATTCCACCCATCGTTTGCTTAATAAATATTTGTGATAATATGCAATATTATATAATTATATACTTATGTTAAAAAGAGTGGAGTGAAAAAGTTATCAGTATTGTATAATAGTATTCAGACTTAATCTAGGTGACTGTCCCAATTCTTCCAAGTTCCAGTGTTTAAACACCCCACCACAATATGCAAGCTTCATATATTTTGGAGTGTGCTCAGTTACTGTTAATATTGTGTGCTGAACATCATGAGCATTTCAATGATGGTAGCAATTGTAACTATATAATTATATCTTGTTATAAGACAACACATTCCATGACGTGTCATACAAATCATTGTATACCACACAATACATAATTTGCGGCTGTTAAGTTACTTTGTTATGAATTTTCATGGGATATAGTTTAAGATATCATTAAGGACTTGGATTTAAGATAACACTGTAGGTGAGTTAATATATATTAATTGTATTTACAAGCAATACTAAAATCCAAACAATACACCAATACACCTTAGTATTTGGTCCAGCCACCCATTGCATTCAGGACTTCATCAAGGCGTATAGGGATGGAGTCGACCAGCTTCAGGCACACCCCTGGTCGTCGACGTATACTCTCCCACACGTCATAAGCTTTGGCCTCTATTGCTGCACAGGTTCGCTGCTCCCCAATATCCTAATCACGTTTCATCATGGCCCAAATATGTTCAATCGGAATAATATCACATCCTAGTGTTGGCCAGTTGATGACCTCAATTTCAGGGTGATCCTGGAGGTAGTCCTTCACTATGTTGCTGGTATGAATGGGACTGTTGTCATGAACCAGCCTGATAGTGTGGGGGGCTGGAACTGCCATAGCCCAGACTGCAAGAATTAGCACTTGCTCCAAGATGTCTACATACTGCTCACCAGTAAAACGACCATTGATCTTGACCAGTTCACCTGGCCCATGTGCCCACATCCACCCCCAGAATGACACTGACACCCTACCACTCACTGCGTGATGTTGAATGTGTTTCTCATGGTAGCGTGTGTTGGGGGGCCGCCAGCACTGCCTTGCTTCAGCTTCCACTGACCTGAACACCGTTTCATCGGTAAATATAATGGTTCTCCAGTATTCTTCTCTATGTGGAAGGTGTTCCAATGCAAAGCCGAGTCGACACTCCTTGTGAGTAGGTGTTAGCCACCATTTGTGAGCTGGATTATGGCAGTCGATCCCGGCTTCATGAAGTCGGCGTCTCGTCGTCATGTGGTGGCAGTTGAGGCCCAGATTTCTTGTATGCTCCACTGATGTTCGCATTGGATATGCCGTTACAGCTGCCACGATCATGGCGTCCATCCTTGCCGACGTTACTCGTGGCCTCCCGCTCCTCCCCACTTCGAGAGCATTGTTCTGCACAGTTTCCCCGCTCTCCACATCCCGATGATTTGGCCTTGCTCAACAATTACTGCCGACGAATTGGCTCGTCCTGCAGGCATATCTGAAATGGCAGAGTAACATTATGTTGTGGTAACTGATGCAGGTTTTTATATACTAGAGTAAATTAATGTTATTAGTAACACCTAGGTTAAGTATTATGACTCTGACATAACGTTTTGGTAAATCTTTTTTAGGATCCACTTCCCAAGAAACCCTTCCTATTTCATGTTTTCATAGTGAACTGAAAGTGGATCCCCCCCCCCCCCCTTAAACCTCCACCACCACCCCTGCGACTGTAGAGTGAACATTCGCCGTTAGTCATCATCATCATCAAGATTTAGTTTAACCAGACCACTGACACCCATTTGAGTCTCTCCTAGGGCTGGCCAGAGGGATTAGTTAATATATATTTGTGTTTCTATAATTTAGTGTTATATTGTTTGGAGGAGATTAATGTATTTCAAAAAGGTCAAAACTGAACTTAAGTAGAAAATTTGGGGGTCTTTGCTAAAATATCTTACATTGTAGGGTTAGTGAAGCACATTGTTGGATACCGATTATAAATACGTAGGGCATTCAATGAGAATTGGACTGTTATTTGTGTTCGGCAGTTGGAGCATATAGGTAGGGCTCCATTAGGGGAAGACATGAGTTGGCCATGCGTCAATCGCGTATGCCCAATTCTTAGACGATTCAAAATAGTTTCGTGATGTCGAGAGGATTGTTTTGATGGTGAACAAGGATAAACTGATGATTTGATCATTTTTAGCTTATGACTAGTTGGTTCAGTTTTCCAGGACTTTTGCCATCCGAAAAAATGCTTATGTGTATAGAAGATTTGCAACTCAATATCACATATTCTTTCACCTATACAAATATCTGCTGTTAATCATGGGACACCCTGCAATAGTATAAGGACGACATGGGCTATGCTGACAAAGTAATGTGATTTACCTGTGGGTGGCGCCAACCTTGGTAAAAACTTGTGTATTTTCAGTGACTACCATTACTGGTAGTCACGGAGAATTAATTACTGGTGTGCCCATCATTTGCACCGTCGTAGCCATGAACGGCAGAGATATGATCGTTGTACTGTAGTGCTTTTATTTACCCGTTACACATGTCTCACTATGTTTAATAATATTGACTATCGTCATGACATTCTTATTGTTATCAGTGATTGCGGAATTCACGATGTTATGCTCCACCTACACACAGCCTGTTACTAGACTAACCCCCACCTCCTCTATCACCCCCCCCCCCCCACACACTACAGTAGGCGACATCTGTTGGCCGACCATAGCATTTCCCCCAGCTGTTTCGAAACTTCAGACTCAAGGCTATTCGAAACCTCACTGTGGCTGGGTAGTGGACACGATTTTTGTGCACTATAGTACTTACTGAAGCCCAGGTTGCCACATCAGGTAAAGCAGACTCATATCTCTCATCAGCTCCTCTAAGGCGTACGAAGTACACACACCATTTTTTTTTTTTTCCAGGTTAAGGCGAGGAAAGGATGGAAGGCATGTTGGGGCTCAAGGCACAGCCAGACATGAGGGATAGAGAAGTCACGACAGATAGTCGTGGGGGGAGAGGTTAGAAAAGAAATTTAATGGGTTAAAAAGAGGGGGGGCGACACCCCTTGTTTTTCATATTACAGAGTTTGATGGCTAACTAAGCTAACCTAGGACTTAGGATGAGGTTGCACAATGGTTACTTTGGTAGACAATGACTAGTTTGATTTTACAATTATATGTTTATTAAAATCTTAAACTGTATTACGTTATGGACTCACTAGATTGTGACTTGTTAAATTTTATCTTATATCAACTAAGTTTGAATATAAGGTGGATCACTGTGGCGGACATAGATGGGTCGCGGGTTGGGTTGTTGTAGTGCAGGCAAACTCCAGGGCCACCAGGCGTGAGGTTACCCTCCGTTGGTGTCTTTCCCCTTAGGTGGTCTGGGCTGTGAGGGTCGTCCAGGAGCTTGTCCCAAACCTACTTCCCTCGGCGGTGGAACCTGACGTTGAGGGCTTCTGTTTTATTTCTCAGGTGGATGGTTTCCACTGACTTCTGGTAGGGTGGCACTTGGCCACTGGCTGACCTCAGACACTTGTCTTAGAATCTCTGTAGTTATTGTAGTTGGTCTTCCCGAGCGTGACGAGTGGTATATGTGGGTACTCCAACACAGGCCTCACCAGCGCCTTGTACAGGTGGACTTGTATCTTCTCAGGCATCAGTTTAAAACGTTTTAATTTGGCGGCGGCGACTTTGGCTTTCTTAAGTCTGTCCTTCACATGGGAAATGATGCCCGTCCAAGAGATGATGAGGCCGAGCAACCTGCCTTGTTTAGAGTACTTAATCTCTTCGTCGTCGATCATCAAAAGCGCCGGCTTGAATTTGGCTATGGGTATGACCTCGAATTTCGTTTTGTTTGTTTTTACTTTCCATTTATTTTCATACTCCGAGATATCCTCTATTGCCCGAGCAGTGAGTCGCGCCATCCTTGCTGTGGACCTTCCTGGGCAGGTGACGATCTGTGTTACATCGTCGGCATACATGACGTACTTGCTGTCGACGATTGGGGGTGGCAGGTCAGCCGTGTAAAGCGTGTAGAGGGTTATTATCTTCTGAGGGCTATGTTTTGGATTGCTTGTATTTTGAGTTTATTTGATTTTGATATAGTGTTAAGTGGAATTGGGGGATATTACAGGTGTGGTCTGACTAGTGTTTTGTAAAGGTGTAGTTGTATATTAGTGTTTAATTTGCGAAATCTTCTGAGTTTAGTTAGTTGGACCCTGGCTTTTGCAATTCTTTCTGTGATATGTGGTAGCATGCCGTTCCTTGTGATTTTGAGGCCGAGGATTTTCCCATTTTCTACGTATGGAATGTTTTGATTGTTGACCATTGTTAGGTTCTGAATAATAAGTTCTATATACAGGAGAGAACACAAACACCTGTATAGTTTTGTAGGTTCGGTTTACTGGATAAGAGTATGTACACAAAGGAGAGCAGCACTCTCTCTTGACTAGGCTCCCGGTCAACTGCTATAGGCGACGTATGGCAAGTGATACATTAGCAGCTTCCATACGTCGCCAGGCACATTAATTAAGCGTGTGGGATATGGTAATAACATTGCCACACGCTGCTAGCTAGGCTGAATAAATAATACATAAATGGAGCACATACATAATATACATACATGATATATAATCCAGCATACATAATATACATACACCTCCCTCCCCCCTATACGCTCATAGCAAAGTCTTGAGCGGACCTTTTCTTTTGGATCCGTTCTGAGCGTCGAGGGACTTCATCACTGGGAAGGGTATGGGACTCAACACTGGTGGCGGGGCCAGCAGAAGGCATTGTTACGGGTCGGAGAAAACGGCGGTTCCTCCACCACACACGACCACTGGGTAACCGCACCTGGTAGTCCCGTGACCTGCCGAGACCCATGACTACGCCTACTTTGTCCCAACGTAGGGAGGTCGGGTCCTGAACACGGACTTGGGTGCCGACACTCAACCTGGGGAGAGAACGGGCGTGGTCATTGTAGCGGGCGACGACGTCCTGAACACGTTCGGCGGCTCGGCGATCACAATCCTCTGTCTTGGCCTGCCACTCCTTGGAGAAGGATTGAGGGTGAGCAGGGACACAAGAACGAAGGGGGCGTCCATACAAAACCTGGGCAGGGGAGCGTCCGGTGTAGTTAGGTGTGTTGCGGAGTTCAAGAAGACCCCTGTCGAAGGCCTCGCAGTCAATGTTCCCAGAAGGGGCCACCTTAAGGATGAGGTGCTTCAGGGATTTGACAGCAGCCTCAGCGTGGCCGTTGGACTGCGGGTAATGGGGCGATGACAACACATGCCGGACTCCCCATCGGTCAAGGAACGCAGCAAAGTCCCGGCTTGTGAACTGAGGCCCTCCGTCGGTTCGCAGGCGTACAGGAACGCCCACGTCACGGAAGTAGTGGCGGAACTTGCTGATGGTGGCGGCAGACGTCGTGTCATTACCGCACTTGATGACAACCGGCCAACCAGAGAGACGGTCGACGATAACGAGGAAGGACTTTCCTGACACACAGAAAAAGTCGGCCGACACAGACTCAAAGGGGCGGGTGGGGTTGTCGTCACTCATAAAGGGTTCCTGCTGCTGGCTGGGTTGTAATACTTGGCAGGGCTCACACGCACGGACAACATTGGAGATGTCGGAGTTGATGCCGGGCCAGAACACCGTCTGTCGTGCACGTCGTTTGGTGGCCTCAGCTCCACGGTGACTGTCGTGAAGGCGGGCCAAGGCGTGGGGACGTGATGCAGCAGGGACAACTACACGTGCTCCGTACAGAACAAGGTCTCCGTCGCAGTAGA
Source organism: Homarus gammarus (assembly GCA_958450375.1). Lineage (NCBI taxonomy): Eukaryota > Metazoa > Arthropoda > Malacostraca > Decapoda > Nephropidae > Homarus > Homarus gammarus. Next base: position 220,575 of record CAUDMG010003786.1, read on the forward strand.
GTTCATCGCGGAGTTTCCAATACGGGAGCAGGGTGTTGTGAAGATCGTAGCGGTTGCTAGGAAATCCATTCCTCACACACTCGACGAGTCGGACATAGGAAGGGTCATCTCGGGCCGCTGTTCGAAGGTCCTCCATTGCCTTGTCGTCATCTGGTGACAGGTCCGAACGAAGGGATTGGACGGCATGGAGAGTGACCACAGTCCTGACGGAAAGAGCGAGGTCGGCGTCGAGTACATGGTCTTCTGGAGTAGGGCGGCTGACAGGGGAGCGGGATAAGGCATCAGGGATGCAGAGCTCCTTACCAGCACGCCACACTGCAGTGAAGATGTACGCCGAGAGTTTCTCTTTCAGACGCTGGAGGCGAGGGTTCTCAACGGCGTCTAGCGTGTAGTGGTTGAGGATCGGGACAAGCGGGCGATGGTCGGTCACTAGGTGAAAGTATTGCAGGCCTATGAGGTAAAACCTGCACTTGGACATCGCCCAAACCGCAGCCAACAGCTCCAACTCAATAGTGGCATAGCGCGTCTCAGTGTCAGAGAGGAAACGCGAGCCACACTGGACGAGCCGGAACTGCCCTCCACCATGATCCTGCAGTAGGGCGTATCCCACGCCATACAAGCGTGAGGCATCTGTCTGCAGAACTGTCGGCAAGGCTGGGTCAAACGTGGCGAGGACAGGTGGACGAGACAGGGCCTGTTTCACTTGCTGGAAGGCCTTGTCGTGGTCGGGGGTCCACAGGAATGTCCTCTTGGGGCTCATCAGGGGGCGAAGTGGTTGAGCAGCTGCGGAGATGTCCGACGAAAACTCTGCTAACTGGTTGACGAGACCGATGAAGGACCTCAAGTCGGTCAGGTTAGCAGGGGTGGGAAAATCCGTAATGGCGCGGACCTTTTCCGGGTCAGCTGCGATACCATTCCCTGAGAGGGTGTACCCACAAAAGTCAACTGAAGAGCTGGCCAGAACAAACTTGTCGGCATTTAGGGTAATGCCGTGCTTCCGGCACCTGTTGAGTACCTCGTAGATACGGCAGAGGTGATCCATATAATCCTCGTCGTACACGAGTATGTCGTCGACCACTTTCACGCAGTTTGCCAGACCTTGTAGAGCCATATCACCTCGAAGACAGAAAGCGTCTCCTGTAGCGGCGAATCCCATGGGGCCACGGCAATAACTGTAACGTCCATGCGGGGTGATGAACGTTGTGAGTGGTCGGTCTTCCTCGGCAAGCTCTATCTGCCAGTATCCACACAGGGCGTCCATCGTCGTGAAGAAGCGCGCCTTCGGGTTCACGCTGCGTATGGCTGCAAAGGGCGTGGGAGAAGGGTGCGCAGGACGAGACACCTGGTTGTTGAGCTTGGAAAGGTCAGTGGTGATCCGAACACCACCTTTAGGTTTTGCGACGACAACCATCGGGTGACACCATGGAGACGGGTCATCGCCGGTTGGTACTATAATTTCTTGGGCGACCATGGAGTCCAGCTCGTTTTTGACCGCCTCGCGGAAGGCCAGGGGAACCAGTCGAGGGGTGTAAATAGCGAATGGCTTCGCGTCGTCCCTCAGGTGGATCCTCATGGGGGGGCCTGCCATCTTCTTGAGAGGCTTGGATTCCAGAGCGGACTTGGTCACCAGAACGTCGCTGAATTCCTTCAGGAAGTACTTCCGAGCATCCGAAGGAGAGGTGTCACTGGCAAGAGGCAGGGGTAGGGCGGCAGCAGGGTCGTTGCTGCTCCCTTTTTGCACCCTGTTGGCGTGTTTTACCTCAAGAATAGGTTTGGGGAAGTCCTGGGAGATGATGGCCAACTCCTGACAATGTCTGTAGGACAGCAAAGGAGTCTGGACACCGTTATGCACATCAATCCAGGCTTGACACGACCTGTTGCCAAAGGTGACTTGTGCTTGGAGTGAACCCAGGGCCGGGGTCATCTGTGAACCATCTGCCATAAAGCGGAGATCCTTGGGGGGCGGTCCTAGATCACTTGGAGAGAGCCCCAAGCATTGCAAATGCTGGGGACCGATGACTGTAGCATCAGCGCCGGTGTCGGGCAACATCTGAAGACGGGATGACACACCGCCGTAGGTCACGATGACGCTGATGTACTGGGGGACTTTGGTCCTGGGACGCGGGGGGGAGCACACATTCCTAATGTGGCTCGAGCGTTGTCAGGAGTCGTCGTACCTCTGATTGGAAGACTGTGGGCGGCCCTCTCTGGTGGAGGGGGGCTGAAGCTTCCGCCGACGCGGTCCCTTGGGTATGTTGGAAGGGCAACACTTGTCATAGTGGCCCAGACGACCACACACATTGCACTGGACGCGTTTGGCTGGGCACCGTACTGTGAGTGACCAGTGGCCCTTACGGTCACAACTGTTGCAGGTAGACTGAGCAGCTGGACACACCTGTGTTCCGTGCTGCTTACCACAGTTGTTGCAAAATAAACCGGGCGTGGACATGGTGGGCGAAGGCGTAGGAACGGACTTCTTGTCCTTCTTGTACCGGGACACAGCGCGTACAGCTGTAGGGGGAGCACGGATGGCAGAGGTGGCACACCTGGCAGCCTCATAGGAGCGACATATCGTCAACACATCCTTAAGAGAAGAGGAAGAGTCGAGGGAGGTGAGGCGTTGGACAAGTTCCTCGTCCTTAACACCCATCAGGATCACCTGCCTCAACTGGGTCTCCTCGCACTGCTGGTGGTGGCCTGGACATATATCTACCTCTTCCGAGGCTCTCTTAAGACGCACGTAAAAGGCATCAAAAGACTCACCCTCCATCTGTCTGCAGCTAAACAATTCCCTCCTGCGCAGAGCTTCATTCTGCTGTCCTTTGATGTGCCGTTGTAGAACGTCCAGTACCTCCTCTACAGACAGCAAAGAGGTTGGGGGTACCTGCAACGTATGTTCCAAGACACGCTGAATTTCCAAGGACAGGCACATGCGCAGCTGGATGAGTTGTTTAGGCTGTGACAAACTCTGGAGATCCACCATTGTAGAGTAGTCAGTCCACCGTCGCCGCCATTCACGAAAAGTCTGGAAAGTCTCATCAGGCTTCAAGATGGGCGGCGTTTGAGCTGCTGCTTTAGGTGGGGCTGGGGGGCGTGAAGGAAGCATGGATGAGGTATCTGAACCAGTCAGTACCGAGGCAGTGTTAGAGCCAGGGGCTTGGTTAACAGTGAGGCGAGATATCAAGGCTTCAAACCGTTCACTGTCTTCCAATCTCCGTTGGTTGTCTCGTTCTGCCTCTGCTTGCCTTCTGTGCTCATCCGCCAAACGTCTGTGGGCTTCATCCTCGCGTTTCTCATCTCTCATAAACTTCAGTAAAGCAATTATCTCTGGAGACAACGCTGAATATTGAGGTGAGGGACTGCGCGATGTGGGGGCTGAAGCGTCGTGGCCGGTCTGGTCATCCATCTCTGCGGGGCTATCACCCGCCTGGGTCATCCAGACGCTGGGTCCACGGCTACGTAAGGCGTGAGACATAACTACTTCCTCTGTGTACTATGTCTTAATCAGTGTTGACCGGTCAGCCCGTCGTATCAACAAGATTTCAGACAAAAAATTAATTAAATACACAGATAAGTAGGTTATATATATAAAATATATATAAGGAAGCCGCGCGGTCAGCGAGTGTTAGTACGTGTGAGTGTGTGTCCCGGGCCGGCAAAGCGTCTCGCCCCAGCTGTGAGGGGGGGTGGAGGCGGCGCTGTGAGGGGGGTGGAGGGAGAGGCGCGGCGACTCCCAGTCAGTCTAGTTACCCTCAGGACGCGGTCAGAGACGGGTGCACTGAACTTTACTCCTTACAAATGCCCAGAACGTGCCGTATACCTTGGGAATCCTTTAGAACAAGGTCACACATGAATGGCACGAACACACAATGCACTAAACACTTCACAGAAAATCACTGTCACTGACACTGCTCAAAGTTGCTGAAATTCTTCGAGGAGAGATGGCGCGGGAGTTGACCCAAGGCTTGACCCAAGACGGGAGGGGACCCTAGCCGGCTTTCTACAAACTTTGCACTATCACTCGTAATTATCCAGTAAGACTACGCACTGCGCCATGTTAGGTTCTGAATAATAAGTTCTATATACAGGAGAGAACACAAACACCTGTATAGTTTTGTAGGTTCGGTTTACTGGATAAGAGTATGTACACAAAGGAGAGCAGCACTCTCTCTTGACTAGGCTCCCGGTCAACTGCTATAGGCGACGTATGGCAAGTGATACATTAGCAGCTTCCATACGTCGCCAGGCACATTAATTAAGCGTGTGGGATATGGTAATAACATTGCCACACGCTGCTAGCTAGGCTGAATAAATAATACATAAATGGAGCACATACATAATATACATACATGATATATAATCCAGCATACATAATATACATACAACCATGATTGGGTAAGGTCTAGTTTTAGCTATGTGAATTATCTTCAGTTTTTGTATGTTAGTTTTAATTTTCCATGTCCTTTCGTAATTGTTTATGGTTTCCATTTCTCGGCTAGTTCTGATTGCCATCATTTGTTTTGATTTCCCTGGGTATTGGATAATTTGTGTTACGTCGTCTGCGTATGCAATGTACTTTGAGTTTCTTGGTTTGGGCATGTCCGCTGTATATATGGTGTATAGTGTTGGTGATATGTTGCTGCCTTGGGGTACTCCACTGTAGAGGGTAAAGTTTTGACCTATGTAGTTGTCGATGGTGAGTTTGCCTTGTCTGTTGTCGAGGAAATTGCAGAGGAGAGCCGTGATGTTGGGTAGCATGTTGAGTTGAATGATTTTGTATTTGAGCCCTTCATGCCATACTTTGTCGAAGGCTTTGCTGATATCTCTGAGTACTATGTTACATTGGTTTCTGTTGCTGGCTGCATTTGCGATGGCTTCATATATTAGGGCTATTGCAGTGTAGGTGCCTCGGTTTTTCCTGAAGCCGTGGTGTCTATGGTTGTATTTGTCTTCATACTCTAGGTAGTTTCTTAATCTCTGGGTTATTATTTTTTCAAGGATTTTGCCAGGTGTTTCGAGGAGTGAAATAGGTCTGTAGTTTTCTGCCTGTGTTGGGTTCTTTCCTTGCTTTGGAATGAGTCATATTTTTGCCTTTTTAAATTTGGATGGGAAGAATCCGCTTGCTATTGATGCATTGAAGTTGTCTGCAAGCTGTTTCATCATTTGTGGTAGTATGTTTTGCTTCACAGTTTTGTTTATTTGACTTATTCCTGGCGATTTATTCTTGAAGCTGGCAATTGTTTTTGTGATGTCATATGTAGATATTGGAGCAATTGGTGGATCGTTATTATCTAGCGTGTTGGGGTTGATTGTCCTGGATTGTTGCCATTTGTCTGTGTTTTGGTTCAAGTGTGTTTCAACCACGTGTTCTGTTTCTCTGCAGAAGTCTCGGTTGTCCTCATCGGTGATTTGGTAGATGCTGCTCCAGAATGTTCTGAATATTGGTTCCTTGAGTTTAGGTTCTGTAATCTTCTTGCCACTGTTGTCTATAAGGTAGCTGCTCTCCTCTGAGTTGGTTCCCAAGAGATTTTTTATTTTAGTCCAAAAGGCTTTTGGGTTTCTGTAGTCCGCCTGTGTGTTGGTTATTAGCTGGTTCCATTTTTCTCGTCGTGTTTTACTTTGCATCTCTCCAGTAGTTCTTCTTTAAGGTTTCTATATAATGCAGTGATGTGTGGGCTCCAGTCATATGTTTTTATAAATCCATGCAGGTTGGTGAACCTGGTTTGGTTGATTTTTTCTTCGTGTGTTAGTTGTGCATGTGGTAGTGTGCGATATGTTGTTCTTGGGATGTAATTTTTCATGGCTATTGTGATTTTCGAATACTAGGTTTCTAAGGCAGTATCGATCTTGTTGGTGTTTTTGTTGTGTTGTTGTTGAGATTGTTGGACCTGCAGACATGGAAGGATACTGCAGGTTGCAAGTGTGAGCGGACCCCCGATCAGTGGACGCTTACCACCAACCCCCACTCTTGGACGTGGTCAGTTTCGGAGTGGCGCGCCCCCCGAACTGGGATCCGCACTTGCTGGGAGAGGATACTTTCTAAGCAATCTGGGTGGTGGGTATCGTGTGATGACCCGGAGAAGGTGGTGAATGTGGTTTGTTTGGGCCTTTCGGGTTAGAATGGCCGCTGGTGTTGTGTGTGCTTCTTGGAAGTTTTGAGTTCTGTTTCGGAGACTTTGTGTGACTTCGCATTCGAGGAGATAGTGTTCAAGTGGGTTGGCTGCTGGCTCCTGACGGTAAGTGCATTCCATGACGTCATTTCCGATCATCTGCCAGGAGCACTTGTACCCTAGTCGTAGTCGATGAAGGCTGACTTGGGTTTGTCTTGGTGTTTTCTTGTCCGCGAAAGATGGTTCCCCTTTTGTAGCCGCCAGGTACCATTTGGCTGATTGGGAACCAGCGTTGAATGCGTGAAGGAAGCTCTTTTGGATGTGGCGCTTGGTAGTCCTTCTGAGGTGATTCTTGATCTGTTAGTTGTGCATGTGGTAGTGTGCGATATGTTGTTTTTGGGATGCAATTTTTCATGGCTATTGTGATTTTCGAATACCAGGTTTCTAAGGCAGTATCGATCTCGTTGGTGTTTTTGTTGATGATGATGATGATGATGATAATGGAGATAAAATGGCAATGGCTTGCCATGGGAAGGAAGAGAAGAGGTAAGGTAGAAGGAAAGTTATGAAACGGGAAGTTAAGTACTAGAGAATAAGAGCAGGTGGGCTATCCACCTAGCAGAGACGATTTGATTGGCTGTGGTGAAGGCCGCACTAAGAGGTCGCCCGACCTCGAGGGAACAGGGGGGTGGGGGGTGGGGGGAGGAGGCTAAGCTAGCTAGCAAGGGGGTGCTTGTTATTGTGTTAGTTGGAGAGGTCTACTAGGCCCTTGTGTAACTAGTAGAAAACTCTCATCTTTTATCTTATTGGCGTCAAGAAGTTTTTTTTTTATGCTGTGGTATATAATTGCGTAAGTTGGGAGAGGTCTGCTAGGTCCTTGTGTAGCTAGTAGAATACTCTCATCTTTCGATTACTGTTTAGTGTACAATAGTTCTGGCTCTTGAGGGTTATGGAGAAGGCTTTTTGGCCACCAGTTGTGTGATCTTCTGGTGTCCTCTGTTTTTAGTCGATTATATATTTCGTCTTCCATGACTTCTAGTTTGTGCCATACTGCCTGTGCTTGGCTGTATGTTCTTATGTTCAGTGGTAAAATGTTGCAATTTTCGTGAAGCTCTTTAATTTTGTTTGTGTATGAGGGACGTTGTTTGGAGGCTCTGCGGATGGCTTTGTTTTGTGTTGCCTGGAGTTTTAATTGGTTGGTAAGGCTGATCGTGTTTAATGGTATTGGCGGGTATTCAAGATGGGGGCGGACAAGTGCTTTCAGTAGGTGTAGTTGTATTTTCTCTTCCATTTTGCTGAATCTTCTTAATTTGGTAAGCTGTATTTGGGCTAGTCTATTGCGCTCTGTTATGTGTTTATTTATTCCGGTTCTTGTTATTGTTAGCCCCAGTATTTTTCCTTCGTTTGAGTATTGTATTTCTTCGTTGTTTACTGTGATTGGTGCTGGGTTTATCCTTGAAATGTGTATGATTTTTAGTTTCTGTGTATTAGTTTTTATTTTCCATGTCTTCTAGTAATTATTTATTTGTATTATGGCGCGAGCTGTTTTTAATGCCATCATCTGTTTGGCCTTGCCTGGATGGCGGATGATCTGGGTGACATCATCAGCATATGCGATGTATTCACCGTGAATTGGTGGCGGCAAGTCTGAAGTGTAAATTGTGTAAAGAGTTGGGGATAAATTACGTCCTTGTGGTACTCCACTATAAAGTCTGAAGCTTGGGCCTTTGTGATTGCCTATTATAATGTGTGCTTCTCTATTGTCCAGGAAATTACACAGTAGAGAGGTGAAGTTGTTAGGGAGTTCTTGATTGGTTATTTTATATTTAAGTCCCAAGTGCCAGACCTTATCGAACGCTTTTGCCAGGTACCTTAAAACTATGTTGCACTGTTTCGTATATAAGGGCTATGGATGTGTTTGTTCCTCTGTGTTTCCTGAATCCGTGTTGTCTAGGGTTGTATTTGTATTCCAGTTCCAGGTGTGTTCTTAATCGTTGGTTAATTATTTTTTCCAAAAATTTTCCCGGTGTTTCTAAGAGAGAGATTGGTCTGTAGTTTTCTACTGGTGTGGGGGCGTTTCCTGGTTTTGGTATCAGTCTGATAATTGCTGTTTTGAATTTCTTTGGGTAGTAGCCTGAAGCTATGGATGCATTGAATATATTTCTTAGTAGAAGTACCATGTTGCTTGGTAATTGCTGTAAAATGAGTTTATTTATTTTACTGACTCCAAGAGCCTTGCTCTTAAAGCTATTGATTGTTCTTACTCTTTCGTCCACCGTGATTGGTTTGTTTATTGGGGACATGTCATCCAGTGTATTCAGGTCGATCGTGGGACTCGGTTGCCAAATATGGGTTATTTGCGACATATGGTTGGATACTTCCCTCTCTGTGGTCATGCTCATTCACTATTCGTCGTGATTGGACCTCTCTTCTGATCCTTCACAGCCAAGCCAGCCAGCCTGTCTCTTACCGTTGACGACCGGAACGCAAAATATCACCTCACCAACCAACACTTCTACACTTGGGAAGCTCGTCTCTGACAACGCCCTCTCTGTGCCTCCCCACTGACCAGGGGTGACTCCTGATCAGAGGCAACCCAGATTGGGTGCTCTGCGACGGTTTCCTGTAGCGGACGTCGGCCGCGACCCCACTGGTGTTTCATGCACCAGTGGCTATTCTTCCTTTATTCTTTCTTCTATTTCGCTCTGGCCTGGGGACCTGCATCCTAGAGGCGTATTCGTCCTTGGATCCTCCCTGTAAATGTTCACCTCCCTCCCAGGAGTTTGTGAACACGAAAGGGAGAAGGAGCAGAACCATCCCTCTGCCGAGCCTTCCTGGGAAACCGTGATCGTGCGGGTCCACCCGGGAAGGGGGTCGCATATCCTGTATCCCCCCCCCCCCCCCCCAAGTAGGTGCACTAGGGCTCACGCCTATAAGTGAGCAGATTAGATACACACTAGGGAAGTAGGCTCCCTTGACGGGGCTCTGGGAGAGATACACGGGAACCACCTTTCGACCATTCGACCGACAAAAGGCGGTGGGAGGTGTTGTAATTCCTGTGGTAGGTTAACTCACCCAGACTAGGTAAGCTACCTATCGTAATTCAAAAGGTGGCTTGTCCACCTTGCCCCCTCTACAATGAGGGCACATAGGGTAAGGATACGCTCTCTTGATGGGGATGTAACCGCACCACAGAAGAGCTCACTAGCCGAACTGCTCGGCACAAAACTACTAATAAAGATCACGAGCCTTATTACAACCAAGGATTCATTCATCGCCCTCTGCCTGACAGAAGAAGACGTTGACTCCTTACTATCGAACGACAGCATAAAGGAATTGAAGAAGCAGCGATTCAAAGTAGTAATCCCACCACAACTAAGAGCCAGGAAGACTGTAGTACTGAAACAAAGAAATCAATGGGCCAAAGTAGAGGAGGTAGTTAAACTACCTAAACTACCATCTATGCTGAAAATTAGGTTTCAGGATATATGAATGGCACAAAAAGCAATACAGGAAGGATTTTGTCTCTCCTACTACCATATAGGCAGCAATCAAGTTGAAGAGGAAGAATTTTTTCCCATCACGCCTTGCTGGAACTGCTACAAATATACCCACTTAGCCACGGACTGCCCGAACAAAAACACAAAATACTGCTCCGAATGCTGGGAGGAGAGACATACATTTCGGGAGTGCAAAAGCAGTGTAACTCCTAGGTGTCTCAACTGCCAAGGGGACCACAGAACACTGGCAGCACGCTGTCCAGCAAGGAAAGCGATTGTAAAGGAAAGGAGGAAAATTGAAAAGGAAAGAGCACAGGAAAAGCAAAACAGGACCTGCTCGGCTGTAACCAAATTAACAAAGGAAACAACTAAAGTCCTTGAAAAGGTAGCCTCACAACCCCCAGCTCAACCTATAGTGCTCAACCTGGGAAGTCAACTATCGGTTAAAATCATGACGGCAATAATACACGCCCACCTCTTGAATATTGCCAAACCAGGATGCTTTGCTAAAAGGGTAAAGGAAATGTTTCCGGCAAATAACCTCCCAGACATGGAATTCCCCAACGACATCCCCTCATCAGAAATCTTCAACCTGATCTATAAACCAGCGGAAACCACCAGTCAGGCGCAAGTCACCCAATCACAAGCCACTACCGACAACCCCCCCCCCCCCCCCAACCAGAAAGTAGCGAAGAGGGAATGGAAGAAGATGAAGAGGAGCAGGAACCCATTTCACAACATGAACCTGTTATACATCCTGAACAAGCGTTCGTATATAGCACCCCTAAAAAGAACAAAACGGGAATTGTGGCACCACCACCGTCACCAAGAAAAAGGACTGAGAATCAGGACCTCGGGGAGGAAACCGGTATCAGGTTTTACACCTACTCAGCCCCCCAAATACTCTCAACCGTTGTTGTTGTTGTTGTTGTTGTTGAGATTGTCGGACCGTAGTCCGACACAGGCCTTTGCCTATAGGCGGCCCGTTTGGTGGTTCCGGCTGGAGCTCCAGGAGCAGCCAGACCGGATTGGGATTGGAGGTGGTCCCACCTGCAGATGGAAGGATACTGCAGGTTGCAAGTGTGAGCGGACCCCCGATCAGTGGACGCTTACCACCAACCCCCACTCTTGGACGTGGTCAGTTTCGGAGTGGCGCGCCCCCCGAACTGGGGTCCGCACTTGCTGGGAGAGGATGCTTTCTAAGCTATCTGGGTGGTGGGTATCGTGTGATGACCCGGAGTAGGTGGTGAATGTGGTCTGTATGGGCCTTTCGGGTTTGGGTGGCCGCTGGTGTTGTGTGTGTTTCTGGGGAGATTTGAGTTTTGTTTCGGAGGTTTTGTGTGACCTCGTAGTCGAGGAGATAGTGTTCAAGTGGGTTGGCTGCTGGCTCCTGACAATAGGTGCAATCCATGACGTCATTTCCGATCATCTGCCAGGAGCACTTGTACCCTAGTCGTAGTCGATGAAGGCTGACTTGGGTTTGTCTTGGGGTTTTCCGGTCAGCGAAAGGTGGTTCCCCTTTTGTGGCCGCCAGGTACCATTTGGCTGATTGGGACCCGGCGTTGAGTGCATGAAGGAAGCTCTTTTTGATGTGGAGCTTGCTGGTCTTTCTGAGGTGATTCTTGATCTGTTGCACGCTTGCTGGAACTTGGATGTGTACGCTACTAGAACGTGTAGCTACCTTGGCTGCTTCGTCTGCCACGTCGTTTCCTCCGATCCCTACATGACTGGGAATCCAGTGTAAGACGACTGGTCGGTTTTGGCTTTGGAATTCCTGTAGCTGTGCGAGGATGGAGGTGATGATGTGCACGTTGTCTCTTGGTTGACTGTGTTGCAGCGCCTGCATGGCCGATTTTGAGTCCGTATGAATTATGATGGACTTGTTGTGTTGTGTTGCAGCGTGTTGTAGGGCCTTTGAGATTGCTACCAGTTCTGTTTGTAGGGTGGAGCAGTCATTGGAAAGTCTCCATTGGAGGGTCTGACCTTGGGTGTAGAAGGCCGCTGCGGATCTATGATGTTTTGGGTCCACCGAGCCGTCTGTGAAGTATGATGCTGCATCAGCCGGTGTCTCGGTGGCTATGGCTTTGAGAGTTATTTTTTTGAGGTCCTCCTTCTGGAGGTTGGCTTTACTATCGCCTAGGTCGGTAATTTTGAGTGTGGCTGGTGGAGGGCTCCATGGTGGAGGAACAGCGTAACCATTGTCTCGTGTGTCTTGGTTGTTCTTGACGAGTGTTTCTGCTTCCAGGTGTCGGATGACCTCGCTTGCCTCGTGCGACCAGGTGGCCCCTCGCACTCTGTGGTCGAGGTGGAGGGAGGCACTGATTCGAATCTTGGCAACTGTGGGCTTGTCTGCTCTACAGATTTTGGCAAGGAGACCGGCTGTCACCTGCTTGACTCGTACTGCCAGGGGTGGTAGTTCGGTTTCCATTTGCAGGTTGCAAATTCTGGTTCACATGGGTGCTCCGAGCATGGTCCTGAGAGCATTGTTTTGGATGACTTCTAGCTTAGCTATTTGGTCTTCACTCAGTCCAATGAGTGCTGGAGCACTGTAATCTACCAGCGATCTGATGGCGGCCGTGTAGTAGGCTTTGAGCACATGAAGGTTGGCTCCTGCGGATTTGCTGGTGAGCGACCTCATTATATTGTGTCTGCTCTTCGTCCTGTGCCTGAGATACTCGAGTTGTGGCTTGAAGGTGAGTTTCTGGTCAAACCAGATTCCAAGACACTGGTGGGCGTTGGTCCAGACTACCGGCGTGTTTTGTATGGAGAGCATCTTGTCTGGTGTGTCAGTGCAGATGGCCATCGCTTTCGACTTGGCTGGATTTATCTTGAGTCCAAGTCTGTTGCACTCCTCTTCTATAAGTTGGAGTGCGTGTTGCGTGTTGGCTAGTCTGTTCGATCCTCTTACTATGAGCTGTAAGTCGTCTGCATAGCATAGGAGCTTGGCTGTTTGTCTGAAAGGAAGCTTGACTAGATTTTCGATCAGGACATTGAACAGCATTGGACTGAGGATGCCTCCTTGTGGGGTTCCGTTTTCGTGGACCCTGTAGCTTGAGGTTGTTCCCTGAAAGCGTACTCGTGCTTCTCTCTGTGTGAGGTAGTTCTGGATCCACCCCAGCAACCTTCCTTTGACGCCTTTTTTAGCGAGCGTAGTTGTAATGGCCAGTGGATTGGCTAGTTCGAAGGCTTTCTCCTGGTCGAGGAAGACCACCAGAGCTGGTTTGTTGTCCACTGTGCTGAGTATCTCGGCGATATTGTTGCCTGTGCCGGTGTTCTCGGTGTAAGCAAAGATGTGAGGGTGTGGGCTGCCTACTTTCCACTTGAGTCGGTTGAGAGCCATTCTTTCTCCCGTCTTGGCTATGCAGCTGAGAAGGGAGATGGACCTCGGCTTGTCTGGTTCTCTGGGCTTCGGAATAGGCTATATATCTGCCTTCTTCCATTCCGGTGGGAGTCTTTGTGCTGTCCACGAAGCATTGATGGCTTGCAGCAGAGCCTCGTGTCCGGCTGTACCGGCATGAAAGAGCATGGAGTAGGTTATCCTGTCTGCCCCTGGAGCTGTGTCCTTGCTTCGTTTTAGCGACTTTTGGAGTTCTTGCTGGTTGAATGGTCTGTCAGTGTCATCTTCACTGTTGCAGGCCTCTTCGATCTTCTGGAGTCTGACCTGTCGCAGACGCCGTTGTGTCTCCTCCGCCTGTCTCGGGAGGTTTTTCGTTGCTGCTCGGTCAGCGAACAGTTTTGCAAGTCTCTCGGCTTCTTCTTCTGGGTTGGGATGGGTTGGTGGTGGTGGTGTTGCCTTCCCAGATGCCCTTCAGATCTGGGCCCACATCTTGCCAAGGGAGGTATGCTCGTTGAGTTCGGAGCACCACTTGAGCCAGCTTACGTTTTTTATTTCTTGCTTCTCTTCCCTGGTGTCCTTAACTATGACTTGCAGGATATGTCTGTTTGTTGCCGTGGGATGTCTCCTATAGTTTCTTCGGGCCATGTTCACTCTGTGGTTGAGTTCTTTCACCCTGGGACAGTAGTACCAGTAATCATTGTACTGTCTTGATGTGGGTTTTGTTTTTGGGATAGCCTCTTCTGCCGCTTGGTGAAACGCCTCGACCAATTGGTGGTGGAGGGTTGTCTCATCCACGGGTGCTGCGCCGGACGGCTGTGATTTTTCGCGCCACTTAGCCAGGTGTTTCTTGAAGAGTCCCCAATCTGCCTTTTGGGTATTGTATCTCCATCTCGGGGGGGGTGGAGTGGGGAGTTTGTTCACCTTCAGTGTTGTTAGGGTGGCGAAGTGGTCGCTGGTCAGCGTGGGGTGTATCTGCCAGGAGGCCGAAGGCTGTAGTGCACTGGAGACGAAGGTTAGATCTAGCCTTCCTCCCCTAGTGTGGGTGGGCTCACCGGTGTTCAGGAGGCAGATCTCGGGTGTATCTTGAAAGGTGGTGTATAGGTGTAGGCCGTCTTCATTTGTGGGGCTTGCCGAGCTTAGGAAGGGATGATGTGCATTGAAATCCCCTCCTATGAGTGTGGCGTGGTCAGCGGCCGAAGCAAATAGTTGAGTAACCTCCAGTGAGCCCCTTGGGTTTTTGTAAATGTTGTGAACAGTTAATTCCCGTTCTTGGAGGGTTACTTTGACAGCCTGTGTCTCGATGTTTTCCCCACATGGAAATTGCTGCGTGACATCGGCGGAGGGTATGCTTGACTTGACCAAGATCATGCATCCTCTTGTAGACGCTGAATTTGAAACAGTGGTGTTCTTGTAGTAGTGTTTCTTGTAGCAGTATGATGTCAAGCTTGTCCTTGGCTGCTGCTTCTTGTAGGAGGTGTTTCTTGTTTTTGATGCCCTGAGCATTCCATGTTAGGATGTTCAGGGTGCTGGTGGTTTCCACCACTGTTTCATCGGGGATTTCTGGTGGTCCTCGATGGAGATGTCCAAGTTCGATTCCAGCTGGATCAGGTCCATATCTTCGTGTTCTGTGGTTTTTGCCTTCTGGGCCGTGGTTCGGTTCAGGGGAGTTGAGACGTCCAGTTTCTTTCTGGGAGCTGTCGGTATCTTGGGTTCTCTGGTGGCCTTCTTCGGTGTGGAGTGTACCTCGGCTGTCACTCGTGTGGGGACCGGCGTGGCTTCCTCCACTGAGGTGGCTGGAGCTGTGGCGACTTGCCCGAGGACGCTCCCCATGAGTATTTGGAGCTGTGTGGGTTGGATCTTGTGGCCCAGTAGTCCGGCTAGTCCCTCCGCGAAGGTTGTCAGTACCTTGGCTAGGTCTGATACGTGCATCATTCCTTCTGGTGCCTTGGTGTGTGCTTCTTTTGTCTGTCTCGTGGTTGTCTGCTGCTTGGGTGGCTGAGGTGTGGCCGTGGTGAGGCCAGGAAACTGGGCTGCACTTTGGGTGTTGACTGGCTGAGGAGGTTGTCTTGGTTGTTTTGGCCTCTGGGTTCCCCACACGAAGGTACTTGGTGGGGCTGGTGTGTAGGTGGTGGGTGCCGGTCTTGCTGCTGGTCGGTTTGCCTGGACCCTCTTTGTTCTCTCGGGAGCATCCAGGATTCCAGGCGTGGTGTTTGCCCCCGCAGTTGGCACACTTGGGGGGGCAATTTTTTCTCCATTTTTCAGCTTGGTGAGGCAGGAGTGTGTGCCGTGCTTCTGTGCGCAGACTGCGCAGATTTCCTTGTACGTGCACCTTGTCTGATGGTGCCCGTATTTCTGGCATCTGAAGCACCACAGGGGCTCTGGGACGAAGGGCCTCACTTCATAGATCCACCAGGTTTTGAGGTCTATGGTGCTTGGGGGTGAACCGCAGTGCGTTATGAGTACTTGTTTTGTGGTGGCCGTCTTGTCGGACAGGGGAGAGCATCTCTCGGCTTTTAAAATCTTCGGGTGGTTCTCCAGGGGTTCGAGAGGTAGTTCCTTTGGGTACCGGAGGACTACCGACTTCATCAGTTTCTGGGCGGGGTCTAGCTTGGTTGAAGTAACGGTGGTGGTGTTCTGCAGGTAAGTGTCGAGGGTGGTGGCGGAGTTCTTGTCTTTGGGGTGAACGATCATCTCCCCTTTCGCAGTCGAGGAGCTGGGGGTATTTATACGAGTCTGCCGGGAGTGAGCGGCGCTGCTGATTGGCTGAGGTGAAAGGCGGTAACAGGCCAATCATCGCGCAATCTGAAAGCGAGGCTTGGTCTGAGGAACTCGAGGCAGGGTCGGCTGGTCAGCAACAAAACGGTAGTTGGCAGTTGTAGGGGAGAATAGCCGCTACAACTCATCGTAGTACTCTACGCCCGTGGGGTGGAAGGGAGGGACCTGGTTTAGAAGATCAACATGACAGAGGGAGAAAGCAGGAGGGGCGCAGGAAGCTGCAGAAGAAGAGGATTCAATGGAGATGCCTAATATGGTTGAGGTTCTGCATAAGTTTCGGGTTTCTTGGGAGAAAGGGGAAACCAGAGGGGATTTGGACAGTGAAAGGGTTATGGTGTTGGAACCTCCGATGGCATTGAGGGATGAGAACAGAGCACAGGAGATGGAGTGGAATATGGAAGCACCTGAACTTGTGTCGGTAAGAGCAGAGGAGTAAGTGAATCACAGAATGTGTAAAAATTAGAGGATGGGATGGTGGAGCTGGCCCAGCCTAGGTACTCTCAGCAGATCTCTCATAGGACTGCCAGTGGATCTTCATAGTGTATTGTGTGTGATGAGGATGTACGGAGGGGGCACTCACAAAGTTATAGGGGGCGAGTATAATAGGGAGGATTTTATAATATTTGAGGTTGGCAAGCGTTGGTATTACTGAAAGTAGTGCATGTCACAGGGGTTGGTAGCTCTGAGCCTCGTGTCTGTCTACAGAGCGGGAAGCACACTGTAAACACATGGTCGCTCATCCCCCGACTAGCTGGGAATTAGTGCTGTAGTATAAGTAGGTTTGTGGTTGAGTTGCAGGGGGAAGGGTGAATATTATGTCAACAAGTGTAGATAACTGGGATAATAGCTGGGGATATAAATAGTAAGGAAATTGTCGAATTTTTGCAGGAATCTTGTGAGGCAGGAAATATGTGAGGTTGGTAATCTGCGATGCAGAGCTTGGTGGGACGCGACAAGAGGGAATTTAGAGGACTATTAATTTGGTGACCTTGCTACCTCAAGAACGGCGACAGAGAGGCCCAGCTGGTTTATGTAGTGTGACAAGACCCTCGTCCACGCCTTCGCTTCAGCCTCCCAGTCACATATACTTCGTGTCCTTCACAGCTTGGCTTACATCTTGGAGTTCACCAGCGACATCCAACACATAAAAAGCAGTCACAATGAGATCGCTGACACCCTCTCTCGTTGTATATCCAGCATTCTTCCCTGATCTCCACCCATGGATTTCAGACAGTTCGCCTTGGCTCATGAGAACGACGAAGACCTTGCAGCATACAAGACATCTCCCTCAGGTCTCGCCTTTCAAGGACTCCCCTTTCCCGGAACGAACATCAAGTTGTGGTGCGACATGTCCTGTGGGCAGCCTATACCGTTCGTGCCTCACGTCCACCGCCGCGCCATCTTCGACCGCATCCATGGTCTCAGCCACCCAGGTGTGCGGGCCTCCCAGCTCCTCCTCACGCAACGTGTCGTCTGGCCCGGCATTAAGGCCGATACTAGGAAATGGGCTGCCCAGTGCCTGGCCTCTAAAATACATCGACACACACGGGCTCCCTTGGAAATCTTTTCTATACCCAAAGGACGCTTCTACGTAGTGCACCTCGACATCGTGGGACCTCATCCTGCAGCAACACCTACATCTTCACCTGCATTGACTGTTTCACCAGGTGGACAGAAGCCATTCCCATGCCCAATGCTACAGCAGAGTCTGCCGTCCGCGCCTTCCTGTCCGGTTGGGTCTACCGTTTCGGTCCCCCCACGACCGTCATCACTGACCGGGGAGCCCAGTTTGAGTCACAACTCTGGCACAGCCTCCTACAGTTCCTCGGCACTTCTAGGCACCGCACTACCGCTTACCACCCTCAATCCAACGGCATGGTAGAGCGGTTTCACCGGCAGCTGAAGGACGCAATCAAGGCACAGCACGAACCTTACAGCTGGACGGATTCTCTACCCTTAGTTCTCCTCGGCATCCGTGCATCACACAAGGAGGACATGGACTGTAGCCCAGCAGATCTTACCCTAGGCGAGCCCCTTCGCTTACCAGGAGACTTCTCACTCCCTCCTGACTTCGACCACTCCACTCCTGCCGTTCGTCACGACCTACTGCAAAAACTACGACAAGCAGTTTCTGCACTCAGAGCTACTGCCCCATGCCAGCCTTCTCGGCGACCTGAACACCTCCCTCCTGCACTACTCAATGCCAAGTATGTCTTTGACAGGCGCGATGCTCACCGCAACCCACTTCAACGCCCCTACGACGGACCCTTCCAGGTTGTTGCAGGTTTAGCGAAGTTCCTGACGATCAATCACAATGGCAGACACGACACCGTCAGCATAGACCGAGTGAAGCCGGCCACCTTACCCGTTGGGCCCCCAGCCCAGCATTACCCCCAACAAACTACGCCTTCACCAGTCTGCCTGCAGTTACCACTTGCAGCAACACGTACACGACATTTCTGGGCACCCTCTTTTAATCCTTAGGTACCTACTGATCCTGTCGTGGACCCAGCTCCTGTCGTGGACCCTGCTCCTGACGGGGACCCTCCTCCTGACGTGGCCCCTGCTCCTGACGTGGACCCAGACACCCCAACCAGTGACCCTGAGGACTTTGCCCCTGCCTCGAGAGAAGCACCACATTCCTCGCCTGTTCAACCTTCTCTCATCCACAACCCTCCTTCTCCCTCTGTTTCTCTCACGGGTTTTGTGTCACTAGACGGAGTCGTCACCCATAGCGGCCGAGTCGTACAAACACCTGCCCGGTATGTCTCACATGTGGGACACAACCCTGCGGACAACTAGTCTCCTGCTGCGCCCGGAGGGGAAGGGGAGTATTGTAGTGGATACTCTTCCCTACAACTGCCGACTGATCACCTGCCGTTCGCTTACCAGCCAATCAGCTTACAGCCAGCGACGTCGACAGACTAAGTCTCAGGTACTGATGGAGGAGTACTATCGCCGACTGAGTCTTGAGCTTCCACATCTCAGCCAGGATCAGCGCTCCCGTCCTCTCTCGCGTACTGCATGGTGATTAGCCCCGCACATTTCACACCTCGTGTCTCTGATCCTGAGCAGCCATATATATACGTGTAGCCAGGACCAATCATACAAGAAGACCTCTCAACAAGACCTCCTGCTGGAACCGGAACTGTGAAGACCACCCTCTCTCTGCTGCCATTGTTTGGCCATCTTCCCAGACCGGACCATCCACCACTGACATCGTCGACAACAACTCACGAGCGTTTTCGGTTTATCGAGCATTAGCTTGCCCTCCCCACTGGTGGTGTGAGTGACCCACACTCCAGCTGGAGAGCAGCTATAGCGCGATATTCCCGACGTGGTTTGAGGTCTTTTCCTTCTACTGCTATTTTTCCTTTTTTCTCTCTGGCCTAGGGACCTGCACCCTCAAAAGTGTATTCATCCTGCGGTCCCCCATGTAACTGTTCACCTCCCTCCCAGGAGATTGCGAACACGAAAGGGGGCTGGAGCAAGAACCCATCCCAGCTGAGTCTTTCCAGGAAAACCGTGATCGTGCGGGTCCACCTGGAAAGAGGGCAGCAATCCTTATCCTTCCCCAATAGGCACACTTAGCTCACGTCTATAAGTGAGCAGTCACATACACTAGGAAGTAGGTTTCCCCAACGGGGCTCCGGAAGAGAAGCTCAGGAACCACTCTATGACCATCCGGCCATCATTGCCTGTGGGGAGTGCTGAAATTCCTCTGCTACTTACTCAACCGGAATAGGTAGGCTCTAAAAAAAAATAAAAAAATAAATAAATAAATAAAAAAAAAACACCACTTAACCACAGGTTATGGAGTGCGTACGCCCTCCTAACCGCGACCCCCGCCTGAACCGCCAACCTGATGACCCGAACCACGACAGGCTCCGCACAGAGAAAGCGGACCAGTTACGCGCCTTCAACGAAGCCCTGAAAAGCAAGAACACTGCCACCGCCTCCAACAACTCCACCACCACTGTTACCGGCACTGAGGACGACAACTGGACGAAGGTAGAAAACAAAAAACGCCGACGTGCTGAAGGTTCCAAGTGTTCCCTGAAGAAAGCAGTGATGGGTAGGGAAACATCGGGTAACACTGAAGTCCATTTATTCGGATAGGAGAAATACAAGTGGTGACTAGCGTGTGCCATGAACGGCCCACGAAGTCAGAGTGAGACTGCCTTGCCATATGGCAGCCTCGGGGCAATGTTGCCACATAACACTTGCAGTGTTGCCACGTAATTATATACATAGATGCTACTCGGCACAGTAGCTTATATACAAGGTTGCTACTCGGCACAGTAGCTTAGATACATAACCTACATCTCCCTCCCCCCTCACGCTCATAGTCTTTGTCTTGAGCGGACTTCTTAGTCCTAAGTCGCTCCCAGCGTCGAGGTGCACTGTGGGGCGGATCCTCGTGAGGTGTAGGGACTCATCCTCGGTCAGGGGGCCAGCAGCAGGGAGTCGGACTGGCCGGAGGAAGCGGCGGTTCCTCCACCAGACGCAGCCTTCGGTCGGCATCCTGACCTTGTAGTCCCGCGACCGGCTGACGCCCATCACTATGCCCACCTTGTCCCAACGTGTTGTCGTCGGGTCCTGGACGCTGACAAGGGCACCAATCTCCAGTGGCTGAAGAGGGCGGGCACGGTCGTCATACCGAGCCTTGGCGTCCTGGGCACGTGAAGCGGCGCGGCGGTCACAGCTCTCGGCTCTGGTCTGCCACTCCTTCGCAAAGGCCTTGGCGTGTGCAGGAACGCAAGAGCGGAGAGGGTGACCATACAGGATCTGGGCAGGGGAGCGTCCTGTGTGGGTGGGAGTGGACACGGGTTCTGGGCAGCTTTGTGCGGCAGTGCCAGGCGCGTCGCTCGTTGACTCACGCACCCTGCTGGCCGTGTACCGAGCAACTGGGATCTGCTCGGGAAAGTCTCTGGGCACCACGCCTAACTCCTTGTAGTGCTCCCACGACAACAAGGTGTGAAGCGAGAGTAGGCTGCACGTCGATCCATCCGTGACACGACATGTCACCGTAAGTGATCGCTGCTTGAAAGGAGCCCACAGCGTCCGGCATCTGGGAACCGTCCGCATTGTAGTACTGCAGCTGCGGCGGTGGTCCCAGGTCGCGTTTGGTGAGGCCCAGTTTCTGGAGGTGCTTCAGGCCTATCACCGTAATATCAGCGCCGGTGTCCGGTATCACCTCGATGTGACCCGACACATCACCGTATGTGACGGCGACGTGGATGGTAGGGGAAGGGGTAGCCCTGGAGCGTGTGGTCGATTCCACCCTCCTGATGTGACTCAGCTGTTGCTTGGGGCTGTGTGGGCCATCTGAAGGGGGCTGCATGCGAACCACCCCGAGGGAAGTGCGCTGCTTTCCTCCTCGTCTCGGGCTTTTGGGCTTGGGTTGGCGGCAGCACTTGTCGTAGTGTCCATAGCGACCGCAGGCCTGACACTTGCGGCCTCGTGCAGGACACCTGTCTGTGTTAGACCAGTGGCCCTTATGGTCACATCCACGACACAGTGCGTCGGCGGCCGGGCATGTCTTGGGGCCATGCTGCTTTCCACAGCTGCCACAGGAAGCACTAGGCGGAGGCGTGAAAGAACGTGCGGCAGCCTTCACGTTGTTGGCCGCCTTCTTACCCTTCTTGTACTGAGAGATTGCTCTCACAGCAGGTGGGGCCCGTAAGGCAGAGGTGGTGGACTTGGTGGCCTCGTATGACCGACATTCAGTCACTACCACCTGGAGTGTGGAGGAAGCGTCCAGGGGGATGAGTCGCTGCACCAACTCTTCTTGCCTGACACCTGTCAAGATCCCGTGCTTGATCCAGGCTTTCTCACATTCCCGGCTGTGCGCCTTGCAGACGTCGATCTCCTCCGACAAACTCTTCAAGCGTACAAAAAAGTCGTCAAAGGATTCATTCTCCGCCTGCTTGCAGCTGGTGAAGGCACGTTGAAGAAAAGTCTCGTTATTCCGACCCTTAACGTGCTCCTGCAAAAGGTCGAGCACATCCGTCACTGAAGAGGTAGAATCGGGAGGCACTTGCAACGTGTGCTCCAAAACTCTCTGGGTCTCCAGCGACAATCACATCCGCAGTTGGATGAGCTGTTTGTTTGGAGGCATGCTGTCAAGGTCCACCATCATGGAGTAATCTGTCCAACGCCGCCTCCACTCACGAAAAAGCTGAAACGTGACGTCTGGTGAGAGGGCGGGTTGGTGTTGAACAGATGCCTTGGGAGCTGTTTGAGTAGCAAGAGTGACTGGAGGATGCTGGTGTGGTGGAGGAGGGAGGGTACTGGCGCCCCTTGGTGCGCGAAACCTGCGAGTGAGGGAGGGTGGGTTAGCGCCAGGGTCGCCAATAGTGCATCAAAACGCGACTTTTCCTCCTCTCTTCGTGTCTCCTCCCTCTGAAGTTCCATCTCTCGGCGTCGCTCGTCTCTGTGATCCATCCATCTTAGAATTGTTGCAATGTCCGCCCCTGTAGGTGAAGGACGAGGGGCGGTGGGCGCAGAAGCTCCATCTGTGCCCGGTAGAGGAGAAGGTGGTGGGGAGTCGTGTCTCCCATCTTGACGTTGTCCCTTCTTGCCGCCCATCTTACCATGCGTGGACTGCACTGTTTAGTATATAAAGTGGTGCCTCATCAGCTCGAACCACATATATATGACATAAACAGTGCAGAAATAACACATAGAATCCACTATTCTGTCCGTGAGTGAGTGAGTGCGCATGTGTGTGTCTGTGTCTCAGAGAACAGAGTGTGGTGGCTGACGGAGGCAGGACCATCAGTGTCTCCCCGGATGTCACACGAGAAGGGTGTACGCCTGCGTGCTCCGTGGGTACCACGAAAACAGAGGCCAATGCTCAACTCTCAGCTCTAGACACACTGGTACACTGACACTAACACTGCCACCGTCACTAAAACGCACAGTGACGGAGCAACGCTGCACGTCACAGCGAAACTAAGAGTCACATGCACATCGCCGGCAGTCGCACATCGCCGGCTGACTGTCCATTGTTCACACACTTGTAAGTCCACAGATCCTACTCACTGTGCCATGAAGGTTCCAAGTGTTCCCTGAAGAAAGCAGTGATGGGTAGGGAAACACCGGGTAACACTGAAGTCCATTTATTCTGATAGGAGAAATATAAATGGTGACTAGCGTGTGCCATGCTCGGCCCATGAAGTCAGACTGAGACTGCCTTGCCATACGTGCAGTGTTGCCACGTAATTATATACAAGGTTGCTACTCAGCACAGTAGCATAGATACATAACCTACATGTGCTTTTTCAGGAAACGAATGCCGTCAAGCAGCCCAAAAGGCACCCATCACCACCACCAGCTCACCCCCAACGACACTGCCAAAATTCCGGATCTCGAAAACAGACACGAAAACGACATATGCCGCCATCACAGAGATCGAAAAACTAAATCCACTGGCCAAGTTCTCAGTGCGGCCCAACCTAAAGGGGGAGATGATTATTCACCCCAAAGACAAGGACTCCGCCACCACCCTCGACACTTAACTGAAAAACACCACCACCGTTGCATCAACTAAGCTGGACTCCGCCCAGATGCTGATGAAGTCGGTAGTCCTCCGGTACCCAAAGGAACTACCCCTCGAACCCCTGGAGAACCACCCGAAGATCCTAAAAGCCGAGAGATGCTCTTCCCCGTCTGACAAGACGGCCACCACAAAACAAGTGCTCATAATGCACTATGGTCCACCCCCCAGCACCATAGACCTCAAAACCAGGGGGATCTGCGAAGTGAGGCCCTTCGTCCCGGAGCCCCTGCGGTGCTTCAGATGCCAGAAATATGGGCACCATCAGACGAGGTGCACGTACAAGGAAATCTGCGCAGTCTGCATGCAGAAGCACAACACACACTCCTGCCTCACCAAGTTGAAAAATGGAGAAAAAATTGCCCCCAAGTGTGCCAACTGCGGGGGCAAACACCACGCCTGGAACCCTGGATGCTCTGAGAGGACAAAGAGGGTCCAGGCAAACCGACCAGCAGCAAGTCCGGCCCCCACCGCCTGCACACCAGCCCCACCAGGTACCTTCGTGTGGGGAACCCAAAGGCCAAAACAACAAAGCCAACCTCCTCAGCCGGTCAACACCCAAAGTACAGCCCAGTTTCCTGGCCTCACTACGGCCACACCTCAGCCACCCAAGCAGCATACAACCACAACCACGAAAAAGACAAAAGAAGCACACACCAAGGCACCAGAAGGAATGATACACGTATCAGACCTAGCCAAGGTACTGACAACCTTCGCGGAGGGCCTAGCCGGACTACTGGGCCACAAGATCCAACCCACACAGCTCCAAATACTCATGGGGAGCGTCCTCGGGCAAGTCGCCACAGCTCCAGCCACCACAGTGGAGGACGCCACGCCGGTCCCCACACGAGTGACAGCCGAGGTACACTCTACACCGAAGAAGGCCACCAGAGAACCCAAGATACCGACAGCTCCCAGAAAGAATTTGGACGTTTCAACTCCCCTGAACCGAACCACGGCCCAGAAGGCAAAAACCACAGAACAAGAAGATATGAACCTGATCCAGTCGGAATCGGACCTGAACATTTCCGTCGAGGACCACCAGAAGTCGCCGATGAAACAGTGGTGGAAAACATCAGCACCCTGAACATCCTTACATGGAATGCTCAGGGCATCAAAAACAAGAAACACCTCCTGCAAGAAGCAGCAGCCAAGGACAAGCTTGACATCATACTGCTGAAAGAAACACTTCTACAAGAACACCACTGTTTCAAATTCAGTGGTTACAAGGCATACAGGAGGCATTTCAGGCAGGCGTCAACAAGAGGATGTATGATCTTGGTCAAGTCAAGCATACCCTCCTCCAAGGTCATGCAGCAATTTCCATGTGAGGAAAACATCGAGACACAGGCCGTCAAAGTAACCCTCCAAGAACGG
The DNA here is from genome assembly GCA_958450375.1 of Homarus gammarus. Lineage (NCBI taxonomy): Eukaryota > Metazoa > Arthropoda > Malacostraca > Decapoda > Nephropidae > Homarus > Homarus gammarus. The sequence goes on from CAUDMG010003786.1 coordinate 245,235, forward strand.
GAATTAACTGTTCACAACATCTACAAGAACCAAAGGGGCTCACTGGAGGTGACTCAATTATTCGCTTCAGCCACTGACCACGCCACACTCATAGGAGGGGATTTCAACGCACATCATCCCTTCCTAAGCTCGGTAAGCCCCACAAATGAAGACGGCCTACACCTATACACCACCTTTCAAGACACACTCGAGATCTGCCTCCTGAACACCGGAGAGCCCACCCACACTTGGGGAGGAAGGCTAGACCTAATCTTCGTCTCCAGTGCACTACAGCCTTCGGCCTCCTGGCAGCTACACCCCACGCTGGCCAGCGACCTAACAACACCCTAACAACACTGAAGGTGAACAAACTCCCCACTCCACCCCCGCCGAGATGGAGATACAATACCCAAAAGGCAGACTGGGGACTCTTTAAGAAACACCTGGCTAAGTGGAGCGAAAAATCACAGCCGGTCGGCGCAGCACCTGTGGATGAGACAACCCTCCACCAACAATTGGTCGAGGCGTTTCACCAAGCGGCAGAAGAGGCTATCCCAAAAACAAAACCCACATCAAGACAGTACAATGATTACTGGTACTACTGTCCCAGGGTGAAAGAACTCAACCACAGAGTGAACATAGCCCGAAGAAACTACAGGAGACATCCCACGGAAACAAACAGACATCTCCTGCAAGTCATAGTTAAGGATACCAGGGAAGAGAAGAAAGAAATAAAAAACGTAAGCTGGCTCAAGTGGTGCTCCGAACTGAACGAGCACACCTCCCTTGGCAAGATGTGGGCCCAGATCCGAAGGGCTTCTGGGAAGGCAACACCACCACCACCAACCCATCCCAACCCAGAAGAGGAAACCGAGAGATTTGCAAAACTGTTCTCTGACCGAGCAGCAACGAAAAACCTCCCGAGACAGGCGGAGGAGACACAACGGCGTCTGCGACAGGTCAGACTCCAGATGATCGAAGAGGCCTGCAACAGTGAACATGACACCGACAGACGTTTCAGCCAGCAAGAACTCCAGAAGTCGCTAAAACGAAGCAAGGACACAGCACCAGGGGCCGACAGGATAACCTACTCCATGCTTTCCCATGCCGGTACAGCCGGACACGAGGCTTTGCTACAAGTCATCAATGCTTCGTGGACAGCACAAAGACTTCCACCGGAATGGAAGAAGGCAGATATACAGGCCATTCCGAAGCCCAGAGAACCAGACAAACCGAGACCCATCTCCCTTCTCAGCTGCATAGCCAAGACGGGAGAAAGGATGGCTCTCAACCGACTCAAGTGGAAAGTAGGCAGCCCACACCCCCACATTTTTGCTTACACCGAGAACACCGGCACAGGCAACAACATCGCCGAGATACTCAGCACAGTGGACTACAAACCAGCTCCGGTGGTCTTCCTCGACCTGGAGAAGGCCTTCGAACTAGCAAATCCACTGGCCATTATAACGACGCTCGCTGAAACAGGCGTCAAAGGAAGGTTGCTGGGGTGGATCCAGAACTACCTCACATAGAGAGAAGCAAGAGTACGCTTTCAGCGAGCAACCTCAAGCTACAGGGTCCATGAAAACGGAACCCCACAAGGAGGCATCCTCAGTCCAATGCTGTTCATTGTCCTAATGGAAAATCTTGTCAAACTTCCTTTCAGACAAACAGCCAAGCTCCTATGCTATGCAGACTACTTACAGCTTATAGTAAGAGGATCAAACAGACTAGCCAACACGCACTCCAACTTATAGAAGAGGAGTGCAACAGACGTGGACTCACGATAAATCCAGCCAAGTCGAAAGCGATGGCCATCTGCACAGACACACCAAACAAGATGCTCTCCATACAAAACACGCCGGTAGTCTGGACCAACACCCACCAATGTCTTGGAATCTGGTTTGACCAGAAACTCACTTTCAAGCCGCAACTCGAGTATCTCAGGCACAGGACGAAAAGCAGACACAATATAATGAGGTCGCTCACCAGCACAACCGCAGGAGCAAACCTTCATGTGCTCAAAGCCTACTACACGGCCGCCATCAGGTCGCTCGTAGATTACAGTGCTCCAGCAGTCATTGGACTGAGAGAAGACCAGATAGCTAAGCTTGAAGTCATCCAAAATAATGCTCTTAGGACCATGCTCTGAGCACCAATGTGGACCAGAATTTGCAATTTGCAAATGGAAACTGAACTACCACCTGGCAGTACGAATCAAGCAGGTGACAGCCGGTCTCCTCGCCAAAATCTGTAGATCAGATAAGCCCACAGCTGCCAAAATTCGAGTCAGTGCCTCCCTCCACCTCGACCACAGAGTGCGAGGTGCCACCTGGTCGCACGAGGCAAGCGAGGTCATCCGACACCTGCAAACAGAAACACTCGTCAAGAACAACCAAGACACACGAGAAAATGGTTACGCTGTTCCTCCACCATGGAGCCCTCCACCAGCCACACTCAAAATTACCGACCTAGGTGATAGCAAAGCCAACCTCCAGAAGGAGGACCTCAAAAAAATAACGCTGGAAGCCATAGCCACCGAGACACCGGCTAATGCAGCATCATACTTCACAGACGGCTCGGTGGATCCAAAACATCATACATCCGGAGCGGCCTTCTACACCCAAGGTCAGACCCTCCGATGGAGACTTTCCAATGACTGCTCCACCCTACAAACAGAGTTGGTAGCAATCTCAAAGGCCCTACAACACGCTGCAACACAACACAACAAGTCCATCATAATTCACACGGACTCGAAATCGGTCATGCAGGCGCTGCAACACAGCCAACCAAGAGACAACGTCCACATCATAACCTCGATCCTCGCACATCTACAGGAATTCCAAAGACAAAACCGCCCAGTCGTCTTACACTGGATTCCCAGTCATGTAAGGATCGGGGGAAACGACGTGGCAGACGAAGCAGCCAAGGCAGCAACACGTTCTAGTAGCTTACACATTCAAGTTCCAGCAAGCGTGCAACAGATCAAGAATCACTTCAGAAGGACTAGCAAGCTCCACATCCAAAAGAGCTTCCTTCACGCATTCAACGCTGGTTCCCAATCAGCCAAATGGTACCCGACGGCTACAAAAGGGGAACCATCTTTCGCGGACAAGAAAACACCAACACAAACCAAAGTCAGCCTTCATCGACTACGACTAGGGTACAAGTGCTCCTGGCAGATGATCGGAAATGACGTCATGGAATACACCTACTGTCAGGAGCCAGTAGCCAACCCACTTGAACACTATCACCTCGACTGCAAAGTCACACAAAGTCTCCGAAACAGAACTCAAAACTTCCAAGAAGCACACACAACACCAGCGGCCATTCTAACCCGAAAGGCCCAAACAAACCACATTCACCACCTTCTCCGGGTCATCACACGATACCCACCACCCAGATTGCTTAGAAAGTATCCTCTCCCAACAAGTGCGGACCCCAGTTCGGGGGGGCGCGCCACTCCGAAACTGACCACGTCCAAGAGTGGGGGTTGGTGGAAAGTGTCCACTGATCGGGGTTCCGCTCACACTTGCAACCTGCAGTATCCTTCCATATCTGCAGGTAGGACAACCTCCAATCCCAATCCGGTCTGGCTGCTCCAGGAGCTCTAGCCGGAACCACCGAAAGGGCCGCCTATAGGCAAAGGCCCGTGTCGGACTACGTTCCGACAATCTCAACAACAACAGACAACCACAACAAAAGCACCAACGAGATCGATACTGCCTTAGAAACCTAGTATTCGAAAATCACAATAGCCATGAAAAATAACATCCCAAGAACAACATATCCCACACTACCACATGCACAACTAACACACGAAGAAAAAATCATCCAAACCAGGTTCACCAACCTGCATGGATTTATAATAACATATGACTGGAGCCCACACATCACTGCATTATATAGAAACCTTAAAGAAGAACTACTGGAGAGATGCAAAGTAAAACACGACGAGAAATGGAACCAGCTAATAGCCAACACACAGGCGGACTACAGAAACCCAAAAGCCTTTTGGACTAAAATATGAAATCTCATGGGAACCAACTCAGAGGAGAGCAGCAATGGCAAGAAGATTACAGAACCTAAACTCAAGGAACCAATATTCAGAACATTCTGGAGCAGCATCTAACAAATCACGGATGAGGATAACCGAAACTTCTGCAGAGAAACAGAACACGTGGTTGAAACACACTTGAACCAAAACACAGACAAATGGCAACAATCCAGGACAATCAACCCCAACACGTTAGATAATAACGATCCACCAATTGCTCCAATATCTACACATGACATCATAAAAACAATTGCCAGCTTCAAGAATAAATCGCCAGGAATAAGTCAAATAAACAAGACTGTGAAGCAAAACATACTACCACAAATGATCAAACAGCTTGCAGACATCTTCAATGCTTCAATAGCAAGCGGATTCTTCCCATCCAAATTTAAAAAGGCAAAAGTAAGACTCATTCTAAAGCAAGGAAAGAACCCAACACAAGCAGAAACCTACAGACCCATTTCACTCCTCGAAACACCTGGCAAAATCCTTGAAAAATAATAAACCAGAGATTAAGAAACTACCTAGAGTATGAAGACAAATACAACCATAGACAACACGGCTTCAGGAAAAACCGAGGCACCTACACTGCAATAGCCCTAATATATGAAGCCATCGCAAATGCAGCCAGCAACAGAAACCAATGTAACATAGTACTCAGAGATATCAGCAAAGCCTTCGACAAAGTACGGCATGAAGGGCTCAAATACAAGGTCATTCAACTCAACATGCCACCCAACATCACGGCTCTCCTCTGCAATTTCTTCGACAACAGACAAGGCAAACTCACCATCGACAACTACATAGGTCAAAACTTCACCCTCTACAGTGGAGTACCCCAAGGCAGCAACATATCACCAACACTATACACCATATATACAGCGGACATGCTCAAACCAAGAAACTCAAAGTACATTGCATACGCAGACGACGTAACACAAATTATACAATACCCAGGGAAATCATAACAAATGATGGCAATCAGAACTAGCCGAGAAATAGAAACCATAAACAATTACGAAAGGAAATGGAAAATTAAAACTAACATACAAAAACTGAAGATAATTCACATAGCTAAGACTAGACCTTACCCAATCATGGTCAACAATCAAAACATTCCATACGCAGAAAATGGGAAAATCCTCGGCCTCAAAATCACAAGGAACGGCATACTACCACATATCACAGAAAGAATTGCAAAAGCCAGGGTCCAACTAACTAAACTCTGAAGATTCCGCAAATTAAACACAAATATACAACTACACCTTTACAAAGCACTCGTCAGACCACACCTGGAATATCCCCCAATTCCACTTGACACTATGCCAAAAGAAATAAATTCAAAATACAAGCAATCCAAAACATAGCCCTCAGAAGAGCAGCAAAACACAGACCACCATATACAAAAAATTCCAGCGAGCTACACACAGAACATAACCTAACCACAATCAACATCAGAACACATACTCAAGCATTAGCAATATGGGAAAAACGACAAGAGCTAGAAGACCCCATATTCCAACAATTAATGCAAGAAGACAATACCAGAACACACAACTGGTGGCCAAAGAGCATAACATATGACAACACAGAACCAGAACCAATATACACGAAATAAAAACGAAGAATACTTAAAGGACACGGAGGGCCCCCCTCCCCAAACACCACAATCTACCTTAGCTTAGATTAGCTTGGCTTCCCTTCCCTTGCTGTAGTGGACATGAACTGCTGGTATGGCAGATTTAACCTCAACCCCGCAAGGTGGACAGCCCACCTGCTATCAATCTCCCTCTTTATTTCCCACTTCCCAACCTTTACCTTCCTCCTACACCGTCTTCCATCTTCCTGAGCCAATAGGCTCTCTTCTCTCCATCCCATCGGATCGGATCGAAGGACATTCTACTCAACGCTCTTTTACAGACAAGATCTCCTCTCAACATGCCCCTCACCACACAATAACTACCTCACCAGCCAGGATTCGAACCCTCGACCTAATGCATGGGACCAAGGAACACTACCGACCCTACCGCTCTTATGGTATGGTCGGTAGTGTTCCCTGGTCCCATGCATTAGGTCGAGGGTTCGAATCCTGGCTGATGAGGTCGTTGATTATATGCTCAAAAGTCCGCGTGTTATATGGACTAAAATGCTTTGAAAACCTTTGATCTAGATGTAGGATAGTTATTTTGTGGGTCCATTTTTCTGACCTGACCTGGTTAGTCACGTCACTACCCTTCTCTTAAGCTCCTCTACCTGTGTGTTGGTGTGTGGATTAGTGGATGTCATCATTATGACCTGACCTCCTGTTTTTAAGGTCACCCTGTATATTTAAGCCTCTCTCTGTCCATGTAATCCAGTTGCCTCTGAAGATGTCTTGAATAAAGACGAAAGCTAAGGTAGTCCGTTGTTTCCATTCTCCCGTGTGATTTTATCAAGATTTATCTTACCCACGTTTTCATTGTGAATTTATATGAAATAAATTATATATATATATAAATTATATATATATATATATATATATATATATATATATATATATATATATATATATATATATATAAATAAATTATATATATATATATATATTGTCGCGATCCCACTACCCTTTATACTTGGGGAGTGAATCCTACCCCAGTTATTAACAAATAAAGGAACAAATAGGGAACACGGCAATAATTATCCTCACCAAAAACCTACTCACCTAAATGTACTTGAAAAAGTAAGAACAGTTGAAATAAGTGAATCACAAAAGGGGAGATAATTAATTAATTCAATTTATGTTCTAAAGGGAGTAATGACTAGCAAACATGAATTTAAGGGAATAAGTAAGTGTATAATAAAATAAGAGTGATGCCGGAAGGGCGAAAATATGCTGTAAGGAGTTAGACCAAACAAATATTACTTAACATTACTATATTACACAAGACATACGAAATATATACAGTATATACAACAATCACTACAAAATGATTATCCCTACCAAACAGGAGATACCTTACCACCAGGGTCCCTTCCTAGGCCTAACTAAACGTGTCACTAATACCTGATACCCCTAGGGCATTGCAGAAGACTGGATAAAGCACTAGACAAGGGTCAAGGCTAGAGAACGAATGGACACGTCGAACCTATGCCACGGTTTTTCGCTACTGCTTAAGCGTGCCCACGCGGGGAGGAGAGCGTCTCATATCACATGATTCAGGACATTTGCTGGATAATTTATATAATTAATTAATATTACTCTTGAGTTGACTTAACAGAGTAAGACAATGATGCATATAAATTACATACATAAATATACAATTAACCTAAGTAACTAAGAACAATAATAATATAATAAGTACAATTAACAATTTATTAATAGCTTGTATGAAATGTAGGTGTGAACATATGCCTCACGCTATGGGAGTTCCCGAGCGCCCAGGCACGTGACACCTCCCCCAAAAAAGTGAGCTTACAACTAACTGGAAGCGAAAATGGATATACAGCTACACAGTGAAAGTAATAACTAACACAATTGGTTTAAATCAATATGAAGCAAAATAATTCATAATATAAACACAAGGTACTCAATGACAATAAAACAAAAAAATAATTTGCATATAGACATAGTTACTAAATAATCAGACTCGAGAAAGTGCATCAGCCAACACGTTCTCTTTTCTGCGGATATGGGAAATGTTCAAGTTATAGGGCTGAAGTGATAGAGCCCACCTCAAAAGTCTTTGTTTGGTATGTTTCATCTTGTCAACAAAAGTAAGTGGGTTATGATCAGTGAACACTTGAATGGGATAAGCAGTGCTGCCAATATATACTTTGAAGTTTTCTAGTGCCATGATCGGTGATAAAGCCTCCTTTTCAATGGTAGCATAGTTTCTTTGATATTTGTTAAATTTTCTAGAAAAATAGCACAACGGATGAAGCACTTGATCACTCTCACCCTCTTGCAGAAGCACAGCACCGGCGCCAATTTCACTGGCGTCGACATGGAGAGTAAACTGTTTCTGGAGGTCAGGTGCAAGTAGTACAGGAGCATTTGCCAGGAGGGATTTAAGATTCTCAAAAGATTCCTGGCAAGCCGTAGTCCACTTGAAGGTTTTCTTGCCAATCAGCAGGTCAGTCATGGGAGAGGCAACGGAGGAGAAGTTTGGACAAAAACGGCGGTAGTACCCCGCCATACCCAGCAACCTCATCACACTCTTCTTATCGCCTGGCACTGGATACTGTTGAATTGCCTCAATTTTGGCTGCTATAGGCTGGACTTCCCCTTGTCCGACCACATGCCCCAAGAAAGTGACGTGGGCATGGCCGAACTCAGTTTTGACGAGGTTCACCGTCAGCTTGCTTGCAGCCAGTACGGAGAAGAAGGCTTGTAGACGACTCATGTGATCTTCCCAGGAACTGCTGAAGATGAAAAGGTCGTCTAGGTAACAGCGGACACCTTCCAGACCAGACGTGATGAAATTCATGAGGCGTTGAAAGGTTGCAGGGGCGTTCCGCATACCAAACGGAAGGACTGTGAATTGGTACAACCCCTCAGGAGTGACAAAAGCAGAGATGGCCCTGGAGCATTCAGTCAGTCATATCTGGTAGTAGCCCTGGAGGAGATCCAATTTGGTCACGTACCTTGCCTGTCCAAGATCGTCGATCACGTCGTCGATGCGTGGCAAGGGATAACCATCGGGTTCAGTGACAGCATTCACCTTGCGATAATCCACACACAGCCGCATTGACCCATTCGGCTTTGGAACTAGAACAACAGGGGATGCCCATGGACTGATGCTGGGTTCGACGAGGCCTAGCTCTTGAAGACGCTGTACCTCGGCTCGCACACACTCCCGCTTGAAGGCATTAAGACGGTAGGGACGCTGTCGGATTGGCTTGGCTTCCCTGGTCTCAATGTCATGCTCCAGCACTGAACAAGAGAGTGGGTAATCACCAACTATAATAAGATACTCCTGTAATAGAGACTTTATATTATTGGCTTGGTCACTAGAGAGATGGCACAACTTAACACTGGGGTCCTCCAAGATAGTCGAGTTTTCCACTTTTACACTAGACCCATTCATTATTTCAGAAAAACACTGATCTTTATCATCCTTACACTCTGGCACAATGATACAATTTGGCAAGAATTGATCAACACAAGCAACTGCTTTTCCCAGGGTTTCGTTAAGAACATGATATGACTTTAAAAGATTGACATGGATAAGGCGTTTTTTCTTACGCCGTTCAGGGGTGCTAATCACATAATTCACGGACCCCTGTTTTTCTAGTACTTCATATGGACCACTGTATTTGGATTTAAAAGGGTGATCATGCAAGGGCAGGAAGGCCAACACCTGCTCCCCCACTTGGAATTCTCTAGGTTTTGCCTGATGGGCCTTATCAAAATGCAGTTTCATTTTCACCTGAGCACACCTTAAGTTGGACTGGGCAAGTTCTACAGCCAGACGCAACTTCTCCTTGATTTGGACCACATATGAAGCTAAGGGCGTCGCGCTCTGATCACTCAACCAACACTCTTTTAACACCTTAAGAGGCCCTCGCGCCTCATGTCCATAGACGAGCTGGAAGGGTGAGAACCCTAGCGACTCTTGTTTACTGTCCCGAACAGCAAACAAAAGCAGGTCAACTCCCTCGTCCCAATCCTTCCCAGTCTCCAGACAGAAGGTGCGCAACATGAGTTTTAGTGTCTGGTGAAACCTCTCTACCACCTCCTGTGACTGAGGGTGATAGGCCGAAGACCTCAACTGCCGGACTCCCAGGGTTTGCATTACCTGATTAAACAACCGGGAAGTAAAATTGGAACCCTGATCTGACTGCACCACTGTAGGAAGGCCTACTTGAGTGAAGAAGTGGGTTAAGGCTTTGATAACATTCTTCGCTGTGATGCGGCGCAAGGGAATGGCTTCAGGATAACGGGTTGCACAATCAATAATGGTTAGCAAGAACTGATGACCACGAGGGGTCTTATGTAAGGGACCGACACAATCTATGACCACCTTACTAAAGAGCTCTTCAATGACTGGGATAGGCTGCAGAGGGAACGGTTTAACACTGGGGTTCGGTTTCCCCGCTACCTGACAATCATGGCAAGTGCGACAGTAAGAGCTGACGCCTTTCTTCATCCTAGGCCAAAAGAACGGGGATAAAATTTTTCCATAAGTCTTCCTAATTCCTAAATGACCACCCACCCCATCATCAGCGATACTAAGTACGTCCTGCCGCAAAGGTTTGGGAATAACAACTTGATGATGAACTAACCAAGGGTGATTGGCAGGAGAATTGGAGGGACGGAACTTCCGCATTAATACACCAGACCTAGTATAGTAGCAATTTGATTCTTGCTCAGCTTCTGTCTCAGTAACTGACCTATTGAGAAAACCTACTAGCTCAGGATCCCCTGCTTGTAGCTCAATAAACTTACCCCTAGTGATGGGAGAGGAACCAAAACTAGTGACATCTGGGTTCCTATCTCCATCAGAACTACTCTAGAGGTTATCTGGTTGTGGGGAATCCTCAAAAAATTCACTGAGACCAAGATCAGTATGGTTCGGCTGGATAAGATTATCCTCGGACTTCTCACAGTCCTGGAGGGAAACTTCATCAACTTCACTAGTCTCTTCTACCTCTGTACTGCAGCTCATGCTACAGGTCACAGCACACGCAGGGAACAACCCTGGAAAGTCTACTTCTAACTGCACAGTATTATTCTCGGCAGTGGGACAAGATGAGATCACAACATTAGGGAACATCATGTCGCCAACGAGGTTTTTCCTATCAATAGAGAGACCCCTTCTACAGGTAAGCTATCTACTACTCCTAACGTGACATAGCCTGACTTTATGGATGACCGCAGGTACACTTGACAAAGGGGAATACGCGACCCACCGGTCAAACCGTTCACAAGCACCCAGCTACCAGTATAGCATGAATCCAGGAATGGAGCAGCTTCTTTAGTAACAAGAGATAAGGCTGAGCCTGTGTCTCTCAAGAGTTTAACAGAAATGGGTTGACTGAATTGATCCAAAGCTAAGGAACCAGGAGAACAAAATGGTTCAAAGGTTGATATCATAGAAGAGGGGGAAGCATTCAGGGCAACAGTCTGACTGAGGGCAGTGACACAGGGCTCCAATAATTTCTCCGATTGCTCGGCCACCCTGACCAAAACAGCGGGGGATCCTTGGTGAGAGGAATTTCTTTTTTTTAACTTGAGACAGTCGCTGATGACATGTCCTGGCTTCTTACAGTACCTGCAACTAGAGTTTCTCTCACCAGTAGGAGTGGATCCACCTGTCCCATGGACCATAGGCTCACCCGGGGTAGATGATGCAGAACCAGAGGGTCGGGTCGGTATGACAAGAGGCAGGGACCCCGATGTAGATGTTGGTGTGGGCCGCTTGAAGGAAGTGAAGGACTGGGACATGGGAGCATAAGACCTGGAATTTACATTTCTATTAGTTAAGGAATAATGGTCAGCCACTGGACCAGCATCAGCCAGAGTACAGATACCTCTCTGATCCAAGTGAGCTCGAATGTCGCCTGGGATACACTTTCTAACCTCCTCTAGCAGGATTAGTTCAACAAGCTTGTCATGTTCTACATGGGCAGACTCACTTTCAATCCACCTCCGACAAAGGACCTGTTTCTGCCTGAAGAACTCCACAAATGTTTGTTTGTCAGTCTTCCGACAGTTACGGAACTGTTGCCGGTAGGCTTCAGGAACAAGTTTATAAGCACTCAAAACCGCGGACTTAACAAGGGCATAGTCTCGACATTGATCCTCAGAGAGGGCAGAAAACACATCTAATGCTTTACCAGTGAAAGATCTATAAATAAGTTGAGACCATTGAGAAACAGGCCACTTGTTAAGTCGGGCAATTTTCTCAAAAAGAGAGAAGAATTTGTCTGGTTCTTCCTCATTAAATTTAGGAACACTGTTGAGACATTTGTCTACACTGACTGTTGAAGTATTACGACCTTGAGCCAAACCTCGTTGTTTGAGAGTTTCCAGCTCCACCTCGAGTCTTTTGAGTTCAACTTGTAAGGCCAAATTACTTGGTGTAACAATTTCCTCTGAATTTCCGACGGTTGGGCTATGATTTCATTGTCAATAAGGTAGTTGAGGACAGCCTCTTCTAACCTAGCCTTATTCATGGAAGAGCGGCCTTCTACTTCATAATAAGCAGCGAGGGATTGCCACTCTGCCTTAGTAAGCCCCTTCAGTACTTCGGCTGAAGGTGAAGCCAAAAAGCTTTCCAGGTCAAACATGTTGAACTCAAAATCGAGTAGCGAAAAAAAAAAGTAACCGTGGCAGCTAAGCTAACTAGCTAGCTAATTAATAGTATCAAAATGCAATAAACTGTGAAACACAGCAAGGGATTAACCAAACACCTGGTACACAAGATAAGGGTTAACTCACCAGTAGCTTAAGCAATAACAGGAGCAATATAAATGAACACTGTGAACACAGCAACTTGCATCCAAAAATACTTAGCGATGAAACAACACCTGGCGAGTAACAACACTTGATATGACACAACAATAGTGGTTAGATACCGGACACAGGCCCCCACTTGTCGCGATCCCACTACCCTTTATACTTGGGGAGTGAATCCTACCCCAGTTATTAACAAATATAGGAACAAATAGGGAACACGGCAATAATTATCCTCACCAAAAACCTACTCAACTAAATGCACTTGAAAAAGTAAGAACAGTTGAAATAAGTGAATCACAAAAGGGAAGATAATTAATTAATTCAATTTATGTTCTAAAGGGAGTAATGACTAGCAAACATGAATTTAAGGGAATAAGTAAGTGTATAATAAAATAAGAGTGATGCCGGAAGGGCGAAAATATGCTGTAAGGAGTTAGACCAAACAAATATTACTTAACATTACTATATTACACAAGACATACGAAATATATATATACAACAATCACTACAAAATGATTATCCCTACCAAACAGGAGATATCTTACCACCAGGGTCCCTTCCTAGGCCTAACTAAACGTGTCACTAATACCTGATACCCCTAGGGCATTGCAGAAGACTGGATAAAGCACTAGACAAGGGTCAAGGCTAGAGAACGAATGGACACGTCTAACCTATGCCACGGTTTTTCGCTACTGCGGAAGCGTGCCCACGAGGGGAGGAGAGCGTCTCATATCAAGTGATTCAGGACATTTGCTGGATATTTTATATAATTAATAAATATTACTCTTGAGTTGACTTAACAGAGTAAGACAATGATGCATATAAATTACATACATAAATATACAATTAACCTAAGTAACTAAGAACAATAATAATATAATAAGTACAATTAACAATTTATTAATAGCTTGTATGAAATGTAGGCGTGAACATATGCCTCACGCTATGAGAGTTCCCGAGCGCTACAGGCACGTGACAATATATATATATATATATATATATATATATATATATATATATATATATATATAATCAATGAAGTATATATATATATATATATATATATATATATATATATATATATATATATATATATATATATATATATATATATATATATATATATATATATATATATATATATATATATATACTGTATATTAGGGTGGTCCTTATTTTTCAACTTTGGAATTTTTTACCGCAGACCCTGCTAAAAGTGTCCATTTAGGACAAAACATTGTGTGTACTATTATTTTTAAATATATTTATATTTAGAGGTTGCTCAAAGCTGTCAAAAATTAAGTAATCGATGTAGTCGATTACTTTTTAGCCGATTGCGCCCACCACTAGTGCGTCGCATTTGGCACGATTGTGGTGAGTTTTTGCTGGTCGTTATTGATGATTGGGGAAATTAGAAACAGTTCTGCAGAGTATTCTCATTATTAATTTATATTTATAGTTAATTTTTTTATTCCTCAGGTCAAAATGGCTAATGCAGGAGTAAAAACAAGAGAAAATGTGTATTTGATAAAGTCATTATGTGATGACATTACAGGTGCTAAGTTACCTTCAAACAGGCAAGTGTTACAGTATTTTTTAAGCTTGCATCGCATACAGAAAAAAACATCAGAGTGGCAACTGGAGAAGTCACAGACAAAGTTCTTCAATTTTGGACAAAAGCAAACATTCCCACACACCACAAACCAGATTGTGTGAATCAAGTGCACAAAATGTTTGACAAGTGGAGTAGTTTGAAAAAGAACTTTTCAAGAAAGACAGAAACTCAAAAGCAGAAAGAGAAAGAGTTCACTGATACATTTGAAGATCTCTTTGACATTACACATGTGAATGCTTTGATTATGATGACAGTTCAGGAGGATAAGGATTTCTTAATAGCGCAACGAGAAAAAGGGTGTCGTGGGGCAATGTCATCTCTTGACAAAGTATTCCTGAAAAGACAGAAACGACGAGAAAACTCTCAAGAAAGCAATGAAAAGGAAGTTGGCTGCAGACAGTGCAGAGGAAGAAGCCAAAATATGCCAAGCCATTGTTGTCTTGGACAGCAGTAGTACGTCTTCTTCTGAGGAATCCAACCCAGTTCCTGGCCCATCAGCACTTCAAACTCCACCTACTGTCAAGAAGCGTGGGCGAAAAGAAGTTCTAACTCCAGAACTTTCTGCAGCATTAGATCGGACCAAGTCCTCAGATAGAATGGCCATGCACATTGTCACCCAAACTGCTCAGAGTCTGGGCCATGATGTCAGTGAATTGATTCTGAATCGATCAAGCATCAGAAGGAAACATCAGCATCATTGCAGCAGCAGGGCAGCTGAAATCCTTTCAAGCTTCAAACCAGAGTCAGCTTTAATTGTTCACTGGGATGGTAAATTGATGCCTCATTTGACTGGGCATGGAGGCCATGTTGACAGACTCCCAGTTCTTGTCTCATGCAATGGCACCTCCCAACTTCTTGCTGTTCCAAAACTTCCCTCTAGTACCGATGATGAACAAGCAAAAGCTGTTGTGAAGGCTTTGCAGCAATGGCACATTGCAGACATCGTGCATGGCATGTGTTTTGATACAACAAGCTCAAATACTGGTCACCACAAGGGTGCGTGTGTCAAAATTGAGCAGGTGCTGGGTCGTGATTTGCTATATTTTGCCTGCCGCCACCATATACTAGAACTTGTAGCTGGAGCTGCTTTTGAAGCTTTAATTGGGCACTCAGCTGCTCCTGACATACAGCTGTTCCGAAGATTCCAAGCCAAATGGGAACAAATTGACAAGAAGAAGTTTGAAGACTCCTCCACCGACGATCTGGCAGGAGAATCGGTATAGCTGTTAGGGACGATCTAACCAACTTCATTGAGAAGGCTCTATTGGAGACGTAGCTTCGAGATGATTATCGAGAGCTGCTAGACCTGGCCTCCATCTTCCTTGGCACATCACCTTCTCGGGGAGTACGATTTTCTGCTCCTGGTACAATGCACCAAGCACGATGGATGGCACAAACCATTTATTCCTTCAAAGTGTGGTTATTCCGTTCTCAGTTTAAGCTTACTCCAAAGGAGAACAGAGGACTAAGAGATTTGTGCATTTTCTTTGCCCTAATTTATGTGAAGGCTTGGACAACTGCTCCACTTGCTGCAAAGGCACCAAAAGGAGATCTGATGTTGCTTAAAGCTCTACAAGACTACAATCCCATCAGCGATGCCATATCAAAGGCAACTTCCACAAAATGATGAGACACCTCTGGTACTTGTCAGAAGAGTTGATTGCATTGGCCTTCTTTAATGACGATGTTCTCCCAGCAGTGAAGGACCGCATGTTGGAAGCTATGAACATCGTTATTGGAGAAGAAAAGCATGTCAAACGGGTTACAATCAATCGAGACACACTCCAAGTGAAGAACCTATATGATTTCACAACAAAGAACACAGCCATTTTTCAAAAAGCTCAACTTGAATACAGATTTCCTGGCCCTCCCAGTAGAACAGTGGAAGGATGATCCTGGCTTCCAAAATGCAAAAGCCAGTGTACAAGCTTTGTCTGTGATCAATGATCGTGCAGAAAGAGGAGTAGCCTTAGTCCAAGATTTCTCAGGCCGCATCACCAAGGACGAACAGCAACTGCAGTATCTACTGTAGGCAGCTGCTGACCACAGGAAATCATTCCCTAATGCCCTCAAGCAGACCTTACTGTGGGACAAAGAGTGAGACTGGTCCTCATGCGACCCCTGCCTTGAGCAGCTAATACCCACTTAGACTAAGTGGGGGGGGGGCCCCAGGCTTGGGAGCGAGGAAATGATGTGTTATGAACATTAAGCATAGGCATAATATTGTTAAATTTCATTTGACTTAAGCATCCTCTAATTATTAAGATATTTAAAAATTATTTTACAGGTAATGTTTCTAACCCAAATGAAAACTTTTGCCAGGGTCTGGGACAAAAAAATGTCAAATTTTGTTTTTTGCCACAAAATAAGGACCACCCTAATATACAGTGACCCCTCGGTTAACGAACTCAATCCTTTCCAGAAGGTCGTTCGTTAACCGAAAGTTCGTTAACCGAAACGATTGTTTCAATGGGTTTTTGGGTAATTGGTTCCAGCTCACCGAAAATTTCCTAAATTCAACATAAATGGTAGGAAAGTTCACTTACTTTGAGGTGTGTATGTAGAAGGCTCCTGGGTGATGATGATGATGATGGGAATTACAATGGGGGTGGAGGAGAAGGAAGAAGAGAAGCCATTGGGGTGGAAGCGAAGTCACCTCATGGCACCATTTCACCCATAAAATTTTAGTTCTCTTGGTGTATTTCAAGATTATTTTCT
This sequence comes from Homarus gammarus, assembly GCA_958450375.1. NCBI lineage: Eukaryota > Metazoa > Arthropoda > Malacostraca > Decapoda > Nephropidae > Homarus > Homarus gammarus. The sequence continues at coordinate 262,044 of CAUDMG010003786.1, forward strand.
TTAAATCAACACTGTACTGCATTATATATTGTCAATATGTAAAATATATTTCAAAATGACCAATAATTTGCTTGGAAACACAGAAAAAAAGCGTTTAGTTGAAGAGAGTCTCAAGCAAGATGTTACCTCCAGTGAAAACAGAGAGACTAACGCCTGTTCGCTGTGTTAAGAGGCTGGATGCTGCGCTTTAAACTAGTCACTTTACCTTCAATTATTTTCAATAATTGTTAAAATGACTAAAAAATTGAATATTAAACTTTTAAAATTATTGAATAGTATAAACTTCTTGATATTTACTAAAATAGTTAGGAATTTAAGCCCTAGAACCGATTAATGTATTGGCGGACTGATACTAAAGCTGGTTGCCCGGCCAGTGCAAGCGAAAACATGTTGAGGTCGGTTCGTAAGAAATTCGCTAACCGAATTTTTGTTCGTTAACCGAATTGAAGATCCTAATGGAAAGCAGTTCGTTAACCGAAATTTCGTTAACCGAGGCGTTCGTTAAACGAGGGGTCACTGTATATGTAACGGGTCGGAAATTTACTGGACTTAAATTTCTCACTTGACTTGGGGTTTATTAATTATTAGATGGAAATTGCAGTGAAAGCGCCCCTTCGAGAAAAATCCCGAACCAGCACAAGTACACTTAAATTTACTAACAAAATGAATTCTCCGTGACCCGTGGAAGGATAGCGTCTGTGATTGGGATGAATGAGACACACCGTAAAATTTAGACACTTATATTCCCTCCAACACTACAGACACAATCAAATAATGGTACACCAATATGCGCACCTCTTAACCTGAACTTAGAACACTACTCTGGGGAATAAAAGTTATACATGATTTTGAAATTATTAGAAACTCAGACAATGCCTCATTAGACAACAATAAATTTAAAGTATGAAGAAGTGTTGCTTGCACACATGAAACAAGCCTTAAGGGTTTTCACAAAATAATATCCACCACTGAGGAAGTGGTATAAAAATAAGAAATTATTAATTCCACCATGAATAGGCCTAAAGGGCACTCAAAATAATTATGTTACATCAACAGATGCAGGCCTTAATGGGTTTTCAACAAAATAATATCAATCACTGAGAAAATGGTATTAAAAAAATGAGAAATTAATAACTCTACAATGAATAGGCCCTAAGGGCACTCAACAAAATTATATCCAGCACTGAGAAAATGGTATAAAAAAATTACAACTTATTAACTCCACCCTGAGTAGGCCTTCAGGGCACTCCACAAAATTGTATTACCCCAACACATGCACACCTCCTAACCTAACTTAAACACTACTCTGGGGAACAAAGGTTATACCTGAGATTGAAATCATAAAGAAATATTACATGCATTAAAGGAACTAAATCACAGTATCACTTACAACAGAGGAGGAACCTCATCTGAAAAGCAGTTCCCTCATTCTCTAGCATCAATTAGTGACACAACATTAAAAAAAATGCTATCAAAATTATTTAAGAAATATTAACTACACACAGCCAGACAACATCAGTAACTGAAAAATAGTATTAACTAAGCACCAAAATATTATCACTATTATTAAGAAGTTACTGAGTCCACCAATACCAGTGAACTATGCTTCCTGACCTAGCACATAGATTCCACTTGCACTCCGTAATTTTTTAAGGCACAACCAACAGGCACCCGTAGTTTAAGGCCCAAACCAGCCTTTCTCAACCTTGGAAATGTACCTCTAAGTTCCACTAGACTCCTGGCCCCAGTGTGCGGCCCTGTATCACTCAGCTGGCTTCACTTTACCCCCAGTACATCCATGAAACGGAAGGGAGTGAGCCAATCAGACCTTGTACAGTTGAGAGAAGCTTTAGCTTCCCATTAGTAAAAGGTTTTCACTAAGCTGCTTGAAGATGTGTGGTATTGTGAGCCGAGGTAGAGAAGAGCTGCTGACCCCAAACGATCGTCACGTCGTTAGTTGGGCACCTAGACAGCTGGGTTCACTCCAACTCTCACCATACTCAACAGGTGGCTCAAACCCAGGTCAGTGGACGGTCATACAGTCGCTTCACCACTCGTGTCTCATACCGCCAGTGGACGTTATCATACCGCGAGGGGTCTACAGAACCTTGTTAATACTGATGTTAAATAAACGAAGAAACCAGGTCACGCGATCCGTCTCTCCTGGGTACAGCACAGAGGTGGTCCTTGACCTCTCTCACAGCTCCCCAGCCATGCTTGCTCACTGGTTCACGCTTTCCAGGAGTGACTTATTTACCAGACGATTAACAGCTTAATTAGGATGTACGCAACATTTTCAGACTGTTAAACGATCTATAATTATTCTCAATTCAATAACTGATATTTAAGTTTATGATTCGCGTCCTTATTAACTCGGTAAATTACATTTAATATCGTTTAGGCCTAGTTCCACAAACTCTCGCTACGTGAAGGAGCGCTGTCTTCCCTCAGACGACCTTGAACTCAACATCGCCAATGGCGCGGCGTTTGAAATTACACTGAACTTTCTGAATATTACATATATATATATATATCTTATCCACGTTTTCATTGTGGATTTACATGAAATATGGAACTTACACATCTCTCTTACGCTGTGTCCTTAATCTGTCAACAACATCCTCATCTTCGCCCCATCTACCGTATATATATATATATATATATATATATATATATATATATATATATATATATATATATATATATATATATATATTTGTAACCGGTCGGAATTTACTGGACTTTAATTTCTCACTTGACTTGGGGTTTATTTAAAATTAATAGATGGTAATGGCAGTGGAAGCGCCCCTTTGAGAAAAATCCCGAACCAGCACAAGAACACTTACTCTACTAACAAATAAATTGTCCGTGACCCGTGGAAGGATAGCATCTGTGACTGGGATGAATGAGACACACTGTTACATTTAGACACTTATATTCCCTCCAACACTACAAACACAATCCAATAGTGGTACACCAATATGCCCACCTCTTAGCTTGAACTTAAACACTACTCTGGGGAATAAAAGTTATACAGGATCTAGAAATTATGAAGAAACTCAGGCAACAATAAATTTGAAGTATTAAGAACTGTTGTGTGCACACATGAAACAGGCCTTACAGGCTTTCACACAGTAATATATCAGTCACTGAGGAAATGGTAATACAAATGAGAAATTAAATACTGTACAATGAATAGGCCTTAAGGGCACTCAACAAAATTATATCAGTCACTAAGGAAATGGTAATAAAATATGAAATTAAATACTCTACAATGAATAGGCCTTAAGGGCACTCAACAAAATTATAGCACCCCAACAGATGCACACTTCCTAACCTAACCTAACCACTACTCTGGGGAACAAGGTTATACCTGAGATCAGAATTATGAAGAACAATCAGAGGCATTAAAAGAATCAAATCACAGTATCACTCTGGTTCCACTTGATGGCACAAACATTCAAAACAATATTATCAAAATTATCTAGAAACTATTAAATTACACCCGTAATAAGGGAGGGAAAATGTTCCTCCAGGTATCTCCTAGAGACCTAGACTCACGGTCTCAGTGTGTGACCATTAGTCTACTCAGATAGCCTCAGTGTACTCCCAGTGCGTCCATAAAGTGGACGGGAGTGAGCCAATCAGACCTTGTACAGTTGAGAGAAGCTTTAGCGTCCCGTGTCGTTTAGTTGTCGGGAGCACTCGTTCACTCAAGAGATCCTTTGCTACCCCGCTAAACAGTGACAGGCCTACTTTGCTCGGTCCAATGGCGACAATCGCCACCCTCAATCATCAACGGCAGTCTCAAACGGCAGTCAATCTCTCGCAGTCAACTCCGGGTCAACTCCAGTCAAGTGGGTTCTCACGGAAACCCTGAAATGAACTCACTGTTAGCTCTAGTTTACTTTATCACTGCCCTATCTAACCCTGTCTGAGATCGAATGAGACTTACTTGTTATACTGCAATATTTCAGCACAGGTGACTAGGCCACGTGACTATTTCTGGGACAGACGCGCAGGGACGTCTTGTTCGTGTGAGTGCTATCCGGGACTGAGAGAGAGCCCGCCTCGTGTCCTCTCAAGGCGTTAGCTTAGGCCTACGTGACCTATTTTCCGCCTAACTAATAACTCCTTGGGACACCCTTTAACATTATTCAGACTGCTAAACGATCTATAATAATTTCAAATTCAATAATAGTCCCTTAACTTCATGAATCGCATCATTATTAATCCGGTAAATTACATTTAATATCATATAGGCCTAGTTCCGCAATCTCCCACTATGTGCGGGGAGCGCTCTCTTCCCTCAGACGACCTTGAACGCTCAGTACCGCTAATGGCGGGGCATTCGAAATTACTCTGAAATTTCTGAATATTACAATCGACCCCCCTAAAAAAAGACAGCACTGTCCTCATGTGCTGAGAAGACCATTCATACGACCCCCCTAAAATTTGTTCTAAGAAACTGCATCTTACCCCTTTTGCTAAACGCAGCATTCCCGTCTTCTCTTCTCTCCTGCTAACACTCGACCCCCCTAAAAGAAAAACAGCACTGCCCTCATGTGCTGAGAGAACAACTTAGACCCCACCTTCAACTCTGTACTATTCCACTCACAGCTAACAACTCCATTTCTTCCCCATTTCTTCCTAGCCCAACTCATAACCAACCAGAACATCACGCTCCCCTTTTTCCTGGCCCTTAACTAGAGAACCAATGTCAAAATTAATACCAGCCCAAACAAACATGCTCTCCTTTGCCTGGCCCTTGAACTAAGAGGAACCAGTGTCAAACCAATACTCAGTCCAAAGCAAACATGCTCTCCTTTTGCCTGGTCCTTGAACTAAGAGGAACCAGTGTCAAAACAATACTCAGTCCAAAACAAACATGCTCTCCTTTTGCCTGGCCCTTGGACTAAGAGGAACCAGTGTCAAAACAATACTCAGTCCAAAACAAACATTCTCCCCTTTGGCCTGGCCCTTGAACTAAGAGGAACCAGTGTCAAAACAATACACAGTCCAAAACAAACATGCTCTCCTTTTGCCTGGCCCTTGAGCTAAGAGGAACCAGTGTCAAAAAAAATACTCAGTCCACGTCTCCGAGCCTCATGCCGGCAGACCAACCCTCTGACAATGTACCAGTCCATACTAGTGAGGACCTGGGCATTACAACCGTACTCCCAATCCCGCTCATGACAGCAACTCAATCCCGCTCATGACAGCAACCACTACTCAACGCACATCTCTGACCTAACCATCTCTCCAATCCCCCCTGCCCTACTCACAACTCCCCCAACTCACCCTCGACAACCTGCCCCTTCTCATTACCCTGCAACCTAAACTGTAATTTGTCGGCTTCGTCTTTCAGTTGCAGGCTCGATCGACCTCTCTGAACTACTTCTCTTCATCTTGCTCATCTGGAGTGGGGGCTCCTCGTCTTCCTCCTCAGATTCATCCATCGCTGGGTCTCCCGGATGCCTTAGGGTTGGAGCAGCCTTCAAGTTGCTCCGGTTTTCCACTCTCGCTTCCAGGTCTTCTTCCCCACTGGGCTCAATGCGATATAAACCAGGCCTTGGATTTAGGACCTCAACAATGTGCCATCTCGTATCAAACCAATGGTTTTGCAGCTTACACCGGCCTATTTTTACATTGTTCCTCAGCAAAACCTCCTGGCCCACTTCCCAGCTACTCTCGTGGGCTTTCTCTTCTCTTTTTCTTCTATTTATTTCCTTGCGTTTCCGAACATTGATCTCCACTGCTTCCTGCAATCTTCGTTGCCGGTCTCTAATCACCATCACCCACTCGTCTACCGGCTCTGGGTCTACTTCCGGCCTAAGGTCAAACGGCAGGTTTGGTTCTCTCCCGTAAAACAACAGGAATGGGGAAAACCCTGTCGTGGCATGCGGAGTCGCGTTGTATTGTGACACCACTGCCGGCAGATGCTCTGGCCACCTATTCTTTTCCTCTGCCTCGAGGGTGGCCAGCAGACCGTGCAGGGTTCGATTGAACCGTTCCACCATGCCATTTCCCTGTGGGTGATATGCTGACGTCCTTATTTTCTTCACCCCAAAGGTGGCACAAGTTTGTCGGACCAATGCACTGCCAAAATTCCTCCCCTGATCAGTCAACAGTCGCTCAGGTGCACCCACTGCCAGGAAGATTCGATTCACCAGGATCTTTGCAATCGTCGCGGCTTTCTGGTCTTTGGTGGGAAAGGCCCAAGTGCAACGACTGTATATGTCAACCATTATCAGGACATTCTCCAATCCTTGCCGCTTGTCCAGCAAGGTGAAATCTGCGGCCAGTGTCTCTAATGGTTTGGCAGCTTCAATCGTCCCTACATGCAGTTGGGGTTTCGGCACTTCATCTTTTGCTACTCCACACCTCTCGCAGCTGGCTATGTAGTCTCGCACTGTTTCTCCCATGCCTGACCAGAACCCTCGCTCCTGCACCAGCGACAGGGTGCGATCTCGCCCCTGATGGCCAAACTCGTCGTGGCAGGCTCTAGTCAAAGCCTCCTGCAAGTTTGGAGTTAACACTGGCACCTCCCTCCATAGATTCTTCCCTTCGGGTCTTCTATGCCAAACAACATCTTCTCTTACGATCAGGGATTTCCTAGCTCGGTACATCTTGCGGAAATCATCATTTTGGAGCTCTACCTGTACCTCATCCTCCGGCAGCTCTCCCACCAACCATCTTCGCAGTTTTGTCATATAGTCCATGCCTTCTTGCTCCTTACGCAGCCCATCCATCGTCCACAGTTCCTTCCTTCCTGCCCCGTTCTCCTCTAGTACATGCATCGCTGTATACTCTTCTTCACTATCTTCCTCCTGTTCCGCCGGGATTCTAGATAGAGTATCCGCCACAATGTTGTTCTTCCCCGGCTTGTACTCTATAGTAAAGTTAAACTGCTCGAGATCCGCATTCCACCTACTTTCCACGGCACCTAGTTTAGCCTTCTCCCGGTGACTGAGTGGGTTGTTTTCTGTATAGACTGTGAAATGTTTCCCTGCCAAATAATCCCTGAATTTATCCACTACATGATTACGCTCATTATCCCAACCACAGAACTATCAGTCACGAAATAAAATTAACTACGCTCTGCTACCATTTGTAACCGGTCGGAATTTACTGGACTTTAATTTCTCACTTGACTTGGGGTTTATTTAAAATTAATAGATGGTAATAGCAGTGGAAGCGCCCCTTTGAGAAAAATCCCGAACCAGCACAAGAACACTTACTCTACTAACAAATAAATTGTCCGTGACCCGTGGAAGGATAGCGTCTGTGACTGGGATGAATGAGACACACTGTTACATTTAGACACTTATATTCCCTCCAACACTACAAACACAATCCAATAGTGGTACACCAATATGCCCACCTCTTAGCTTGAACTTAAACACTACTCTGGGGAATAAAAGTTATACAGGATCTAGAAATTATGAAGAAACTCAGGCAACAATAAATTTGAAGTATTAAGAATTGTTGTGTGCACACATGAAACAGGCCTTACAGGCTTTCACACAGTAATATATCAGTCACTGAGGAAATGGTAATACAAATGAGAAATTAAATACTGTACAATGAATAGGCCTTAAGGGCACTCAACAAAATTATATCAGTCACTAAGGAAATGGTAATAAAATATGAAATTAAATACTCTACAATGAATAGGCCTTAAGGGCACTCAACAAAATTATAGCACCCCAACAGATGCACACTTCCTAACCTAACCTAACCACTACTCTGGGGAACAAGGTTATACCTGAGATCAGAATTATGAAGAACAATCAGAGGCATTAAAAGAATCAAATCACAGTATCACTCTGGTTCCACTTGATGGCACAAACATTCAAAACAATATTATCAAAATTATCTAGAAACTATTAAATTACACCCGTAATAAGGGAGGGAAAATGTTCCTCCAGGTATCTCCTAGAGACCTAGACTCACGGTCTCAGTGTGTGACCATTAGTCTACTCAGATAGCCTCAGTGTACTCCCAGTGCGTCCATAAAGCGGACGGGAGTGAGCCAATCAGACCTTGTACAGTTGAGAGAAGCTTTAGCGTCCCGTGTCGTTTAGTTGTCGGGAGCACTCGTTCACTCAAGAGATCCTTTGCTACCCCGCTAAACAGTGACAGGCCTACTTTGCTCGGTCCAATGGCGACAATCGCCACCCTCAATCATCAACGGCAGTCTCAAACGGCAGTCAATCTCTCGCAGTCAACTCCGGGTCAACTCCAGTCAAGTGGGTTCTCACGGAAACCCTGAAATGAACTCACTGTTAGCTCTAGTTTACTTTATCACTGCCCTATCTAACCCTGTCTGAGATCGAATGAGACTTACTTGTTATACTGCAATATTTCAGCACAGGTGACTAGGCCACGTGACTATTTCTGGGACAGACGCGCAGGGACGTCTTGTTCGTGTGAGTGCTATCCGGGACTGAGAGAGAGCCCGCCTCGTGTCCTCTCAAGGCGTTAGCTTAGGCCTACGTGACCTATTTTCCGCCTAACTAATAACTCCTTGGGACACCCTTTAACATTATTCAGACTGCTAAACGATCTATAATAATTTCAAATTCAATAATAGTCCCTTAACTTCATGAATCGCATCATTATTAATCCGGTAAATTACATTTAATATCATATAGGCCTAGTTCCGCAATCTCCCACTATGTGCGGGGAGCGCTCTCTTCCCTCAGACGACCTTGAACGCTCAGTACCGCTAATGGCGGGGCATTCGAAATTACTCTGAAATTTCTGAATATTACATATATATATATATATAAAATATTCAGAAATTTCAGTGTAATTTCAAACGCCCCGCCATTGGCGATACTGAGTTTCAAGGTCATCTGAGGGGGGGACAGTGCTTATCAACAGTGGTGAGAGAATCGCGAACTGCACCCATATAATATTAAGTATACTCTGGCGACTTTATCTGGAGGCAAATTATGAAATGAAATATCAGTTATTAAATTGAAAATAATTATAAATTATAGATCTTTTCCCAGTCTGAAAATGTTGCATACGTCCTAATTAAGCTCTTAATCGTCTGGTAAATAAGTCACTCCTGAAAAGCGTGAATGCGTGAGCAAACGTGGCTTGGGGAGTTGTGAGAGAGGTCAAGCTAGCAGGACCATCTCTGCTCTGTACCCAGGAGAGAGGGATCGCGTGAACTGGTTCCTTCGTTTATTTAGCATCAGTATTAACAAGTAAGTTTTATTCAATCTCAGACAAAGCTAGATAGGGCACTAAGAACAAACGGTGATGTGAGATAATATCTATCAGCCCGGGTTTTTTCAGAGTTCTGTAGAGCCCACGCTGTGTGAAAACGTCTACTGTATGATAACATCCACTGGCGGTATGAAACGAGCGGTGAAGAGGGCGGTATCCGGCGAGCGGTGAGGCGAGTGGTGAAGCGGGCGGTATGAAGCCTCCCCACACGAGCTGTATGAACGTCCACTGACCTAAGTTTGAGCCACGCTGTTGAGTATGGTGAGAGTTGGAGTGAAACCAGCTGTCTGAGTGCCCAACTAACGAAGTGACGATCGTTTGGGGTCATCAACTCTCCTCTACCTCGGCTCACAATAGCATATATCTTCAAGTTTTAGTGAAAACCTTTACTAACGGGAAGCTAAAGCTTCTCTCACTTGTACATGGTCGTAGTTGCTCACTCCCTTCCGTTCATGGATGTACTGAGTGTAAAATGAGACCAGCTGAGTGAATGAATGATCACACACTGAGGCCAAGAGTCTAGTGGAACTTAGAGATACATTTTCCAAGGTGGAGAAAGGCTTGTTTGTGCGTTAACTACGGGTGCCTGTTGGTTGTGCCTTAAAAAACTACGGAGTGCAGGTGGAATCTATGTGTTAGGTTAGGGAGCATGTGTTTATGGGTATTGGTGGACTCAGTAACCTCTTAACATCAGTTCCTGATGTTGTCTTGCTGTGTGTAATTAATATCTCTTAAATAATTTTGATAGTATTGTATTTTTATGTTGGTGTCACTAACTGGTGCCAGAGTGAGGGAACTGTTTTTTCAGATGGGGTTCCTCTTTTCTGTTGTAAGTGATACTGTGATTTACTTCCTTTAATGCATTGAATATTTCTTTATAATTTCAATCTCAGGTATAACCCTTGTTCTCAGAGTAGTGTTTTAAGTTAGGTTAGGAGGTGGGCATCTATTGGTGTAACATATTTTGTTGAGTGCCCTTAAGGCCTATTCATTGTAGAGTTAATGATATCATATTTTCTTATACCATTTTCTCAGTGATTGATATTAGTTGTTGAAAACCCTTAAGGCCTGCATCTGTTGGTGTAACATAATTTTATTGAGTGCCCTTACGGCCAATTCATGGTGGAGTTAATAGTTTCTTATTTTGAATAGAATTTCCTCAGTGGTTGATATTATTGATATTGTTTTGTGGAAAGCCTGTTCATGTGTGCAAGCAACACTTCTTAATACTTTAAATTTATTGTTGTCTAATGAGGCAATGTCTGAGTTTCTAATAATTTCAATATCAAGTATAACTATTATTCCCCAGAGTAGTGTTTTAAGTTCAGGTTAAGAGGTGCGCTTATGTTGGTGTACCATTATTTGATTGTGTCTTTAGTGTTGGAGGGAATATAAGTGTCTAAATTTTACAGTGTGTCTCATTCATCCCGATCACAGATGCTATCCTTCCACGGGTCACGGAGAATTCATTTTGTTAGTAAATTTAAGTGTTCTTATGATGGTTCGGTTTTTATCCAAGGGGGCGCTTCCACTGCAATTACCATCTAATAATATTTAATAAACCCCAAGTCAAGTGAGAAATTAAGTCTAGTAATTCCGACCGGTTACATATATATATATATATATATATACAATCAACACCTCAACCCGCCAGGATTCGAACCCACGGCCCACAAGCCTATGACTGTGACCGGGGAACGCTAACCGCTGGACCACCAGGATACAAAAGCAGTCCTAGACTTTGTTATATTTCACACAAAGCCTGTTCAACGAGCTTATGGCGCCGTGAACCTCTAATGGGGACCACCCGTACCACGTAGGTGGTCAGAGTAACGTTTTACCAAATCCGGCTTCGAAACACGAGGATCCATATATATTTCATTAGCCCAATAAAGCACGCGGACTTCTACATACAATCAACACCTCAACCCGCCAGGATTCGAACCCACGGCCCACAAGCCTATGACTGTGACCGGGGAACGCTAACCGCTGGACCACCAGGATGCTAAAAGCAGTCCTAGACTTTGTTATATTTCACACAAAGCCTGTTCAACGAGCTTATGGCGCCGTGAACCTCTAATGGGGACCACCCACACCACTTAGGTGGTCAGAGTAACGTTTTACCAAATCCGGCTTCGAAACACGAGGATCCATATATATTTCATTAGCCCAATAAAGCACGCGGACTTCTACATACAATCAACACCTCAACCCGCCAGGATTCGAACCCACGGCCCACAAGCCTATGACTGTGACCGGGGAACGCTAACCGCTGGACCACCAGGATGCTAAAAGCAGTCCTAGACTTTGTTATATTTCACACAAAGCCTGTTCAGCGGGTTGAGGTGTTGATTGTATGTAGAAGTCCGCGTGCTTTATTGGGCTAATGAAATATATATGGATCCTCGTGTTTCGAAGCCGGATTTGGTAAAACGTTACTCTGACCACCTAAGTGGTGTGGGTGGTCCCCATTAGAGGTTCACGGCGCCATAAGCTCGTTGAACAGGCTTTGTGTGAAATATAACAAAGTCTAGGACTGCTTTTAGCATCCTGGTGGTCCAGCGGTTAGCGTTCCCCGGTCACAGTCATAGGCTTGTGGGCCGTGGGTTCGAATCCTGGCGGGTTGAGGTGTTGATTGTGTGTAGAAGTCCGCGTGCTTTATTGGGCTAATGAAATATATATATATATATATATATATATGCAAATAAATCACTGTAGGTGCGCGTGATCCAGGTATATGCTGATAACCACAAGGAAAAAGAAAACACGAAGTTCCCAAGCGCTTTCGTGTAATTCACATCTTCAGGGGTGAGTATATATATATATATATAAAACGCTTTTGTGAGTTTCGCTTCTCACCTTCATCCTTAGTGCGAGAAGTCCTCTAACTAAGCTACGCTACAAAGTACTTTGACCAGACCCCATTCATCTTGCTGTTTTACCTGGTACACTCCACTAACTTCATCCACCACTTCTTCCACCACCCACACCTCCTCGGCATACTTAGTCTGGATGTTAGTCCGTCCCAACATGTGATGGTCTCGAAGCAGCACCCGCTGTCCTACCTATAAAGGTACCGCCTTTCCCTGTTCTTGACTTTTTTGCCTATTCCTCTTTCGATTTTGCCCTATGCTCTGGTTAGTTAACTCCCAAGCAGTCTGGTGTATCTCTCTTAATTTCTTAATCCACTGGTAGTGGCTGTTAGCAGCCTCTTCAATCTCTAGGCTAAATCAATCCAGTGGTAAATGGGGTTTCACCCCAAACGCTAAATAATATGGTGAAAACACAGTCACTGGATGAGGAGTACTGTTATATATGGCAGGAAGACTGGACAAATACCTAGGCCACTGCTCCCTCTGCACGCGACCAAGGGTGGCAAACATTCCATGCAATGTATGGTTAAACCTCTCACAGGTACCATTGCCCTCTGGGTGATATGGCGTAGTCCGAGATTTATCCACCCGATAGTATCCACACAGCTCTCGCACCAACTGCCCCTCAAAGTTCCACCCCTGGTCATTATGTAACCTCTAAGGAATGCCAAATCGATGAAAAATTTATTTCACCAGAATTTTAGCCACAGTAGTAGCCTTCTGATTCTTAGTGGGGAACACTACTGCAAACTTACTAAGCACATCTGTCACGATTAACACATTCTCTTTCCCATCCCGTGCTGGATCTAACAGTGTAAACGCCATCGCCACTACCTGCCATAACTTAATGGCTTCCACTGCCCCCAGTTTGGTCTTGGCCTGCACTCCCTCCTCTTTACTCATTGCACAGCTCTTATGCTGGGCCACGTGTCTCTAGATATCCTCATATAGCCCTGACCAAAAGAACAGATAATGCAGTAAAAGGGAAGTCCTAGCCACTCCCTGATGACCCTAATAGCCATGTGCAGTTCGCAGAACTTCCTTTCGTTTACCCAAGGGTATGTAATAGCCCCTGTCCCATCAACAGAAAGATTATATAAGTGGGTTAATTACACTTGAATTATATTCCATATCATCCCCTGTAACTTTCCACTGGCTATGAGTTGTCATGGGCTTATCACGTGATTGCTAGCTTCCTTGAGATGCGGCCAGTAAATGCTTGAATCAGCATGGAGAAGCTGGCACCCAAGAGAGCAGTTCCACTCAATCTCACACACAAGAAGGACGTGATTAATCGGTCTATTTACATAACCCCCGTCTTTCTCTTCATACTCATATATAGTGAAAGTTACAGTTGATTTACACTCTTTAATTGTATCAACAGTAGTTCCTCAATAAAAGGAGAAACAGACAATTGGGTTTTGCTACTAAAACCCAACATAATATAAACGTTCAGGCCTATAGACATAGGCCTAGTTCAGGTAGTACTGGTTTCCACTTCTGTCGGTTATGCTGAAATCCTTTCCAATAAATCACACCATCCCTCATTATTAGGGGCCTCTTCTCTCTCAATAATTTCCTAAACTCCCCTGCCTGCAGTTGTGCTCTCAAATCTCATGCTGAAATCCTTTCCAATAAATTGCACCATCCCTCATTATTAGGGACCTCTTCACTCTTCATAATTTCTTAAACTCCCCTGACTGCAGTTGTGCTCTTAAATCCACACTATTTAACTTCCTAATCATTTGCACCCTTAATTTACCTGCCACTGGACAGTTCTGCTGTTCCTCTCTCATCTGCTCCAAGCTAATTTCTCCCACACTTTCACAACAGCCACCTGCCCCCCCTAACTTACCACCCTGGGTCACTTCCCACATCTCACACACCTCTTCGCCATCCGCGATTTCCTCCTAGTGAGGCCTTCGAGACAAGCCGTCTGTATTTGCATTTTCTTTACCTAGCAGATATTTCACCGCACAATCAAATCGATTCAGATCTCCCAAACCACCTACTTTCTACCGTTCCTAACTTCGCTGTTTTCAAATGAGCCAGTGGGTTGTTTTCCGTCAGTATCACAAACTGTCCTCCGGGCAAATAGTTCTTAAATTACTGTTACTGTCGTTTCAGTGTTAACAATTCCAGCTTTCTGGAGCTATAATTACTAATATTTCGCTCCTATTTTCTCAACCATCGACTTGCATATGCCACCGGGTGCAATTTTCCATCTTGTTCCTGAGATAAGACAGCACCCAATCCTTCAAAGCTAGCATCTGTTTCCACCACAAACTGTTTAGTGTAATCTGCACTCTTCAGTACAGGCGCCTGAATAAGTTTCTCCTTCAGCTGCTCAAAAGCTGTTGTCTCGGCCTCACCCCAGTGTTTAGTTACATCCGCCTTAGACTGTCCGCTCATCAAAGCATGAAGTGGGACAGCTACCGTGGCAAAGCCTGAAATGAATCGCCTATAAAAGGAACAATACCCCACAAACACCCTAACCTCTCTCACAGTACATAATAGTAGGGCAGTAAGCCACTCATGAATGGTATGGATTTTCTCTGGGTCAGCACTGACTCTCTCCTTAGAGATTACGAACTCAAGGCATTTAACCCGAGGTTTTAAGATATGGCATTTTGGAGGTTTTTATTTCAAGTCATGTTTCTGCAACAACTTCAACATAGTCTCCACCCTCTCGAGATGTTAATTCATATTATGAGCAAAAGCTAACAAATCATCCAGATACACTAGCACGGTAATAAAAATGTGATCGCTGAGCACATACTCCATGAATCTTTGAAAAGTAGCTGGACTGTTAGTCAGTCCCATGGGGCACCTCGCATGTCCAACGGAGTCACAAAAGCCGTTTTAGGATGATCCTCTGCCCACACCTTGATCTGGTGATACCCAGCAGCCAGATCAAACGATAAAAAATATTGCACCTCAGCCAGAGCATATAATGTGTCCTAGATCGGCGGCAATGGAAATGCATCTTTTACCGTTACCTCATTTAACCTCCTTTAATCCACTCACAACCTTAAGGTTCCATCCTTTTTTCTCACTAAAACAATAGGTACCACATTTAGGCGGGCCGACAAGTTCAAGGGTGCGCAGCAACACCAACGATCCAAACACTGGTATCTCATTGACAACATCATATCATTGCCAGAGAAAAAGATCGCCGAGATGTCCTCATCACCCGAGCCATGTGTGGCTCAGACCACTGTGACACTGATTCTCGGCTCCTCAGAGCCATGCTTTCACTTCACGTCGCCCTAAAACGGTGAAGGCAACAAGCCTCCAGAAGAGGTTTTATCACTAAGCAACTGGAGGATCCAGCAGGAGCACATGCTTTCAGAGAGCAGGTCAACGATGGGTTGATAAACAACCCGACAACAAACAACCCATATCCCAGTGCAGAATGGGGTCCTATCAAACTGTCATCACAAAAACCTACAACGAGACCCTCGACCAGATCAAAACAAAACACCAGGATTGGTTTGATGATAACGACCCGGAAATCGAAGTACTCATCAATGGCAGATGCGCTGTTTTGAGTGACTGGCAGAACAACCCTCAGTCTCGGACCAAAGCTGATACCTTCCACGAGACGAAAACGATGTCCTAGCACGAAATTCACAATCTAAAGAACGAATGGTAGAAAAATAAAATGTGTGAAACACAAAAATTTTCGGATCAACACAAGACCTGTGAATTTTTCAATTTCATTAAAACAATGCATATTGCATAGCCCAATTACTCATGGTAACTCCCAAATTAAAGATGAAGAAGGTAACCGTCAGCGCTGGAAAGAGCACTACCATTCGCTGCTCAACTGAAACAGTGACTCACCTTAGATATTCTCTATCTTGGGATGAGGTAGCTACTGCCATTGTGCAGATTGTTAGGTTCTGAATAATAAGTTCTATATACAGGAGAGAACACAAACACCTGTATAGTTTTGTAGGTTCGGTTTACTGGATAAGAGTATGTACACAAAGGAGAGCAGCACTCTCTCTTGACTAGGCTCCCGGTCAACTGCTATAGGCGACGTATGGCAAGTGATACATTAGCAGCTTCCATACGTCGCCAGGCACATTAATTAAGCGTGTGGGATATGGTAATAACATTGCCACACGCTGCTAGCTAGGCTGAATAAATAATACATAAATGGAGCACATACATAATATACATACATGATATATAATCCAGCATACATAATATACATACACCTCCCTCCCCCCTATACGCTCATAGCAAAGTCTTGAGCGGACCTTTTCTTTTGGATCCGTTCTGAGCGTCGAGGGACTTCATCACTGGGAAGGGTATGGGACTCAACACTGGTGGCGGGGCCAGCAGAAGGCATTGTTACGGGTCGGAGAAAACGGCGGTTCCTCCACCACACACGACCACTGGGTAACCGCACCTGGTAGTCCCGTGACCTGCCGAGACCCATGACTACGCCTACTTTGTCCCAACGTAGGGAGGTCGGGTCCTGAACACGGACTTGGGTGCCGACACTCAACCTGGGGAGAGAACGGGCGTGGTCATTGTAGCGGGCGACGACGTCCTGAACACGTTCGGCGGCTCGGCGATCACAATCCTCTGTCTTGGCCTGCCACTCCTTGGAGAAGGATTGAGGGTGAGCAGGGACACAAGAACGAAGGGGGCGTCCATACAAAACCTGGGCAGGGGAGCGTCCGGTGTAGTTAGGTGTGTTGCGGAGTTCAAGAAGACCCCTGTCGAAGGCCTCGCAGTCAATGTTCCCAGAAGGGGCCACCTTAAGGATGAGGTGCTTCAGGGATTTGACAGCAGCCTCAGCGTGGCCGTTGGACTGCGGGTAATGGGGCGATGACAACACATGCCGGACTCCCCATCGGTCAAGGAACGCAGCAAAGTCCCGGCTTGTGAACTGAGGCCCTCCGTCGGTTCGCAGGCGTACAGGAACGCCCACGTCACGGAAGTAGTGGCGGAACTTGCTGATGGTGGCGGCAGACGTCGTGTCATTACCGCACTTGATGACAACCGGCCAACCAGAGAGACGGTCGACGATAACGAGGAAGGACTTTCCTGACACACAGAAAAAGTCGGCCGACACAGACTCAAAGGGGCGGGTGGGGTTGTCGTCACTCATAAAGGGTTCCTGCTGCTGGCTGGGTTGTAATACGTGGCGGGGCTTACACACCTGGACAGCATTGGAGATGTCGGGGTCGATGCCAGGCCGGAACACAGTCTGTCTTGCACGCCGTTTGGTGGCCTCGGCTCCACAGTGACTGTCGTGGAGGCGAGCCAAGGCGTGGAGACTTGAAGCAGCAGGGACAACTACCGAAGGAGAGGTGTCACTGGCCAGAGGTAGGGGCAGGGCGGCAGCAGGGTAGTTGCTGCTCCCTTCGTGCACCCTGTTGGCGTGTTTTACCTCGAGAATCGGTGTTGGGAAGTCCTGGGGGATGATGGCCAACTCTTGGCAATGTCTGTAGGACAGCAAAGGAGTCGGGACGCCATTATGCACATCAATCCAGGCTTGACACGACCTGTTGCCAAAGGTGACGTGTGCATAGAGTGAACCTAGGGCCGGGGTCATCTGTGAACCATCTGCCATAAAGCGGAGATCCTTGGGGGGCGGTCCTAGATCACTTGGAGAGAGCCCCAAGCATTGCAAATGCTGGGGACCGATGACTGTAGCATCAGCGCCGGTGTCGGGCAACATCTGAAGACGGGATGACACACCGCCGTAGGTCACGATGACGCTGATGTACTGGGGGACTTTGGTCCTGGGACGCGGGGGGGAGCACACATTCCTAATGTGGCTCGAGCGTTGTCAGGAGTCGTCGTACCTCTGATTGGAAGACTGTGGGCGGCCCTCTCTGGTGGAGGGGGGCTGAAGCTTCCGCCGACGCGGTCCCTTGGGTATGTTGGAAGGGCAACACTTGTCATAGTGGCCCAGACGACCACACACATTGCACTGGACGCGTTTGGCTGGGCACCGTACTGTGAGTGACCAGTGGCCCTTACGGTCACAACTGTTGCAGGTAGACTGAGCAGCTGGACACACCTGTGTTCCGTGCTGCTTACCACAGTTGTTGCAAAATAAACCGGGCGTGGACGTGGTGGGCGAAGGCGTAGGAACAGACTTCTTGTCCTTCTTGTACCGGGACACAGCGCGTACAGCTGTAGGGGGAGCACGGATGGCAGAGGTGGCACACCTGGCAGCCTCATAGGAGCGACATATCGTCAACACATCCTTAAGAGAAGAGGAAGAGTCGAGGGAGGTGAGGCGTTGGACAAGTTCCTCGTCCTTAACACCCATCAGGATCACCTGCCTCAACTGGGTCTCCTCGCACTGCTGGTGGTGGCCTGGACATATATCTACCTCTTCCGAGGCTCTCTTAAGACGCACGTAAAAGGCATCAAAAGACTCACCCTCCATCTGTCTGCAGCTAAACAATTCCCTCCTGCGCAGAGCTTCATTCTGCTGTCCTTTGATGTGCCGTTGTAGAACGTCCAGTACCTCCTCTACAGACAGCAAAGAGGTTGGGGGTACCTGCGACGTATGTTCCAAGACACGCTGAATTTCCAAGGACAGGCACATGCGCAGCTGGATGAGTTGTTTAGGCTGTGACAAACTCTGGAGATCCACCATTGTAGAGTAGTCAGTCCACCGTCGCCGCCATTCACGAAAAGTCTGGAAAGTCTCATCAGGCTTCAAGATGGGCGGCGTTTGAGCTGCTGCTTTAGGTGGGGCTGGGGGGTGTGAAGGAAGCATGGATGAGGTATCTGAACCAGTCAGTACCGAGGCAGTGTTAGAGCCAGGGGCTTGGTTAACAGTGAGGCGAGATATCAAGGCTTCAAACCGTTCACTGTCTTCCAATCTCCGTTGGTTGTCTCGTTCTGCCTCTGCTTGCCTTCTGTGCTCATCCGCCAAACGTCTGTGGGCTTCATCCTCGCGTTTCTCATCTCTCATAAACTTCAGTAAAGCAATTATCTCTGGAGACAACGCTGAATATTGAGGTGAGGGACTGCGCGATGTGGGGGCTGAAGCGTCGTGGCCGGTCTGGTCATCCATCTCTGCGGGGCTATCACCCGCCTGGGTCATCCAGACGCTGGGTCCACGGCTACGTAAGGCGTGAGACATAACTACTTCCTCTGTGTACTATGTCTTAAATCAGTGTTGACCGGTCAGCCCGTCGTATCAACAAGATTTCAGACAAAAAAATTAATTAAATACACAGATAAGTAGGTTATATATATAAAATATATATAAGGAAGCCGCGCGGTCAGCGAGTGTCGTGTGCTAGTGAGTGTGTGTCCTGGGCGGGTAGAGCGTCTCGCCCCAGCTGTGAGGGGGGGGTGGAGGCGGCGCTGTGAGGGGGGTGGAGGGAGAGGCGCGGCGACTCCCAGTCAGTCTAGTTACCCTCAGGACGCGGTCAGAGACGGGTGCACTGAACTTTACTCCTTACAAATGCCCAGAACGTGCCGTATACCTTGGGAATCCTTTAGAACAAGGTCACACATGAATGGCACGAACACACAATGCACTAAACACTTCACAGAAAATCACTGTCACTGACACTGCTCAAAGTTGCTGAAATTCTTCGAGGAGAGATGGCGCGGGAATTGACCCAAGGCTTGACCCAAGACGGGAGGGGACCCTAGCCGGCTTTCTACAAACTTTGCGCTATCACTCGTAATTATCCAGTAAGACTACGCACTGCGCCATGTTAGGTTCTGAATAATAAGTTCTATATACAGGAGAGAACACAAACACCTGTATAGTTTTGTAGGTTCGGTTTACTGGATAAGAGTATGTACACAAAGGAGAGCAGCACTCTCTCTTGACTAGGCTCCCGGTCAACTGCTATAGGCGACGTATGGCAAGTGATACATTAGCAGCTTCCATACGTCGCCAGGCACATTAATTAAGCGTGTGGGATATGGTAATAACATTGCCACACGCTGCTAGCTAGGCTGAATAAATAATACATAAATGGAGCACATACATAATATACATACATGATATATAATCCAGCATACATAATATACATACACAGATGAAAAATAACAAAGCCACAGGTCCTGGTGGAATCCCAGCAGAAGTTTATAAAGCAGGGAGACCTCTACTTACCAGCCGTCTCCACTCTCTCCTGGATAATATATGGAAAAAGGACAAAATCCCCTAAGATCTAAATATTTATAAGAACAAGGGAGACTGGTCAGACTGTGGCAACTACCGTAGATCTCGCTTCTGTCTGTAGCTGGCAAGATTATTGCAAGGGTCCTCCTAAACAGACTTCTTCCTGAGGAGGAAAACTTCCTCCCAGAATCTTAATGTGGCTTTAGACCAACATATGGCAGTACTGACACCACGATGGCATGAACGGCAGTTTCCTACACAATGGCACCCAGTATGAGTTCTTCCCATCCAAAGAAGTGGTTGAAACAAGGATATGTACTGGCACCAACTCTCTTTTCCATTTTCTTGGCTGTCTTCCTTACTTGTGCCAATGCCAATTAAGCCAATGGGTTAGACATCCAGTAAGGGATGAAGAGACATTTCAACATAAGACAATTCCAGGCAGGAAAAAAGGTGTCGGCTGCTTCCATCACTGAACTTCAGTATGCAGACAACCTGACCCGGTCGCACACACTGAACGCGGTCTACTGGAGATCCTAAACACCTACACAGTTGTGTATGCACACCTCGGCCTTGAGGTGAATGTGCTTAAGATTCAGATTCTCTTTCAGCCTGCACCACCATCCATCAGACGTACTATCGTGCACAAAAGTCGTGTCCACTACCCATCCACAGTGAGGATTCGAATAGCCTTGAGTCTGAAGTTTCGAAACAGCTGGGGGGAAATGCCATGGTCGGCCAACAGATGTCGCCCACTGTAGTGTGTGTGTGGGGGGGGGGGGGTAGAGGAGGTGGGGGCTGGATGAGAGGCAGGTTTATTTATTATTTATACCACCATAATTTCAAGCTGCCTTTTTAACTACGTTTTGTCTTACAGTTGTTTCTTTATGGTTACGAATTCATGGAACAGGTGCAGTGCCCTGGGTGCTTATTGCCACTCAGATTACAATGATACTTTAAAGAATGGATTATATTAAGGATAAAAGTGAAATATGCAAGGATCAGCTAGTTTTACTCAGCGACCACGTCACAATTTTGTTGTTATTCCGACAAAGTGATTATTGTAATATTTGTTTATATTCCACCCATCCTTTGCTTAATAAATATTTGTGATAATATGCCATATTACAGTATATAATTATAAACTTATGTTAAAAAGAGTGGAGTGAAAAAGTTATCAGTATTGTAAAATAGTATGCAGACTTAATCTAGGTGACTGTTCCAATTCTTCCAAGTTCCAGTGTTTAAACACCCCACCACAATATGCAAGCTTCATATATTTTGGAGTGTGCTCAGTTACCGTTAATATTGTGTGCTGAACATCATGAGCATTTCAATGACGGTAGCAATTGTAACTATATAACTATATTGTGCTATAAGACAACACATTCCACGACGTGTCATACAGATCATTGTATACCACACAATACATAATTTGTGGCTGTTAACTTACTTTGTTATGAATTTTCATGAGATATAGTTTAAGACATCATTAAGGACATGGATTTAAGATAACACTGTAGGTGAGTTAATATTAACTGTATTTACAAACAATACTATGATCCAAACAATACACCAATACACACATCTTAGTATTTGGTCCAGCCACCCATTGCATTCAGGACTTCATCAAGGCGATTAGGGATGGAGTCGACCAGCTTCTCCCACACGTCGTAAGCCTTGGCCTCTATTACTGCATAGGTTCGCTGCTCCCCAATATCCTAATGACGTTTCATCATGGCCCAAATATGTTCAATCGGATTAATATCACATCCTAGTGTTGGCCAGTCGATGACCTCAATTTCAGGGTGATCCTGGAGGTAGTACCTTCACTATGTTACTGGTATGAATGGGACCGTTGTCAAGAACCAGCCTGATAGTGTGGGGGGAGCGGAAACTGCCATAGCCCGGACTGTAGGAATTAGTACTTGCTCCAAGATGTCTACATACTGCTCACCAGTGAAACGGCCATTGATCTTGACCAGTTCACCTGGCCCATGTGCCCACATCCACGCCCAAAATGACACTGACACCCTACTGTTAGGTTCTGAATAATAAGTTCTATATACAGGAGAGAACACAAACACCTGTATAGTTTTGTAGGTTCGGTTTACTGGATAAGAGTATGTACACAGAGGGAAGCAGCAGTCTTCCTTGGCTAGGCTCCTTGTCAACTGCTATAGACGACGTATGGCAAGTGATACATTAGCAGCTTCCATACGTCGCCAGGCACATTAATTAAGCGTGTGGGATATGGTAATAACATTGCCACACGCTGCTAGCTAGGCTGAATAAATAATACATAGATGGAGCACATACATAATATACATACATGATATATAATCCAGCATACATAATATACATACACCTACCACTCACTACAAGATGTTGAATGTGTTTCTCATGGTAGTGTGTGTTGGGGGGCCGCCAGCACTGCCTTGCTTCGGCTTCCACTGACCTGAACACTGTTTCATCGGTAAATATAATGGTTCTCCAGTATTCTTCTCTATGTGGAAGGTGTTCCAATGCAAAGCCGAGTCGACACTCCTTGTGAATAGGTGGTAGCCACCCTTTGTGAGCTGGATTATGGCAGTCGATCCCAGCTTCATGAAGTCGGCGTCTCGTCGTCATGTGATGGCAGTTGAGGCCCATATTTCTTGTATGCTCCACTGATGTTCGCATTGGATATGCCGTTACAGCTGCCACGATCATGGCGTCCATCCTTGCCGACGTTACTCATGGCCTCCACTGAGCCCTCTTCCTCCCACCAGCGGATCCACCTCCTAATCGTCTTGGTGCTCCTCCCCACTTTGAGAGCATTGTTCTGCACAGTTTCCCCGCTCTCCACATCCCGATGATTTGTCCTGGCTCAGCAATCACTGCCGACGAATTGGCTCGTCCTGCAGGCATATCTGAAATGGCAGAGTAACATTATGTTGTGGTAACTGATGCAGGTTTTTATATACTAGAGTAAATTAATGGTATTAGTAACACCTAGGTTAAGTATTATTACCCTGACATAACGTTTTGGTAAATCTTTTTGGATCAACTGCCCAAGAAACCCTTCCTATTTCATGTATTCATAGTGAACTGCAAGTGGATCCTCCCCCCCCCCCCCCAAACCTCCACCACCACCCCAGCGACTGTAGAGTGAACATTCGCCGTTAGTCATCATCATCATCAAGATTTAGTTTAACCAGACCACTGACACCCATTTGAGTCTCTCCTAGGGCTGGCCTGAGGGATTAGTTAACATATATTTGTGTTTCTATAATTTAGTGTTATATTGTTTGGAGGAGATTACAGTATTTGAAAAAGGTCTCTGCTAAAATATCTTAAATTGTGGGTTAGTGAAGCACATTGTTCGATACCGATTATAAATAGGATATTCAATGAGAATATGTTGGACTGTTATTTGTGTTCGGCAGTTGGAGCATATAGGTGGGGCTCCATTAGGGGAAGACATGAGTTGGCCATGCGTCAATTGTGTATGCCCAATTCTTAGACGATTCAAAATAGTTTCGTGATATCGAGAGGATTGTTTTGATGGTGACCAAGGATAAACTGATGATTTGATAATTTTTAGCTTATGACTTGTTGGTTCATTTTCCCAGAACTTTTGCCGATCGTCAAGTATTACTTGTTTATAGGTAGTTAGCCTCGCCGATAATCAAAATATATATACATATTTCTTTGACAATTTTCAACTATGACATGTTCGTGCCAGATCACATATAACTGTAATAGGTTGCATTACGTTAGGTTTCGTTATATAAAAACGTTTTCTATATATATATGGATTTTTCGGTTTACGTTCAGCCGTGAGGTGGATTTTACAAATTACGCAAGGCAACCATTACAAATGGCGGAGTCGAGGCGGGAGATACCGATAACGATAGCGAAATATAGGAAAGGGGGAAGAAGGTTTAGTAGTGAAAGAATGTGGGTTAAACGGCACAGACTTTTAGGAGGAGAGATAGTGTGTGGCCTTCTGCCCACTGCATGGTATTGGGTGGTAGGTTGGGGTGACTGGGGCGATGGGAGGGGGAAAGGATGTGGAGAAAAGAAGGCGAAAGGAAATGGAGGGCCCATCCCTATTTGGGTGGCGTGCACCTTATCTTTAATTTGTTTGGAGGGCCCATTCATTATTTTCTCTGAGTAAGGTTACACTTTTTTTTATAGAAAGAGGGAAACGGATGGAGATAGAGACGTGGTGGCTATGATTTTAGGTTGGGGTAGGGGGGTGGCCATGGGTGTTGCTTGTTTTTTTCCACATATCTTAATCCGGCTCAAGTTACGTGGGATTGGCCTTTGTTGTAAAGATGTTAACTCTAAATAAAAGGGGGAGGAGCCATGTCGTCGGTTCTGTGAGTGTTCATTACAGTAGTCCAATTCGTCGCCATGGGTAGAATAGGGGGAGGGGGGTTGGCGAATGCAGGGGAAGGTAATGTGATGGGATGGAAGGGAAGAGGTGGGGGAGGGAGGAGTGGAGTGGGGAGAGAATAAGTAGTCAATTAGTGTTTAGGTGTGGGAACCCACGATGCTCAAATTATGAGGTTTAACACTTGAGTGGGTAGAGGCGGGGGGGGGGGGGGGAGACTAGGCGCGGAGTTGGAACTAGAGAACGTATGATGTTGTTTAATGCAAGCTATGGAACATTACAGTATTTTCAAACGGGTTTTCACGCTATTAATAGGCCTTATGTAATCCACCAATAAGGATTACAACAGCACACAGTTTGGCTGCAATTAGTAAGAAAAATAAAATATAACATGGCAAAATTTTTGCCCTGCCTAATTTTTACAACCCACCTCACGCCTAAAGTAAACCGAAAAATGCTTATGTGTATAGAAGATTTTCAACTCAATATCACATATTTTTTCACCTCTACAAATATCTGCTGTCACTCATGGCACACCCTGCAATAGTATAAGGACGACATGGGCTATGCTGACAAATTAATGTGACTTACCTGTTGGTGACGACGATGGTAGGAATGAGACCTCGGCATGTTTCAGTGTTCGACATCACTTCCTTCCTCTGGTGTGAGTGACGCCAACCTTGGTAACAACTTGTGTGCCCATCAGTCGCACAGCCGTAGCCATGAACGGCAGAGATATGGTCGTTGTAGTACTTTTATTTACCAGTTACACATGTCTCACCATGCTTGATAATATTAACTATCTTCATGACATTCTTATTGTTATCAGTGATTGCGGAATTCACGATGTTATGCTCCGCCTACACACAGCCTGTTACTAGACTAACCCCCACCCCCTCTACCCCCCCCCCTACACACACACACTACAGTGGGCGACATCTGTTGGCCGACCATAGCATTTCCCCAAGCTGTTTTGAAACTTCAGCCTCAAGGCTATTCGAATCCTCACTGTGAATGGGTAGTGGACACGACTTTGGTGCACGATAGTACATCTCAAGGCCTTGGCAGACTCGGTACCCATGTCTTCAGCTGTAGGGAGCTGAAACTATCTACAAAGTTGCACGTGGTCCTCCCCACCCTGCTATATGGCAGCGAGACATGGGTCACATGCACAAAACACCTCAAGGCACTTGACAACTTTCACAAACGTTCCATTCTTCGAGTTTGCTGGGAAGACAAGAGAACAAATGCCAGTATTCTCGCTGACGTTAACTATAGGAACGTAAGAACATAAAAAATGGAGGAAACTGCAGCGGGCCTATTGGCCCATACTGGGTAGTCCCATTTACACCCAACTCCTATTGTTCATATATCCATCCAACCTGTATTTGAAGCCATCCAGCGTATTCGAGTTAATGATGATATTTGATAACGTGTTCCATTCAGCCACTACTCCATTTTCAAACCAATATTTACCTATTTTGCGCCTAAATCTAAATTTGTCTAATTTAAAACTGGCCATGTTACCAGCATAGATGACAGTAGACTGCCAAAGCAGATACTTTACAGGCACCTAATGAATGGTAAACGTAACGCTGGTGGACAACGGAAAAGATGTAAGGATAATTTTAAGACAAACCTGAAAAAGTGTCAAATCGACCCCCTCACCTGGGAGACGATCACCCTACAACCTTAATGCTTGGAGGATCACCACACAAGGTGAAAATACTGTTGTATTTATTTATTTATTTGATTTATTTATTTTTTTTTTTAATTAATAGGAAAATGCATATGTTCAGTAGGAGGAGTAGGAATCGTGTAAGGTGGAGTTAGAGGAAAATAAGGTGTCAAAGAATTAGTCAGGTCAGCGGTCTTTCTTTTTGTAAAATTTCGCTTGGCTACAACGATTCCTAGAAGCAATGAAAGAGGAGTGAGAAACAGGAGAAGGACATAGTTTCATAACTTGATACGTCCTATCGCTCCCCCTACATGCAAGTGAACAGGGGCGATCAAACCATGATTTGAAAGTGCAAGTTTTAGTAGAAGATAGAATAAATGCACTCATGCAACCCAGAATAAACCCAGCAATGATGTCAGCACATACCGAGGCGTCCCGAGTGGAAAAGCAACATTCATCCTAGGGAAAGTCGGAGACGACTTTTGACAAGGACTGCCAGTGTGCCCTCCTATAGTGCCATAGTTGGCGTTTAGAGGTGGGTGGTGAAGTTGTTTGCGCCCAGTTTGATATAGTAGAAATAAGATTGTGATCAGAGGACCCTAAGGGGGCAGAAATTGAGTAGGAATAGTGTGAGAGGTTAAAGGTAAAATAAAGATCAAGAATGTTAGCAAGTTGGTCGTGTCGATATGGAGCACCTGTAGAGTGTTTAATTATTTGTTCCAGATCATTAAGTATGGAAAACGAGAGTGCCTTAACTCCACCTGGGTCATCCCTTGCAGAGCCAAGCCACTCTCTGTTATGTACTGTACATTGAAATCCCCTAGGTGGAGAATCTCGGTGTTGGGGTGTGTGGATAGCAAGGGCTCATGACAAGAAGAGAGATAGTCAAAGAGTCCCAAACAGTTAGTAATGTTGGGAGATCGGTATAGGAAACCAAGAAAAATAGTCAAAGTTAGTAGAGATAATTTGAGCGAGACGACATCATAAAGAGAAGATTCAAGATCCGTGAGTCGAGCTATAGGTGTACGTGTGTTGCAGTAGGCAAATACACAAATACACCTCCCTTAGAACGGAAGGAGGTATAAAGGTTGTTGTAGTTGGAGATGTGAAAAGGTTTGGGTGAAGCTGCTTTGGTCAGTTGAAGTTCAGATAGTAGTAAGAGATCGGGGGAAGAGGTTAATGTTTTGTTTTTGTTTTTTTAAAGGGAATTAGCCCACCGGGCACAGGTCTCTGACCCACATCGGGGCCTGGGGGGGGGGGGGGGGGAATGTTAATAATGAATAATAATAATATAATAATTAATAATAATAATAATAATAATTATAATAATAATATAATAATATATAATAATATATATATTCTAATAATAATAATAATATTAATAATAATAATAATAATAATAATAATAATAATAATAATAATTTCATAGTATTGTAAATATTTTTTTTAATAAATGAGGTGTGAAAAAGCCGATCCTCCAGCAACTACGGTGACGTCAGTTGAATCCCCAGTAGTTTGATGATGGTCAGGT
Source organism: Homarus gammarus (assembly GCA_958450375.1). Lineage (NCBI taxonomy): Eukaryota > Metazoa > Arthropoda > Malacostraca > Decapoda > Nephropidae > Homarus > Homarus gammarus. The sequence continues at coordinate 289,875 of CAUDMG010003786.1, forward strand.
CGGCCCTGGGGTCCACAGCCTTCCTGAGCAGTGTGATCCATCCGAAAAGGCCCCGCTTTAATGTTATTATCAACTGATATCACAGGAGAAGGAAAGAATAGAAAGAATAAAACAGATCAGGGGTGAGATTAGAGATAAATATGGTGCGTTGTTAAAGTAAGAGAAACAATTGTGTGTAAATGAGGCAGAAACCTAGATCAGCAACCTGGGACTTGGTCACAATTTTTTTGGTGCCATATGGCAGCAGGGTCTATCATTAGACAACACATTATGCTTCCAATATCTTTCCAGGTGGTAGTACATCCCTGTTTGATAGCTGCCTACTACCTACTGTCAGCCCGACTGAATACCAAGGCAGACAAGGCCAGTGCCGGAAAGAAGCTGCCGCCGCCCCTCCCTCTCTAGATGTAGCCCTCCACTCGTGCAACATCTGTAGACGGCCTTGCCGGTCTCGTATCGGCCTCTCGAGTCACCTCAGAGATCACCAACAAAGGTGACATCTTTAATAACCCATATCATTACATCATAGGTGGATTTTCGTCATACTCGATTTCGAGTGACAGGAAAGTATAGTAGTAATGTGTGATTACAGTATATACATTCGTGTATATGTATACATGAGTATGTGATATATGCTCCAGTAGCCGCGTACAAAGATAAGAATTGTTTTATCAGCATGGATTCAGCAGCAACAGTGACACAACTCCCTCAGGTGTAAAAATCTGATAAGATAAAGTACAGAGCGTTAATACTCACTGGCACCACCACCACACCGATAAATGATGAATCATAACCATAAAACACTACTGTAGCTCATTTTCCCTCTTTTTTTTTAATATTAAACCTGTCTCAAAGTTGTGCGACAATTTTAGGTAGTGCCCACCCATCACACATGAGTGCCAATCACACACCAGTATGGCAGCTGATCAAGGCGCCAACTACTATAACCTACCTCTCCATTTCTTCAATTTTAGGACTATATAATACTCTTCCTCGACCACTTATCTTTTCTTACCCTCTCTTCCCAGACATATAAGCTGATCAGTACTAGCAAACGTACAATTTACTTTCATTTAGTCCTTCTTAGATGCAAATTACAGTTCTTTTACGATCATCTCAGAACCTCCCAGAGACCATTACGGCGGACAGTGACGCTCAGCAGCTAGTACGGAATCTATATAACGCCGTTTGAGTTGTGCACGCAGATTTGTACAAAATGAAGCACAAAATATATAAAATAATACGCTGTGAAATGCCAGTACCATTTATTAAATATACACTGAAACAAGAAACACAACATTACAACGGGATATACTTTCAAATGAATATTAAAACACTAATAAAGTACAGCAAAAAATTCCAAAATTGGATAAATATCAGACCGTAATTAAACACAAAAACAACTTACCAGAACATAAAAGATAAAACATAATTTAATATGATAATATTCTATGAATTCTGGAAACAGGAATATTATCAGCCTCAAACCAAATAAGAAAAGCATTATAGGGTGAGCATAAAGTCTTTCCCTGATTATGAAAACTCATATCTCGAAGACCATTCTAGATAGAAACATGATTGTTGTAGCATTGTGTAGACGAATTCATAGATTTTTTTTCATGCATATTTTAAGCTGCAAAAAACTGTATGTTTGTACCTAGCATATGTTTTGTGTAATAAATGTTTGTAATCAGGGAAAGACTTTATGTTTACCCTGTATATATATATATATATATATATACTAGCAGAATCGCCGCCCTCTGAGCGGCTCATCCGCTAAGCCATGGTAGGACGCCACCCTCCGGGAGGCTCCACATTGTCTCACTGTTCAGCCCCCAAAACTTCTTCTTCCATCAAAAGTTCATTAACGGTGTATGTATGTTCCATCATGTTTTTCACGACAACGGTACAGCAAAGTATATTTTTTTAGCATTAAACTGTTATTATTTTATTGTCTAATCATCACTACATATAACACCACCCATCATCACTACATCACCTCAGCTACCCTGAGAGATTGGAGCGCCTGAACTTGCCTAGCTTATACTATAGACGGGCAAGAGGGGACCTAGTTGAGGTGTATAAGCATCTCAGGGGGCACTACTCAGTTGAGTGCCCTTACTTGGAGCTGGCGGACGCTCGCCCCACAAGAGGTCACAGCTCAAGATTGAAGAAGCCGCAAGTCCAGAAAACCGTGCTGGCAAACTTTTTCGGAGTGAGGGTTGTAAACTCTTGGAACAATCTACCAGAGAGTGTTGTGACGGCACCGAGTGTGAGCTCTTTCAAGACAAGACTTGACCAACACTAGAGCGGGTTCAGGTACATTCAGGAGCCGGTGCATGCCCAGTATTTGCCCACAGTGCGTGACAGAGACGTGACCGATCGCCCGGGCAGCTAGCGAGCCGATCTTTTGGTGAAGAATATAAATGAAAAGAGACGTGACCGATCGCCCAAGCGGCTAACAAGCCGATCAGTGGCGAAGAGGATAAAAGTAAAAAATAACATCATCCATCATCAATACATATAACACCATCCATCATCACTACATATAGCACCATCCATCATCACTACAGTACATATAACACCACCCATCATCACTACATATAACAACATCCATCATCACTACATATAACACCATCTATCATCACTACATATAACACCACCATTACTACCATCACTACTACCACCACTACTACCACCACTACTACCACCATCATCACTAACACCACTACTACCACCACTACTACCACCATCATCATTACCACCACCATCATTACCACTACTGTCAACCAGTCTCTACCACCACCACTATCACCACAAACATGCCGCTATCATCATCGCCACCACTACCACTATCACTACCACCGTCACCACCAACACTACATATAACACCATCCATCATCACTACATATAACACCATCCATCATCACTACATATAACACCACCCATCATCACTACATATAACAACATCCATCATCACTACATATAACATCATCCATCATCACTACATATAAAACCATCCATCATCACTACATATAACACCATCCATCATCACTACATATAACACCACCCATCATCACTACATATAACAACATCCATCATCACTACATATAACATCATCCATCATCACTACATATAACACCATCCATCATATCTACATATAACATCATCCATCATCACTACATATAACAACATCCATCATCACTACATATAAAACCATCCATCATCACTACATATAACACCATCCATCATCTCTACATATAACACCACCCATCATCACTACATATAACAACATCCATCATCACTACATATAAAACCATCCATCATCACTACATATAACACCATCCATCATCTCTACATATAACATCATCCATCATCACCAAGGTGAAAGAGGAGATTGCAAGCCATAAGGGAACGAGTTCCATAGGGACGGAAATAGATGAAGCTGGAGCTTTACTGGTTGCCAAACTAGAACAAGTTGGGAAAGAGATCCTTGCTAAGACTAAGGAAGTAGCCGATAGAATGGAAGTGGTTGCTAAAAGGAATTATGCTGAGGCATTAGCAGGGCCACGGGAGGTGGCGGAGAGTAGTGCAGGATCAGAACAGGTTCTACAGCAGCTAGGGACTCTGAAGAAGTGTGTCGAAGAAATGAAAATTAACGGACCTACTGTCAGGGGAGAGGAGGAACAACAGGAGCGTTTCCAGTGCAGGAACAATGTAATAGTTTTTGGAGTCCCTGAGAACCAGGCGGAGGGAACTGAGAGTAAGATAACACACGATAAGATGCAGTTTAAGAATATGTGTACAGAGGTTCTGAAGATGCCATCAACCCCACAGGATGTGAGGAGGCTGGGGCAAAAGCAGGGGGATAAGCGTCGCCCCCTCAGGATCACACAAGTGAGTGAGGAGGAGAAATGGGAGGTTATTCTGCAGGCAAAAAACTTAGCAAGGAACAAGGCATCTCGGAGTGTATTCATTCACCCAGATCGCGCGGTAATGCAGAGGGAACAGCACTGCTGACTCCCTAAGATCCAGATTTCCATGTGCTAAACTAGTGATATGCGGTGACTTCAATGAGTTAGACATCAGTGACATCACCCAACACCTCCACCTTACACAAATAGTAGACTTTCCCACACATGGCAATGCCACCCTTGACCTCATTATGACTGATCTCGGTAGCCACTTCCTTCCCACCCAGCCGCTGCCTCCCATGGGATGCAGCCCCCACCTGTCCCTGCTGTGGTCATCTACCCCCACCTTCTCACCACCGCCAGTTGCCACCAGGACTTACCGACCCACCCCCGACTTTGCTATGCGGCGTTTTGGACAATGGATAACCCGGTATCCCTGGACTGAAGTGATCATGGTAGACGATGTGCAGAACAAGTGGGATAATTACCTGGACACTATCACCACTTCTTTCCAGCCAAAACACTGAGGATCGACCCCGATGATGTCCCGTGGATTACGCCCCGCATAAAAAGACTTATTGAGCAGCACAACAAGGCATACTACACCAACAACCGCCTGTACAAAAGTCTACGTAACCAGGTCATCAGGGAAATCAAGTCTGCCAAGAAGACTTATTATCCCATTAAAATGCACGGCCTCAAAGAAGTCGGCATCGGTCAGTGGTACTCCAAGGTAAAAGGTCTCTGTGGTCTCAACCGTCAGTCTCCCACACTTCCTTTCATCTCACATTTACTTAGTGAGGAGGCAGCTGAGATAATTAATAACCACTTTGCTACCATATGTCATACCTTACCCAGTCTTGACCTCACTCTCCTCCCGGCTTACTTACCTTCCCCCTCCCCCCCTCCCAGTGTTCAATCATGAAATCGCCAACAAACTCCTGAAATTTAAATCCAAACGCTCCACGACCCCAATTGACCTCCCAATCAAAATATACAAGGAGTTTGCAGTCGAACTTGCCACCCCCCTCTGTTCTATTATTAATGCATCCCTCAGACAAAGCAAATGCCCTCATGACTGAAAAACCGCATTTGTCACCCCCATCCCCAAGGTCACCACCCCACAGTCCCCTAACGACCTCAGGCCAGTTGCCATTACCCCCATACCCAGTCTACTATGTGAGGACTTTGTTTTTGAGTGGGCATTTGCCAGTATCTATCAGTCAATTGATCCACAGCAATTTGGCAACATGAGGATCTCCTCTACATCACACTGCTTGGTGAGCTTTCTGGATTTTCTGCACAAAAACTTGCAGAAGCGTAAGACATCACTGGCCGTTGCCCTTGTGGACTTCAGGAAGGCCTTTGATCTTGTTGATCACTGCACTGTTATCAACAAGGCTATTGCACTAGGGCTGCCCACCAACCTGGTCTCATGGCTCACTGATTTCTTGAGTGGACGTCGCCAGGCAGTGAGGTATCAGGGCTTGGTCTCCACTATACTGCCAGATCTGGGGTCACTAAATTAAAGGGGATAACTTAACTCTAATCTTAATTTCTAAGGGTCGCTGCCACCAGACCCCCTCTGGACAGCATGTAGCTCGTTAGGTAGCGGGCAGAGTGGACTAGGCATTGGGTTAGGTTTTCCATTGACCAGATCGATGAGGGTAAAGAAGGGGTAAACCATAACATGTCTTAATTGATTTATTCCTTATAAAACATACTGGTAAAAAAACATATACATGAATTGGCCTTCCTCAGAAGAACAACAGAATTTTGGTTACCCAGCTGGGCTCCAGACTCTTACATTACTGGCGGGTCATCCACCTACTTATTGCATAACAATCGGGGAACGCCGTATCTCGGTCGTTCCTTCTTACACATCCCTTAACACATCAGACTGCTCCACTTGGGTGGATTGTAGCACTTTCGGTTATCATACATAGTAGCACCATCTCAACACACCTGTTACACTCCATACCTGCAAGTATGTGACTCCTTGTGACTTTTAGGTATACACAACGGGCACCTCGTTCGCACACCGCCCTCGGTGGGTAGAGACGAGGGCTTCACCTAGAGACATACCAGCACTATTTCTACGCCTGGTATTATAGGTCGCTCCAAGTGACGACCGCAGTTTCTCACGGTCTCCTTAGTTGTGACTATTCATGTGGAGTGGTGCGATGGGAATCCACCGGTTCACAGGGGACTGGTATAGCGGGGGAGTAATTCCCACCCGGTGTGACGCTCAAGTGGACAATGGCGGCCGGGCGGCAAGATACTCCGGCCACATGGCACCTGTGGTGACGGCAGAACGGGAAAGACTAAGCAATAATGACTGACGGGCGGTTATCCCACCCCTTAACACATCCCTATCACACTTATATATCCAGCAAAGCTTTAAACTGTAGTAACTTCTATTTATCAACCTTAATTGTAGGGCGGGATATAGCCCGCTAGGGCACTGACCTGTGGTGACGGCAGAACCGGAAAGACTAAGGCCGGCTTCCCGCCGCTTCTCGTCACATAGGCCTACAGTTTCCAATCCTCAATTTACACTTTTGTTTCTTATGGTTCTCACCTGAACACTTTACGGTATATTGTCACTCATTTCTTATAAACACATATATTAATCCTAAGTTACACACTAAGGTCAGGTCTTGGTTTGCTAGTGCTTGGTTAAATGCCTGGGATTTTAATATCAACGGGGCATCTGAGGCGGGTACATGACGCGTCTTGAAACAAAAGCCGAATGATCATGGCGGGGGTGTATCAAGTTCACTTAAAAACTGTAATGAGGGATCCTCCTCTCACACATTGCACTATTTGAACACAGACATAAGATTCTCTGATCACTGTACCTGTCGTGGGTATATGTCACGTGAGGCTACGAGGGGTATTAAATTCATACCGACGCATACACGATATTTCCTTTCCAGTATAGTGTCTAGATCACTGTCAACACCTCACATAGTTCTGATACATTTATCCTTTTTCCAGATCACTGTTCTCGTGTATTTTCATATGATATCTGTTGGAGTTATGTTCGCTACACGCTCACAGACGTAAATAGTAGGACCTTCAAACCATGATCCACACTTAGTCTTACAGTACTCTAGTCCGGCTCAACTGGACTTTAACCTTCATCTTATGCCTACCCTGAGTGATCCTTAATGCTATGAATACATACTCTTGATATGATATAACTATACCTGGGTACAATACAACACATGGTCTGGGAACCTTGAGTAGGTGAGTTGTCCTTTCTCAATGTTTCCCGTTTTCTGAGGTTCTACAAGCGCCATGCATTTGAATGTTATGTAGCGTAATATGAATTAGATGGGATTTTTAGGGATGACAATGATGTGCGCAGTACACCACAACACCTCACCTGCGGTGTTCCCCAGGGGACCAAGATGGGACCACTGTGCTTCCTCAACCTAATCAACGACGCTCTGTCGGACACTCCTCACAGGTGGAAGTAAATGGATGACTGCACTGTGGGGGGTTTCAGTGGACAACACCGCACCAGACTACTCATCGCTACAAGGCACCCTGAACAGGCTACAGGCATGGACTATGGAGAACAAGGTCACCATCAACCACACCAAAACCGTAGTCATGCACATCAATACCGCCACCACTCCAGTGCAAGCCCCAGCAGTCACAGAGGGTGCCCACTGCCCATCCTCTACAGCTGGTGCAGTCTGCCAACTCCTGGGTGTAACTATAGACAACAAACTTGACTGGAAGGCCCATGTAAATAACACAGTCAAGGCAGCCTCGTACCGTCTCTACATGCTACGACGACTTAGGTCACTTGGGACACCCACGCCAGAGCTGAGGACCATTTACAACGCCTTTATTCTCCCCAAACCAACGTATGCATCACCAGCCTGGTCGTCTTCTCTCCACTCCACCCAACTACATCAGCTAGAGAAGGTGTAGCAGCTAGTTAGTTTGGTGTGCGGGCGGGTCGTGTTGCGTCTCTGTTAGAAAGCGTGTTCGGCATTCGGGCCTTCGATGTAGAGTGGCAGAAATTGGACAGTGATTACATAAGTTCGTCAAGATCTTCTTAGTGAGGTGAAAGTATAAATCGATGTCGGACTTTTCATGCTAGACACGATTGTATTTTTGAAAACTCAATTTCCACCGAGTTGGAGGTACAGCCAGGGTCACAGGCCTATAACCACACAATCACTGCCACATGACAAAGCTTTTATTTTATTTTATTTTTTAGGGTGTTGTGGTCACGGCTGTGATAAAGGCCAACCAGGGAGTGTAGTACTGTGCCTTCAGTTAAATCAGTTCATAGTTGTCATCAGTGAATGCAGAAGAGACTATAATAACTTAAAGTGACTACATATTGACAATCGAGCTGGTAAGGACAACTGCCAGCCTATTCGTGTCATAGGTGCCACAGAGGCTTTAAATTTTATTTTGTTTGTGTGCTTTCTCAAGGACTGAATCTGTGTTTATAATACACCACTCACAGGGATATACAGTGTACACAGTGATAGTTCATAGTGTCATCAGTGACCGCTGAAGTTGTAAATAACTTAAAGTGAGCGCTCACTAGCAAGCAAGCTGGAAAGGCACCGTGCCAGCTGAAACCAAGTCGTGTCATAGGTGCCACAGAGACTTTAAATTTTATGTTGATTGTGTGCTTTCTCAAGGACTGAAACTGTGCCTACAATACACCATTCACAGGGAGATACAGTGTACACAGTCGCAGACGACAACTCCATAGGCAACAGAGAGTAGCTAAGTACTTTTTCTCTTTTTATTTTCTTTGAAATAGGTGTAGATTTATACACAGTCTGCACCCCCCCCCCCCCCCACAACAACAATCATGAGCTTGATATGTGATTACTGCAGGGAGACGTCGGATATGGAGGCTACAGGCCTAGCTAATGCAACGTTTAGGAAGTTACTAACTGCCGTAAAGCTTGATGGCTGTTGCTGGTATTGCTCTGGCTGCATAGTCAAGGTGAATGAAGCGATTGCAATCCATAAGGGAACGAGTTCTCTAGGGACGAAAACAGATGAAGCAGGAGCCCTGCTGGATGACAAACTGGAGGAAGTTGGGAAAGAGATCCTTGCTAAGACTGAGGAAGTAGCTAATAGAATGGAGGTGGTTGCTAAGAGGAGTTATGCTGACGTATTAGGAGGGCCACGGGGGGGGGGGGGGGGCGGAGAGTAATGCAGAATAGAATCAGTACAGGTTCTACAGCAGATTGGGACTCTGAAAAAGTGTGTCGAAGAAATGAAAATTAACGCACCTACTGTTAAGGGAGAGGAGGAACACCAGGAACGGCTCCAGCGCAGGAACAATGTAATAGTTTTTGGAGTCCCAGAGAGCCAGGCAGAGGGAACTGTGAGTAAGGAAACACACGACAAGGTGCTGTTTCAAAATATTTGCACAGAGGTTCTGAAGATTCCAGCAACCCCTCAGGATGTGAGGAGACTGGGACAAAAGCAGGGGGCTAAGCCTCGCCCCCTCAGGATCACACTAGGGAGTGAGGAGGAAAAATGGCAAGTTAATCGGCAGGCAAAAAACTTAGCAAGGAGCGAGAAATTTCGGGATGTATTTATTCACCCAGACCGCACGGTAATGCAGAGGGAACAGCACAAGAAGCTCCTGTTGGACTTGAAGCAGAAGAGGGAGGAGTCGAGGAAGAACGGGGACAGGTGCACGTGGGTTATACTCAGGGAGAGGGTAGTGGAAACAAGTGTGCCGACACAGGGCCAGGGGGCAGCAGTGCACCCTCCACCCACTCAACCCCCCCACCCGGGAGGCCGCACCAGCTCAGCCTACCGGACAGGAGGGAACGAGCACCGTGTAAACAATGGCATTTCTAACCACACCCTGCAAAATACAGTGTACTTAGCAAATGCTGCAGCTTCTGAGAATATGGGTGGAGCGGGTTTATTACTAAGAGCAGAGACGTTACCGAGAACAAATTCTGGCTTGAATGTCATGTACACTAATATTGACACGTTCCTTGATAAGAGAGAGGAGTTTGAAACACTACTAAGAGTACACCAACCAGATATTGTAGGAGTTGTAGAACTGTTGTACAAGAACAGGAGAATCGACCCAGAGGAATGTGAGTTCAGTATTGCTGGATATGACTCATTTACGAACCTAACTCAAGAATCCTGCAGGAGGGATGTGGTTATCTACGCTAGGCAAGACCTTAGAGCCAGCCAGGCGAGGGTACAGGGAGAGGATGTTTTTGAAGAGTCCAAGTGGTGTAAAATTAAATTAAAGGGAGGGGACTTACTTATCGTCGGGTGTATCTACAGATCCCCGAACTGTGGCCCACTAAATCAAAGGAACTAAAGAACCTTAATAAACAAGGCGGCGATGCTCAACCCCAGCCACCTCCTTATCATGGGGGAGTTTAACTATGGCGACATCGACTGGAGAAACGAGTCCACCCCGAATGACTTGAATAATCCTGCTACTCTTTTTGTAGAAACTCTGAGAGATAATTTTCTATTGCAGCATGTGAGAGACCCGACACATTACAGAGGGGAGCAAACACCCAAGCCACTTGACCTCATCATAACAAACGAGGAGGGTATGGTGGCCAAACTGGAACACCTTGCCCCAGTTGGCACCAGTCACCATATAGTGTTGTCATTCAGATTTAACTGTTACCTAGTTCAAGATAAGGCCAGGCCAAGGTGCAAATATTACAAGGGAAATTACAATGGGATGAGGGAAGAGATGAGGGGTATCAACTGGCCTGACTTATTAAGGTACAAGAACGCAGACACTACTCTGAATAAATAACTAGTAAAATGACCCATTTGATCGATAAATATATACCCAAGACCAAACCCAGTGCTTCTAGGAATACGAGGGGATCCCTACACAATACCATGCGGCGGTCGACAAAATTAAGAAGAAAACCCAGAAATTCAAGACGTGGGTTGGGTCAAACGATGAGCAAGACAGGAGGATGTATGCAAGAGCCAGAAACCAAGCAAAGATAGAGTGTAGGAGGGCTGAAAAGGAGTTCCAAAGGCTGGTTGCACGCGAAGTCAAGTCAAACCCAAAGGCGTTTTACCGCTATGCAAAGTCGAAATTGAAAACGCGAGTAGGAGTATCAGACCTGAGGCTTGAAGATGGTAGTTACGCAGATTCTGACCAGGATAAAGCTGAGGCATTGAACAGCTTCTTTTCCTCAGTGTTCACAAGAGAGGGTGCAACTAACCTTCCTGCGTTTGAGGACAGACGGTTCGACACAGCACTGACCCACATTGTGTTCACAGAAGAGGGTATTAGAAATAAACTGTCCAGGCTAAGGGTCCATAAGAGTCCCGGACCTGACATGGTGCATCCTAGAGTGCAAAGGGAGCTGTGCAACGAGCTTGCAGAGCCCCTGAAGATTCTGTTTTGTAAATGCCTGGATGAACAAATGGTCCCCAGTGAATGGAAAGTGGCTTTTGTGAGTCCTGTCTTCAAGAAGGGCGATAGTCACTCCATGAACAACTATAGACCCGTGAGCCTGACCAGCATAATATGTAAAGTACTTGAGAGTATTATCAGAGATGCAGCCATGGAACATCTACTACGAAACAACCTTGTAAAAGATTGCCAACACGGTTTTATGCCGGGGCGCTCTTGCTTGACACAATTGCTCAAGGTATTGGATATTTGGACCCATATTCTAGAACGGGGTGGTAATATCGACAATATTTACCTAGATTTTGCCAAGGCTTTCGACAGTGTACCCCACGAAAGGCTGAAAATCAAACTGGAAGGGTACGGAATTTGGGGAAATGTCCTGGCGTGGATCGAAGACTTTCTACATGACCGCAAGCAATGTGTGGTGATTAATGGCACGAAATCGTCATCTGTACCTGTAACAAGTGGGGTACCGCAGGGTAGTGTATTGGGCCCGCTGTTGTTTGTTTGTTTCATAAATGACATGCCTGACGTTGTACACTCCTCCATACAAATGTTTGCCGATGACGCCAAGTTATTTCGGGAAATTAAGAACCAAGCGGACTGTGAAGAGCTGCAGAAGGACCTCTGTGGGTTCCAGGAATGGTCGAAGGAATGGCTGCTGAGATTCAATGTCACGAAGTGTAAGAGGATGCACCTGGGGCGTACCAACGGTAAGGAGGCGTACCATATGTCCCAACGGGATGAAGAAAATGTACTAGTTGAGACTGTGTGTGAGAAGGACCTAGGTGTATATGTCGACAATGAGCTGAAGTTCTCGGGCCATTGTGAGAAGAAGGTAAATCAGGCAAATAAATTATTGGGTCTTATAAGAAGGTCGTTCAGATATCTAGACGGTCCGTCCCTCGTGACGATCTTCAGGAGTGAAGTGCTTCCCCATCTGGAGTACTGTCACCCCATCTGGTCCCCGAGGTATGCTAGGGACTGTCAGTTGGTTGAAAATGTTCAAAGGAGGGCCACCAAACTGGTGCCTGCACTTCGGCACCTCAGCTACCCTGAGAGATTGGAGCGCCTGAACTTGCCTAGCTTATACTACAGACGGGCAAGGGGGGACCTAGTTGAGGTGTATAAGCATCTCAGGGGGCACTACTCAGTTGAGTGTCCTTACTTGGAGCTGGCGGACGCTCGCCCCACAAGGGGTCACAGCTCAAGATTGAAGAAGCCGCCAGTCCAGAAAACCGTGAGGGCAAACTTTTTCGGAGTGAGGGTTGTAAACTCTTGGAACACTCTACCAGAGAGTGTTGTGACGGCACCGAGTGTGAGCTCTTTCAAGAGAAGACTTGACCAACACTGGAGCGGGTTCAAGTACATTCAGGAGCCGCTGCATGCCCAGTATTTGCCAACAGTGCGTGACAGAGACGTGACCGATCCCCCGGGCGGCTAGCGAGCCGACCTTTTGGTGAAGAATATAAAGGAAAAGAGACGTGACCGATCGCCCAAGCGGCTAACAAGCCGATCAGTGGCGAAGAGGATAAAAGTAAAAAAGTAAAAGTACAGAAAAGGACCTGCAGAATCATGCTCGGCGCAGAATACTCCGGCTACACCAACACTCTCTCCACCCTGGAAATGCCATCCCTCAGTGACCTCCACCACTATGCACTGGAAAGATTTGGCAGTGGACTACTGCACCACCCTCGTCAACGCCACCTCCTGCCATCTGCAGCCCCCCACCCAACTCGCGCAGTCCACCACTACAACAAAATTCAGCCCATAAGAGCCCTCACAGATAGATATAAGAACAGCATCATCCCATCTATTGTTAAAATAATAAATAACTCCTGATTTATGTACTGTACAGCACTGTAAATGTATTCAATGCATATTATATCATTATGTCTAATCAAATGTAAGTCTGTATATTTTCAGCCACCGGCTGCAACTCTATTAATAAACCGTTTAGTATTATTATTATTATTATTATTATTATAAGAAGCTCCTGTAGGGCTTGAAGCAGAGAAGGGAAGAGTCGAGGAGGAACAGGGACAGGTGTACATGGGTTATATTAAGGGAGAGGGTAGTGGAAGCAAGTGTGCCGACACAGGGCCAGGGGGCAGCAGCGCACCCTCCACCCACACACCCCCCACCCGGGAGGTGGCACCAGCTCCGCCTACCAGCTGGGAGGAGGCGAGCGTCGTGTAAACAATGACATTTCTAACCACACCCTGCAAAATACAGTGTACTTAGCAAATGCTGCAGCGTCTAAGAATGTGTGAGGGGGGGGCGTGGTTACTACTAAGAGCAGAGATGTTACCAGGAGCAAATTCTTGCTTGAATGTCATGTACACTGATACTGACACGTTCCTTGATAAGAGAAAGGAGTTTGAAACACTACTGAAGGTACACCAACCAGATATTGAAGGAGTTGTAGACCTGTTGTACAAGAACAGGAGAATCGACTCAGAGGAATGTGAGCTCATTTACGAACCTTTCTCAAGAAACTTGAAAGAGGGGTGAGGTTATCTATGCACTCACTTACTTGATAAGTTTTACTAACAATAAGGATAGTTGAAGCTTTCAACACCACTCACAATGGATCTTGAATGTTCCAACTGTAAAAAGACATACCTAGGTTGCCTAACCAATTGCAACTGTGGTTGCAATTTCAAATTCTGTCATTACTAAGGAATAATGAAGTCTCGGGTACATTCAAAATTGAGTGAAAACGTCAGACTCAGGCGTCCTGAGGCGCTGAGAAAACGGACTCTTCAGATGGGAAACTTCACTAAGAAAGCATAGCTACATGTTTTGTGGGCTATTGAGCGTAATATGAATCGTCTAATTTTACGTTAACTGACGTGTATGGCCGTGGTCATTTCATGGCGGCCAAACTGGAACACCTTGCCCCAGTTGGCACCAGTCACCATATAGTGTTATCATTCAGATTTAACTGTTACCTAGTTCAAGATAAGGCCAAGCCAAGGTGCAAATATTACAAGGGAAATTACAATGGGATGAGGGAAGAGACGTGGGGTATCCACTGGCCTGACTCATTAAGGCACAAGAACGCAGATACTACGCTGAATATCATAACTAGTAAAGTAAAACATTTGATCGATAAATAAATACCCAAGACCAAACCCAGTGCCTCTAGGAATATGAATGAATCCCTACACATGAACCACGCTATATAGCCAAATCTGGGTTCACTAATTCTAAGGGGAAAACTTAACTATTGTCTTAATTTTAAGGGTTGCTGCCACCAGACCCCCTCTGGGCAGTATGTAGCTCGTTAGGTAGCGGGCAGAGTGGACTAGGCATTGAGTTAGGTTATTCGTTGACCAGATCGATAAGGGGAAAGAAAGGTAAAACCATAACATGTCTTAATTAATTTATTCCTTATAAAACACACTGGTAAAAAAACATACAAGTGAGTTGGCCTTCCTCAGAAGAACAACGAAGATGTAGGTTACCCTGCTCGGCACCAGACGTCTTACATTAATTGCGTGTCATCCACATACTTATTGCACAACAATCCGTGACCTCCTTACCTCGGTCATTCCTTCTTACACTACCCCTTAACACGTCAGACTGCTCCACCTGTATGGAATATAGCACCGTAGGTTATCATACACAGTAGCACCATCTCACCTCCCTGTAGCACCATCTCAACACACATGTTACACTCCACACCTGCAAGTATGGGACTCCTTGTCATTTCTAGGTATACATATCAGGCACGTCGTTCGCACACCGACCTCGGTGGCTAGAGACGAGGGCTACATCAAGAGACATACCAGTACTGTTTCTACGCCTGGTATTATAGGTCGCTCCAAGTGACGACCGCGGAGTTTCTCAAGCGTTTCCTTATTTGTTCCTATTCATTTGGGGTGGTGTGCTGGGAATCCACAGGTTCACAGTGGATTGGCATAGCTAGGAGTAGTCACCACCTGATGGGACGCTCACAGGGATAATGGCCGTCGCCCTGCAAGGCACTCCGACCGCATGGGACCTGAGGTGATGGTAGAACGGAGGATACTGAGAAATAATGCCTGATGGGCGGTTATCACACGCCCTAACACATTACTATTTCACTTATACATCAGACAAAGCTTTAAACTGTAATAACTGCTATATAAGCCTTTTTTACAGGGCGGGATGTAGCCCGATAGAGGACGCTGACCTGAGGTGACGGTAGAACGGAGGACACTGAGGGCACTGCCCCGCCGCTCATCACCGCGTAGGCCTACAGTTTCCAATCTTTAATTTTTACTTTTATTTCTTACGGTTCTCACCTGAACACTTTCCTGTATATTGTAACTCTTGCCTTATAAACACATATTTTAATCCTAAATTACACACTAAGGTGAGGTTCTGGTTTGCTTGTTCGTGGGTAAATTCATTGGGTTATAATATCAACACGGCACACTCGAGGCGGGTACAAAGGACTCTCCCTTAAAACAAAAGCCGAGTGATCATGGCGTGGGTATATCCACTTCACTTAAAACTGTAATTAGGGATCCTCCTCTCACACATTGCACTATTTGAACACAGACATAAGATTCTCTGATCACTGTACATGTCGTGGGTATACGTCACGTGAGGATACGAGGCGAATTAAGTTCACACCGATACATACAAGATATTTCCTTTCAAGTATAGTTTCTGGGTCACTTCCAACACCTCACACCTTTTTCCAGATCATTGTTCTCGTGTATTTTCATATGATATCTGTGGAAGTTATGTTCGCTACACGTTCACAGACGTAAATAGTATGACCTTCAAACCATGATCCACACTTAGTCCCACAGTACACTAGTCCAGCTCAACTGGACTTTCCCAATCATCTTATGGATACCCTGAGTTCTCTTTAATGCTATGAATACATACAATTAACATTATATAACTATACCTGGGTACAATACAACACATGATTCAGTAACATTGAGTAGGTGAGTTATCCTTTATCAATGTTTTCCGTTCTATGAGATTCTACAAGCGCGGTGGATTTGAATGTTATGTCGCGTAATATGAATTAAAGGGGGTTTTTAGGAATGACAATGATGTGCGCAGTACAACGCGGTGGTCGACAAAGTTAAGAAGAAAACCCAGAAATTCAAGACGTTGGTTGGGTCAAACGATGAGCAGGACAGGAGGATGTAGACGGGCAAGGGGGGACCTAGTTGAGGTGTATAAGCATCTCAGGGGGCACTACTCAGTTGAGTGTCCTTACTTGGAGCTGGCGGACGCTCGCCCCACAAGAGGTCACAGCTCAAGATTGAAGAAGCCGCAAGTCCAGAAAACTGTGAGGGCAAACTTTTTCGGAGTGAGGGTTGTAAACTCTTGGAACAATATACCAGAGAGTATTGTGACGGCACCTATTCTCAGAAGCTGCAGCATTTGCTAAGTACACTGTATTTTGTAGGGTGTGGTTAGAAATGTCATTGTTTACACGGCGCTCGCCTCCTCCTGTCTGGTAGGCAGAGTTGGTGCTACCTCCCGGATGGGGGATAGAGCGGGTGGAGGGTGCAATGCTGCCCCTGGCCCTGTGTCGGCACACTTGCTTCCACTACCCTCTCCTTGACTTCTCCCTCTTCTGCTTCAAGTCCTGCAGGAGCTTCTTGTGCTGTTCCCTCTGCATTACCGTGCGATCTGGGTGAATGAATACACCTCGAGATGCCTCGCTCCTTGCTAAGTTTTTTGCCTGCCGAATAACCCCCCATTTCTCCTCCTCGCTCACTAGTGTGATCCTGAGGTGGCGAGGCTTATCCCCCTGCTTTTGTCCCAGCCTCCTCACATCATGAGGGGATGATGACATCTTCAGAACGTCTGTACAAATATTCTGAAACTGCATCTTATCGTATGTTACCTTACTCTCAGTTTCCTCCGCCTGGCTCTCGGGGACTCTGACAACTTTTATATTGCTCCTGCGCTGGAAACGTCCGGTTGTTCCTCTCCCTTAAAGGGCCGGATGTGGCATTGTTATTAGGGGATTTTTTGAATATGGTATTAGTGTTGAAGAAAGAATGTCCAAGAGAATTGGAGAAAGAAGTTTCAGCACCACTGCTGAACTTTATGCTATACTGTATATGTGGAACTTAAGAATGCCTTTGTGAGGGAAAAAAAAAGTTTTGGGGTTTGTTGGCAGTCAGAGCGCTCTATTTGCTCTATTCTAAAGTGCCTCTTGATGATGATTCAGTTTTCAAATGTAAGAAGTATATTCATGACATAAAATCACTTGGATATGATGTAAGTTTTATGTGGATTCCATACCATTGTGGTATTTATATGAATGAAGTTGCTGATTATTTGGTTAAGCAAGGGTGTGGCAAAAAAATTGTAGAATATGATTGTATTTTGGGTATTAAAAGAATAAAATCTGGAATGGTAAAAATCCGACAGCAATAGGAATGGATAATATTCGGAAAATTTTGAACAACGGTAGTTGTTTTGAATTCTACAAGTTCTACTTATGGTAAGGCTTCGGTTAAGTATGATACATTTGTGATGAGACTACGCTTTGGATACAAATATTATTGGCAATATATTGAAGGAACTGATGGTATTGTGGGGTACGGGTTGTTTGGGTTCACACTCAGGATGGGATGGAGAAAGGAAACTCACAATGTGCTCACTGTACACATATTGTATTGGATGTACAATGCAGCTTGGTGCTGGGAAGTGGCAGCGTGGTTACAAGCGTGATGTAGAGAGAGCTGGTTGGTGAGGATGCTCAGAGGAGGACAGCTTGTGGGTCGCCATGCTCGCCGGCGGGAGCGAGGACCGCCAGGCAGGCGGAGGAGGAGGTGTTGCCGGCTGCGGCTGTAGGTAGAAAGAGGACAGGTCGAGTAAGAGTACGAAGTCTTTAGTTAAGAGGTGAAAGAAGATTATTAGGGGTTGAGGAAAAAGTGGTGAAACTTAAATACAGCAGGAGTAGAAAGAATCTGGGCTCAACCAGATCGCTTCATCTTTCTTATTGGTGTTTTATCTTTGTTCTGCTCCCTTGGGTCGTCAGACCTTTGTATTAATATTGGTTTATTTATATAATGCTGCTTATTATTATTATTTTTATTATTGTTGGAGTTAGTGAGCTCGCCCAGGTCCTTGTGTAACTGGGAGGGTAGTCACTTTTTTTTTTGGGGGGGGGGGGGGTGTTAGTTAAGTGTTAGTTGTGTTAGTCTAAAGGTACACTGTATGGAGAGGCCTGCCAGGTTCTTAGTGGAGCTGGTAGGTCACTCTCATCTTTATTCCTCTATTAATGTTTTATGTGTAAATGTGTATATTAGGGCAGGAGGTGGTTCAATTACTTCTTCCTGGCTAATGTAGCTGGGAGGGTAATCACATTATTATTATTATTATTATTTTTTTTTTTTCGGAGTTAGTGAGCCCGCCCAGGTCCTTGTGTAGCTGGGAGGGTAATCACATTTTTTTTTTTTTTTTTTTTTTTTTTTTTTTTTTTTTTTTTTTACTAAGATGTTAGTTCAATGTTAAATGTTAATTATTAAATATTAGTTATGTTAGTCTAAAGGTACACTGCATAGAGAGGCCTGCCAGGTTCTTAATGGAGCTGGTAGGTCACTCTCATCTTTTATTCCCTCTATTAAGGTTTTATATGTATATTGGGGCAGGAGATGGTTCAATTACTTTCTTCCTGGCTGATTTAAACCAACTGTGTTCTTGGAATTCTTCGTTGTCTATACTATTTATCCAGTTTTGATATGTTTCTGTGTTAAGTTCAGTCACTTTTTTCCAAATATTTACAGCTTTGTTGTGTATATCTACATTGATTGCTAAGAGATTTGCTCTCTTATGTAGCTGTTCATTACTGATGTGGTCTGTATATTTTATGTTATATATAAATCTAAGGGCTATATTTTGTACTGTTTGTAACCTTTTAATGCTCGTTTTACTAAGGGTGTTCAATGGGATGGGTGGGTAGTCCATAATTGATTTGACAAGGGCAATATATATCTTTCTCTTGTTATTAATGCTAAGGTTCTTAAAGCGTTTTATTTTTGATAATCTTATTCTTGCCTGTCGTTCTTTATCTTTTAAGTATGTTATATATCCTCTTTTTGTTAGTTTTAGTCCAAGCATCCTGCCTTCAGTGTCGTATGGGTATAGTTCCTGGTCGACTATTACTGGACTTGTTTTATTCTTGGCTATTGGTATTATCTTGAATTTGTTCTTATTTGTCCTGATTTTCCATTTTTTCTCAAAATCATTTATGTTTTTTATCGCTCTTACCGTGTAAAGTGCCATAAATTGGGTTGATTTTCCTGGGTATGATACTATTTGAGTAATATCATCAGCAAACATTACATATTCGCTAAAGGGGGTAGGTTGAGGTGTGTCTGAAGTATAAATTGTATATAGTGTTGGAGAAAGGCATCCTCCTTGACGTACTCCACTCTCAAGATTAAACATAGTTCCCAAAAAGTTTCCAATTTGAATTTGTGCTCTCCTACCATCTAAATAGTTACACAATATTCTTAGTAAGTATTCATTAAGTCCCAGTTTTAATATTTTATATTTTAAGCCTAAATGCCAAACCTTATCAAAGGCCTTAGAAACATCCCTTAAAATTATATTGATCTGGTTACCCTTGCTTTTTTCTATTGCAATTATTTCCGTTATTATGGCTATTGCAGTTAGTGTATTTCTATTGGGCATAAATCCATGTTGTCTATTGTTAGTTTTCCCATGTTGTGTTAAAAAGGCTATAAGTCTTGTATTTAAAAATTTTTCCAATCGTTTCCCAGTAATTTCTAATAAAGATATTGGCCTGTAGTTTAATATTTCCTTATTGTCCTTACCCTCCTTCGGAATAAATATCATTTTAGCATATTTTAGTTTGTCTGGAAAGTAACCAGTTATTAAGCATGCGTTATAAATGTTTAATAGTGTATTTAAAATGTTTTCAGGTAGATTCATGATCATATTTCGTGTAATACCTGTGAGCCCGGGGGCTTTTTCCTTAAACTTCCTCAGACAGTGCATCATTTCTCCCATGGTTATTATTTGATTATTAGGTAATAAGTTATAGTCTATATATTGCCTTGGGGTGATTCTATGTATATGTCTTCCCATTTCTTCTTCTATCCTTTCTTCGTGTTCACTATCAAAATCTTCATTTTCCTCATCTGATATTTTATAAACTTTTACCCATTCCCTTTTGAATGCTGACTCTTGTTCATTTTCCTCGTGCAATTTTATTCCGTTTTGGTCTTTAATGTATGGTGTTTTTTGCTTGTTGTGCCCCATCATCTTGTTTATGGAAGTCCAAAATGTTTTTGTGTCTTTAGTCATGTCAGCCGCCATTATAATATCATTCCATTTTTTATTGTTTGCTTCCTTACATGCGTCTCTTAATTTTATCTGTAGTGCTATCTGTGTCGTATATAGCCATCTGTTACTGCCATGTCTTTCCATATACCTGTTTATTTCATTGTAATAGGTCTGGATTAATTTAACTTCTTCTGGTAGTCTGTTGTTGGGTAATGTTCTAAAGTGTGAAGTAGGAGTGTGTTTGGTTATAGATGTTTTTATTGCTGAGTGCAGTCTGTCCATTTCTGAGTCTATATCTTCTGTTGTTTTCCCTTGTAGGTTAATCGAGTGGTGACTACTTAAGTCGTCTTTGAAGCTGTCCCAGTCTGTTTTACTCATTTTCAGTCTCTATTTTTATTGGTATCTGTATGAGGCTTGTTGACAGTGTTAGTATAATTGGCAGATGGTCACTGCCTGTAAGAGGTCCCTGTATTATATGGTAATTGAAAAAGGCTTTGTTGTTGGTAAAAATTTTGTCTGGTGTCGATTGTGTATTGTGATTTCTCCAGGTTGGAAAGTTAGGACCCAGATGATTGATTTTCCCTAAATTTATTAATTGATTAAGGGCGTTTCCCACGACGTTATTATTTGTATTGTCAAAAATCCTATGTCTGGCGTTAAAGTCTCCTAAGATGTACATCGGATGACTACTGTTAGCCAATTTTAATAGGTCTTCTATAGGTAAGTAGGGTCGTCTCGGTGGCAGATAAGCAGTAGCAATTATTACGTCTCCTTGAGTTGTATTTATTTTTATTGCCAGAAATTCATCCTGGAAGTCATCAATTAGTTTAAATTTTAAGTTTCTTTTAACCGCTATAGCTACTCCGTCATTTTTCTCGCCCGATTTGTTTCTTTGGTTTACATAATAGTTAAAGAGTTTTATGTTGTTGTTTTCTGTCTCACCGTGACTGTTTATTAGTATAATGTCAGGGTCAATTTCTTGATATATATTACTTAGGTTAATTCTCTCGGTGTTCCAGTTTCTTACATTGTGTTGTATTATTCTTAAAGTTCTTACTGTTTGTCTATTGTCCATTATTTCTTATACCACGAGGTCAGGTCTTAAATAGCGGGGGTAGGCGTGGCTTAGTAGTTGACCCCCGCTCCGTGATGTATGGCGGCGCTGGTTGACCTAGACCACGAGGCATACACTGGGGAATTGATGGGTCGGCTACTCAGCGACAAACAGCGTTTGTAGGGGAGAAATCCTCTACAATAGCTTCGGACATAGGTTGGATGGATAAACTTGACCAACAATGGCGCATGTCCTACCTGTCCTTTGTTACAGATAAATTGTCACCATTAAATGCCCAGATACTTGCCAACAGTGCGCAAGAGACGTGACCGATCGCCCAAGAGGCTAAGAAGCCGATAAGTGGTGAAGAGGACAAAAAAAGTAAAAGTAACAATTGAGTGAACATCTGACTGAATAGGAAGCCGACAATTTGTGAAGAGGATAAATTGAAAATTATCCAGTTCAACATATACGAAAAAGAACAGTGAATGTCGTAACAGCACAGATGTGCGAAACAGAACAGTTGGAATAAGCTAACAAGTGGTGGAAATGATACATGAACAAGGAGGCGATGAATGGATAAGTGTTCTCTTGTGAGTCGCTGGTACATTTTTGCTATCTGTGTTTCCTTTGAATTCATTGTAGTAATACTTTTATACACTTGAAAAATAATAATTCATAATTTGACGTGAAAAGGGTAATAAATGGGTAAGTGATCCCTGTTAAGTTACTGGTACGTTTTCTGTGTGTTATGAGCGACCGGAAGCAGCCATCTTTGGACCAGCTGAGCCACTTGTGACCCTCCTCCTCCCTAGCACCTCGCTCGCTCCTCCCGAGAAAATGACTCCATAGTGGCACTCGTTGGGCTCGTACTCGTTCTTGCATGCAGATGCAAAAAAATCCTGTGAACTGGGCATAAAGCTAGGGGAGTTTAGAAGCATTGGCGGCGGCTATCATCGCGATTGTGACCATAGCCGATGACGACAGATAATTATGGGACCTGTCAATCTATAAAAGCTGAGCTGTTGTCCCCCCTGCATTTTTATTAAGTTACTGTGAGGCGTGAACGACTGGATGTGTAACAGGACCACCAGTGGATGACAAAATGAAGAAGCTGTTTCAGAGGATAGATCAGTCTAACAAGGACCAGAGTCACACCAGTTTCCTGGGCAAGGTGTTTGTGGTGGGTCGTCACACTGTCACCGTCGAGGAGGTCATTGCCGAGGGTGAGTCATACATCTAGAATTTTTTACTTAATATAACACATATTCACATAGGTACAAAATTCGGTATTATTTCACTTGTTGCCACTAAATGAATCTCGGGAATGTTATAGTTGAAATCAGTAGTTTTGACAATTCTAAGACATTTTTCTTCAATGGCATATCTGGCGCAAATTACAAATAAGCTTGATGTTTAACAATTGGTGAATATGTAGTATCACACCGGTCTTTATTTCCGTATTATAAGCATGTATCTCGTAATATTTACACAATTCTAAGACATTTTTCTTCTATGATATTTCCATCGTAAATTAAGAATAACCGAGGTATTAATTTTTCAAGATTATTGCTTTTGCTCAGCCGCAAGTGTCGCCATGATTTGTTACTTGTGGTGGAGGTGGTCTGACCCCCCTGCTCACGCATCGCTCCAGGCCTCCGTCTTCTTTCTTTAAGCATCTGGGGCATGAACAATGGGTTAGGTTAGGTTTGCTTTGTTGGTTGGTAATATAATTTATGGGTATTATTTTACTTTCGGACATAGCTCGCCTGAAAATTATAAATTACTCAAACATTTAGATCTCCCTATTCTGAGCATTTTGAACCCCATAGTGTATACATGGCAGAAATGGATAATAGTGACACAATTGAATTTAATTGATTTTAGGAACTTTTCAGTCTTTGTCAGGAGATGTTACTGGCGTGAAACTGAGTTAGTTGTGGATCATGCAGGCGCAATATTGACTGACATCATCCAGTTGTGACCAATGATGTATCGATATCAGCCCGCGAATTTTTTTTTACCAGTCACATTAGCATTTTTCAAAGCAGCCTGGGTAAGGGTTTGAAAATCTATGGCTTGGAAATTCAATGACCAGTGTGACAATGGCTGTGGTTGAGGTTGGGTGTCAATCGTGCTCCTACGATTATTTTAAGGGTATTGCCGAGTTTTACGTAAAAGGCGATAAAGCTATAGAATTTCTACGTAATCACAGTGTTCTTCCTAATTGTTAATTTAAACAATTCAGAGACACTTTTCGTGGCTAATATGGAGGACTTAACAGCCTGTCTCAGTAACAGTAAGTTTGCTAGGTTAGGTTGGGTTAGTTTAGTTTCGTTTCAGGAGTTAAGGTTAGGTTAGATTTGGTTTGGTTAAGTTAGCTTATCCTAACTTGAACTTTTAAATAAACCGTTTTTAACACATTTGCCATAACTATGACATTGTCCTCTATAAAACACAGTGAAGTTGCGGCATTTATAAATTCGTATTTTATGAAAAGTCGGTGTTTGTGAAGTCATAAGTAATTACCCTTTTCTTCAATGGCATTTCTGGCGGAAATTACATTTAAGCTAGATTTTTAGCATTTTATTATGTATGTTCATACGTGGCGGTACACACCCAGAACATCGAACTACTGTGGTGCTCCCCTGGTTAGGTTAGGTTAAAAACTGTTTTTCCGGTGATTTTATATTTATTTTGAACACTTTACCTTATTTTGGTAAACTTATAGTATCACACTGGTCTTTATTTCGATATTAAAAATAGGTTTTCCTATGTATTTTGATGAGTTTCGAACGAATTTGACTTTAATTTCCACCGGAATTCACGTGTTTTGTAGATTACACCCCCCCCCCCCCCCCCCAACAATCATAATGGGGGAAGTTGGATTTTTTTAATAAATAGCATTATATTACCAACCAACCAAGAAAACCAAACCTAACCCCCTGTCGGAGGCCTGGAGCTATGTGTGAGCAGGGGGTCAGACCACCTCTGCCATAAGTAAACAAATCATGGCCACACTTGTGACTGAGCGTAAGTAATAATCTTGAAATTTTTTTAACTCGGTTATCCTTAATTTATGGTGGAAATATCATAGAAGAAAATTGTCTTAGAATTGTGTAAATATTATGATACATATTTTTAGGACGGAAAAAAAGACCGGTGTGATACTATATATTCACCCTTATTATTTATAGCATAACACATCAAAATCCATCGGAAAAACATATTATCAACTTCGATTTCTTGTAGTGGCAACAAGTGAAAATTTACCCAGAATTCTCATAAATTAATGTACAGGCAGTGACAAAACAATATGCCATCTCAAACCAAGAAATCCTTGAGGTTTTATTTATTTAGTTTAATTTAATATTTTTTTTGTGAGTGGGAGTTACAACCTTACAGATCAGGCACACCTCACACCAGATCATAGCTGATGTTAGGTGCTGCTGAAACTGGGACTGTAACAGCTTGTGTGAGGTGTAATTAAAAGAGTGGTAATTTTTAATTTAAATCCAGGTTATATGTGGACAAGTTGAGGTTGATTACCATTTTAGGATATGCGAGGTCAAAGTCGTGTGTCATTTTTGTAAATCTTAAGTTTATGGCCTTCGCTTTATATCTTGATATTGTTTTATGAAGTGGTTCTGTGTTTGTAATGTAAAGGTTACCTAGCCCACAGGCTCTGTGTGTGTAATGTTGAAGCAACCTAGCCCACAGGCTGTGTGTGATGTTGAGGCTACCTAGCCCACAGGCTATGTCTGTAATGTTGAGGCTACCTAGCCACAGGCTATGTCTGTAATGTTGAGGCTACCTAGCCCACAGGCTATGTCTGTAATGTTGAGGCTACCTAGCCTACAGGCTATGTCTGTAATGTTGAGGCTACTTATCCCACATGGCTCAACTCGAGAACTGTGGTTGGTCAAAACTACAAATTGGCTGTATTTTACCCCACATTTTCCTTCAACTTCAAAGCCCTGCCCACTTTGAACAACTAATATTGTGTGTAATATTGTTAAAATAATTAAAAAATCTTGATTTCCGACACAAACATTATCAAATACAGGTTAATATACTAACTTGTTGAAGGTGTTGGATCATCTTTAGGGAGTGAAGAGGCAGCAGTGGTGGGGAGTGAGGAGACAGCAGTGGGGGACTTCTTAAAAATTATGTCCAATTTAGACCGCACAATTTGCCTTTTCTTGTCCCTGTAGCAAGCAAGTGCATCTTGGATCAGTCTGTCAACTTTTGCAAAATGCTCAACATTTTGATCCATTTCTTCAAACATTTGCATCCCTTTATTAATAGTAGCAGATGCCTCTGCCATTTGTTTCACTGAAAACTTTTTGGGGGGTGCAGGTTGTTGTTCTACATTTTGAACTCTCTTCTTCCTCTGCAATTTTCTGTGCCTCCAGTTCAATAAGATCCTCTTTACTTGGCTTTTCTGCTACACTTTCCACCAACTGCTCAACATCTCCATTATCAATTTCTAACTCCAGCTGTTGACCCATCTGCACTCTTTTGTTACTAATCTCAGAAATTGCTTCATCTTCATTAAATCCTTTGAAACTGTTCACATATCTTTTCAGTACCTTTTTCCATATTCCATTCATGCACTGTCCTGTAACCTCATCCCATGCTGCAGCTATGTTCTTTGTACATTACAAAATGTTGTAGTCCTTCCCAAACTCTCTTGAGCATTTTCTCACCTTCAGTAGCAGCAATAGCCTGAGCGAAGGTCGTACGTAAATAATACGCTTTAAAAGCAGCAATAGCACCTTGTTCCATGGGTTGGATGATAGAGGTAGTGTTAGGTGGAAGGTAGACTACCTTAACATCGGGGTGCAGGTTGTCCAGGTGTGGTGGGTGTCCCGGAGCATTATCTGAAATTAATAAAATCTTGAACGCAACCCCTTGTTGCAGACAATACTCCTTGGCTCGTTGAATGAAGCAACTCAGGAACCAATCTTCAAACAATGCTAGGGTCATCCATGCTTTCTTATTACTGTACTGCAATAAAACACTGGCAGTGTGTGCTTGCTGAAATTTTTAAAAGCCCTTGGGTTCTCTGAATGATATATCAGGAAGGGTTTTACCTTGAAACCAGCTACATTTCTCGCCCAACAGAAGTGTGATTCGGTCCTTTAATGCCTTGAATCCCGGCATGGTTTTCGCCTCTGTGGATGTATGTCAGTTCTGGCATGCGCTTCCAGAAAAAGCCAGTTTCATCCACATTAAATATTTGCTCAGGCAAATAATTTCCCTCCACGATGACATTTTTTCTAACTCCTTAAAAGCTTCGGCAACACCCACATCAGCACTTGCTGCCTCTCCACTCACCTTTACCTTGTGCAAACTGTAACATTTCTTAAACCTTTGGAACCACCCATGACTTGCTGTGAAGTTTTGGTCGCACTCATCTCCTGCCTGCGCCTTCAGGCTTTCGAAAAGGCTTCTTGCCTTAGCCTGTATGGTTAGAAGGCTTAAGGGTACACGCTTTTGCATCTGATCTTCCATCCACATCACAAGTAATTTTTCCATCTCATGAAGAGGACCTTTTCTTTTTTTTGTTATTATTGTTCCCTTTATAGGTACTGATCCTTTCACTACCTCACGAATTCGTTCCTTGTCCTTCAAAATTGTTGATATCGAGTGAGAGAAGCCAAGGTCGCATGAAATGGTTGCTTCCGTTTTTCCATTTTCATATTGCATTATTATTTTAATTTTCATCTCAAAAGTAATCGATTGTCTCCTTTTCTTATCAGCACCACGAGAACGCCCACTTTAACTCTTGCCAGCCATTTTAAAGGGAATTCGAAATTTTTTTTTGTCAGTACACAGCGTGATCACTAACAACGATGGCCAAACACCAACTGAGCGGGCTACGGCGTGGATGCTGTACACCACGAGGCGGCCCAGCCCACGCTGTTGTATGGGACCGAAACGTTTCGGTACTAGAAAATACGTAATTTGAAAAATATTTTAAACGACCACAGCAGTCATATGTCCGGGTTTGGGCTTGCTTTACGTATTATGGTGTTGGTGAACTAGTAATCTTCCCTAAGAACCAGATGATGAATCGGTACAACTATCTTGAGTTGCTCAGTGATTTCTTACCTGAATCATTTGATAAAGCTAAGACAAGCTTTTTCATGCAGGACGGTGCCCCAGGCCACACTGCTAACAGTGTCATACAGTGGCTCAAAGACTGTGAGGTACCTTTCATTATTGACTGGCTTGGCAGTAGTCCAGATCTCAACCCAATAGAAAATTTGTGGTCCATTGTAAGTGTCATCTGCTCGACACTGACACGTCATCAATCCCGAAGCTAGAGGCGTCTATCAAGGATATCTGGGCTAAATTGCAACCTGACCTCTTGCAAAACCTTGCTGATAGTGTCCCTCGAAGGCTAAAGGACACGTTACAAAGAGAAACATTATAAAGTATTAATTGAAGTGGTAATGTTACTTGACTTTATTTATATTACAGTAAATATGCAATTTTTTTTTCAGCAGACGAACTATTTTTCCGCACAGACTGTATAGTTTAAGAGTAGACAAGTGTCACCACAGGAGAATTCTCTGTGAATATTTTCTCTAAAAAATTAATTTCTTCGTCTTCAAAGTACGTAGAGACATGAAATTTCGGCCATATTTTCGTTTTTTTTTTCTTGCTGTGTCTTACCCTGTAATTTTCCTCTCTTATTTTTATGTATGCCCTGCCCACTACAGGTGATTTATGATGGAAGATGTAAAAAAAATGGGAAAAATATAAAATTAAAGGAAAAAGTCTTATTGTTTTTATTACTAACAATCATCCAAACAACACATGTGGAAAATATTGAACATTTCCACAAGTAATTTCTACTGCTAACCATCTTCACTACTACTACTACTACTACCTGTACTACTTTGCAGTCACACAGAATTGAGTATGTTGAGCATCGAGCTATGATACAATGATATGAGTTATTAAGGATGTCACCTACGTTGGTGAGTTCTGAGGTGACTAAAGAAGCCGATATGGGACCAGCAGGGGCATTCACAGATGTTGCACATGTGGATGGCTCCATCTAGTGCGGGAGGGGCAGCGGCAGTGTCTTTCCAGTGTTGGCACTTGTCTGCCTCAGTATACAGTCAGGCTAGCTCAAAAGTATTGACACCTTCTTGTTTGGTGCTCCTCCAAGCGTTATGGTGTGCAGTAATCGTCTCCCAGGTGAGGGGTCGATTTGGCACTTTTTCAGGTTTGTCTAAAGACTAGCCTTATACCTTTTCAGTTGACAGCCAGCATTGTGTTTCCTATTCATTAGATGACCAAAGTATCTGCTTTGGTATTCTACTGTCGTCCAACGTAGTTGTTCATGGGTAATGGTAGCCTCGATGCTCCTACAGTTGGTGTCAGCGAGAATATTGGCATTTGTTCTCTTGTCTTTCCAGCAAACTCGGAGGATGGAACGTAGACTATGTTGGTGAAAGTTCTCAAGTGCCTTGAGATGCCGCCTGTATGTGACCCATGTCTCCCTGTTATATAGTAGGGTGGGGAGGACCACTGCTCGATATGTACAACTTTGTAGATAATTTCAGCTCCCTACAGCTGAAGACATGGGTATGGAGCCTGCCAAAGGCTTGAGATGCACATCTGATCCAATGTTGAATCTCTTCATCGATGTCCGCAGTGGTGGACAGGTGGGAGCCGAGATACCGAAAGTGGGTAACATTAGAGTGGGTAGTACCATTAAGCTGGATGGATGGTGGAGGTGTGACTGAACCAGGGGGATGCTTATAGAGAATCTGAGTCTTACGTACATTCACCTCAAGGCCGAAGTGTGCATACGCATCTGCGTAGGTGTTCAGGATCTCCTTTAGGTTGCATTCAGTGTGAGCGACAAGGGTGAGGTCATCTGCATACTGAAGTTCAGTAATGGAAGCTGTTGATACCTTTGTTCCTGCTTGGAGTTGTCTTATGTTGAAAAGCCCTTCATCCATTACTCAATGTCCACCCGCTGCCTAAATTGGCACTGGCAAGCGTAAGGAAGGCAGCCAAGAAAATGGAAAAGAGAGTTGGTGCCAGTACACTTCATTGTTTTACCCCCATTTGGATGGGAAAGAACTCAGACTGGGTGCCATTGTGCAGGACACTGCCGTTCATGCCATTGTGGAGTTGCCTCACAATGGCGATGAAATTTGGTGGGTTGCCAAAACGGCTGAGGGTCCACCAGAGGGCTTCCCTGTTGACCGAGTCGAAGGTCTTGTTAGGTCGTTGAAGGTCATGTACAGGTCATGATGCTGTTCTCTGCACTTTTCCTGCATTTAGCGGGCAGCAAAGATCATGTCAGTTGTGATATGAGATGGTCTAAAGCCACATTGAAATTCTGGGAGGAAGTTTTTTGCTTCAGAAAGAAGTCTGTTTAGGAGGACTCGAGCGATAATCTTGCTGGCTACAGACAGCAGCGAGATCCCGCTGTAGTTGCCCCAGTCTGACTGGTCTCCCTTGTTCTTAGAAATATTGATGATAGAGGCACCTTTAAGAGCTTGGGGGATTTCCTCCTTTTCTCATATACAGTGGTCCCTTGGTTAGCAAACGCCTCTATTAACGAAATTTCGGTTAACGAATTACCTTCCATAAGAATCTTCAATTCGGTTAACGAAAAAAATTTGGTTAACGAAAATTTTACAAAATCGTGTCAACATGTTTTCACCTGCTTTCGCCTGCTCACCAGCTATAGTATTAGTCCGCCAATACAGTACAGTAATCGGTTTTAGGGCTTAAATTCATCACCATTTGAGTAAATATCAAGAAGGTTGTACTATTCAATAATTTTCAAGTCTTATATTAAAATTTTTAGTCATTTTATCAATTATTTAACATAATTGAAGTGCAGGGAACTAGATTTTAGCGCACCAAACAGCCACTTGACTTACCCAAAATGGCGTCAGTTTGTGTCTGCTCGGTAAAGGAAGCATCTTGCTTGAGACACTCTTGAACATAAACTATTTTTACGTTTTTACAGTACAATCATTGGTCATTCTGAAATTTATTTTACTTATTGACAATAAATAGTGCAGTGCAGTGCAGTGTTGATTTAAAGAAAATAATCTTGAATTACACCAAGTGAACTTAAAATTTTATGGGTGAAATGGCAGCATGAAGCATGGGGTGATTTCTTTTCCACCTCACTGCCTTCTTTTCTCCCTTCTCCTCCACCCCCACTTCTAATTCCCATCATCATCAACCAGGAGCCTTCTACATGCACACCTCAAAGTAAGTGTACTTTACTGCATTTATTTTTAGTTTGTATGTAATTTTCGGTGAGCTAGAACCAATTACCCAAAATCCCATTGACACAATGGTTTCGGTTAACGAACGACCTTCTGGAACTTTAACCGAGGGACCACTGTATTCTCCAGGAGAGAGTGGAGATGGCTGGTAATCAGAGGTCCTCCTGGTTTATACACCTCGGCTGGGATTCCATCAGACACTGTGGCTTTGTTATTTTTCATCTGTTTGATGGCAGTTGCTATCTCATCCAGGGATGGAGGATAGCTGAGGTGGGTCAGCTCTGAATGCTGAGGTACCTGCTGAGTAGTTAGGACATCCACATCAGTGTTTCAGTTGAGCAGTGAATGGTAGTGTTCTTTCCAGTGCTGAAGGATGCCTTCATCGTCTTTGATTAGGTAGTTACCATCAGGTGAGCGGACGGGGCTGCACCGTGAGTGATTGGCCCATAAAATGTTTTAGTGGAATTAAAAAATTCACACATCTTGTGTTGATCTATAAGTTGTGTGTTTTACATGCTTTATTTTTAAACCAGTCGTTCTATACACTGCGAAGTTCCTGCTGGGCCACCGCTTTCTTTTTGCGGAAGGTATCGGCTTTGGTCCGAGACTGAGGGTTGTTTTGCAAGTCAGTTAAAGCAGCACGTTTATCATTAACGAGTCCATTGATTTCTGGGTCATTTTCATCAAACCGGTCCTGGCGTAAATTTTCAATCTGGCAAGTTTTTGTCATGAGAGTCGAGAATACCCCATTCGACACTGGGATTTGGGTTGTTTATCAGCCCATGGTCGAGCTGTTCTCTGAAATCATGTGCTACCGCTGGATCCTCCTGACCTTAGTGTTAAAATCTGTTCTGGAGGCTTACTGCCTTCGCCGTTTTGGGGCGACGCGAAGTGAGAGCTTGGCTCTGACAAGCCAATAATGAGTGGCACAGTGGCTCAGACTGAGCCACGCATGGCTCGGGTGATAAGACATCTCGGCGATCTCCTTCTCTGACAATGATGTAGTCAATGAGATGCTAGTGTTTGGATCGTGGGTGTTGACACGAACCCTTGAACTTGTCGGCCTGCCTTAACAAAGTATTGGTGATAGTGAGGTTGTGTGCAGCACACTTGCTGAAGAGGAGTAGGCCGTTGATATTACACTTGCCTAGTCCATTTCTCGCTATGGTTCCCTGCCAAATGTCAGCATCTCTGCCAACTTTAGCATTGAAATCATCAAGGAGCACAACCTTATTTTCTCTGGGGATAGAGGTTAGCACTCTGTCAAGGTCGGCATAAAAAGCCTCCTTGATGTCATCCTCTGCATTCAGTGCTGGGGCGTATGCACTGATGAAAAGGGCATGACGTGAGTGATTCAGTGGGACTCGGAGCGTCATGAGGCGCTCGTTGATCCCAACAGGCATTTCAGTTAGCCTGTGTAGGATCCGTTGGTGGATAGCAAAGCCAAGTTCATAAATGCGGTTTCTCTCCGCAGCAAACTTACCCCTCCAGAAGGTGTTACCAGACCCCCGTTCTGTGATTTGACCCTCGTCTGTGAGCCGGGACTCAGTGATAGCTGCTATGTCAATGTTATACCTAGCCAGCTCTTTTGCCACAAGGGCAATTCATCTTTCAGGACGCTCATTTGTGCCAGTATCCAGAAGGGTCCTGACATTCCATACAATGACCATAAGAGGTTGTATAGTTTGTTTTTGTTTTGGGTTGTGATTATGATTGTGTTTTTGACCGCATGAGGATAACCTTACTGGGTGTGGTTACCCAGTCAGGTTGGATGTTTAGGCAGGCTATGTTTAGGGCACCTTTTCTAGCCCTCTCCTCTTGTGGGGTGAGCAAAGTGGCTTTTCGAAAGGGCTGCTCAGTCACATAGACATGACTGCTGCCCAGATCCCAGTACATAAACGACCATCTTATCTGTGCCGCCCATGTGCAGAGTTGTGACTAGAGACTCCCGGCAGTCATCTCTGCCTGTCCCCATCGCCTCTCCTCCGTTGCCATAGGACTTGGGGTATAGGAATTTTAATGATGATGATGAGCTGGATGATGGCTGCGCGTGAGTTGATTTATGTGGTGAGGCAGGAGCGCAGGGTACAACCACACATCTTGGCTCTCCCTTTTCCTGATCCAGTGGTGCAAGTGTTGCAATGACTGGGAAGAGGGAGAGTTGTAATGGACTGCCCAGTTTGTTGGGTTTCGCCTTAGTAGCCTGTCCATCGTGCATTGCCTTCATTCTTTGGTGTAGTCGTTGGGTTCCCATGGTGGTCATTTCTTCCGCCTATACTGCTGTTGGTGTGTTGTTGGAGCTCTGTAAGCATGTCTGCCTGATGCGGGGCTCCACTGCAGGTTTTGTGTTCGGGGTTTACTCCTGTAGCCTTATACTTACCAAGTTTAATCTGCAAGGCAACTGGGTAGTGGTTGGTAGGCACCAGGATGTGTCCACATGCCAGTGAGCCTATGCGCCGTCCCTCTGGGGCGCTCTGCTACTTCGAGATCCCCTGCTGGTCTAGCCTTGGCCCACGAGGCACCCAGTTACCATGTGGTGTCACGAGGAGTCTTGATGGTGAAGAGGCTGTGTACTGGCAGGGTAAGGCTTATGCATGCTGCTTCCCTGTTCGCCACAAGGGTTAGCCAGCGGCAGCAGCTGAAAGTGAGAGGAAGCAAGCAGTGCTTGTACCTTAACACTAATGTAATGTTGCCACACTAGAAGCATTACACCACTCTGTGTGCTCACACACCCACCCACTATTACCCCACAGGCTGAATGGCTGTTATATTGTGGCTACCTAACCCATAGGCTGTGTGGCTGTTATATTGAGGCTACCTAGCCCACAGGCTGTGTGGCTGTGATGACTGTATTGCATTCTTAGAAAATAGCATATGGTACAGGCATCCCTCGAAGTACTGTATGAGTGGGTTAGGTTCCCCAAAAAAAACATTCATTAGGAGAATTTATTTATCATAAATAGATAAACATACGGAAAATATAGGGTTGTCCACCTCATCACTGCTGTCTGCCAAGTGCACCAGAGCATGCTTGTAAATTGTGGCCACAGTAGAAGCAGCCAGACCAAGATCTTTCCCAATTTTGGTTGGGCCATCACCACATTCATGATTCGTAATTACTTCCAGCTTTTTCTCAGGAGTCGCAGCCTTTCGTGGTTTCTTTGGTGTAGTACAGGTAGCTGAAGATTCAGGTGAACGCTAGGATACCATAACAAATACAGCATGCCCTTCAAATTCGCGGGGGTTGGGTTCTCAAAATGGCCAATAACTTTTTCTGTTACCCGGAAAATTCTGGGGATGAGGGATTTTTCTGGCTTTGAGAGAGTCGTCTCGTTACCTGGAAATCTCTCATTCCCAGAAGTGCTCTGCACCAATCGTTCCGGCTAACTTACTATATAACCATTTTATTTTAAATCAATATTCATGGTCAGATATGCAAAAGAAAATAACTGAATATTTAACCCTTAAGCCCCGGGTTAGGGCAGTACCTCTCACGCGGGGTTAAACCGAGAAAAAAATCAACATTTCCAAAATTAAATAAAAAAAAATGGCGGGAAAATAGGCGGACGTTCTGGAATGTCACCCGGGGCACGCTAGTCGGATGTCCTGGAACGTCACCCGGGGCCTAAGGGTTAAACGTGATAGTTTTGTACAAGAGTCAATGCTGCTGTAAAAAAATGGTAGTGATTTAGATAAGTCATTAAAACAATATTTCAAGAATAAAGTGTAGACATATTTATGAAAGAAAAATAACTATTTGAATGGAGATTAAGGAATAACTTAAAAAATAGGGACTTGGCATTTCATTTCTTATTAAAACAACTACCTTAAGAATCATACATGTAACAGAAACAGACGACCAGGTGAGAAGGTTGGGTCATCTTACCCTATGACCTGACTACAGACAGCTGTTGTGCTTATGAAGATTAGTAGGGTCACAGCCTAATGACCAGACCATTGTGGACACCTACGGTCCCCTAGGGACTTGATTTCACTCTCCTCTACTGTATATATTAGCCTTGTCAAGTATATCTCCTTAGTCTGTACTCACCCCTGAAGATGTGAAATTACACGAAAGCTCTTGGGAACTTCGTGTTTTCTTGTTTCCTTGTGGTTATCAGCATATACCTGGATCACGCGTAAACGAAATAACAGAACATATGGGATTAATTGAAATAGAGACTGGGCCGACCCCAGACTACCCTTTTTTCCAACAATACGTACGTTGTAGTAAAAGTAACATCTTAATTTTATGATGGTATACACACACATAATATATAAATAAAAAACTACACTACAGTACAAATATAAAGGTGTTCAACACTAACGTTAGGAGAAGAGATGGGTCGGCACACGGGGATGGCGGCTCGTTCCGAGGCAGAGGGCAGATTAGTGGCCCTCAGGTGAATCACTATCACTATTCACAGAGTTTTGCAGGGCCTACCTGAAAAACCCCTCAAAGTCCATATCGTCACTGACTTGGGCTGGCTGTGGTTGTGGTAGGTTGCGGGCAAAGAAGTCCGTTATACTACGTAGACGATTAGCATTGATGTTGTGGCGATACATCTTGAGATATGGCTCCATAGACTGCAACAGGAGGTTATTTGTAACTTCATAGCGGTGATTCACTGGGTCTTTTGAAAGATAAGCTTGAATTTCTCGACATACTCGATGGCCTCCTTTACATCACTATGACTCAACTGTTGTTCTTTTTCTGCCGTACCACCTCCCTCCTCACTGACGTCATCATCTTCCAACATCTCGTCGGCAGTCACCTTAGGTTGCCTGATTACCTCCAGGATGTCGTCGTTGGTGGTCTCGGAGAAGCCTGCAGCTCTAACACACTGTGCAGCTTCTCTTGCGAGGTCCACTGCAACAGACTGAGCCTCATCAGCCACAGGTTGCCTCTGCTTCCCACCTGGGATACCCTCCAACACATGCCGCTACGCGTGACGAATCGTTGCCACAGACAGCTGCCCCCATGCCCCCACCAAGAAACCAACAGCTTTCTTGACGTTAAATTTTTTCCAAAACTGTTTGTTGCGCATTTCATGCTCCGCCAACTCTTCTTCTGGATCCTCGTCCTTGCCTTTGCTATCGGTGTCACTCAGGTTCCGCAATTCATCCTTGGTGTTGTTCAAGTCATTAAGGAGCCGAAACTTCTTTGCGGAGAAAGCAGCCTTGACATTATATATCAACTCTTGATCCATGGGCTGGATTAATGATGTAGTGTTAGGGGGAAGGAAGACCACTTTTACGTTGGGGTGACGATCCAGCAATAGGGGGACGAGTGTCCTGGTGCGTTATCAAGGAGCAACAAAAGGTTAAATGGAACATCATATTGCTTGCAGAATTTCTGGACGTCAGGAACGAAACAGTCGTCAAACCAGGAGAGGGACAGACCAGAGAACATCCACGCCTTCCTGGAGGTTAGCCAGTGGACATTAATCTTGCTCATGTCCATGTTCTTGTAGGCGTGCGGCTTGCGGGCTGTGTAGATCACCGACAACTTGAGCTTACAGGTGCCGGAGGCGTTGGTGGCGAATAATACGTTGATGCGCTCCTTCTGCAACTTCCGGCCCCTACACTTGCTGGCAGACTTGACTATGAGGGTCTTGGATGTTAATTTCTTCCAAAAGAGCCCGGATTCATCCATGTTGAACACCTGATCGTCGGTGTACTGTCCTTCCTCCATAATTTCACGTAAGAATGGTGGAAAATTCATGGAGGCAGCACGGTCAGCATTAGCTCCTTCAACAATTTCAATGTTCGTTATTTTGTAGCGTTTTTTAAACCCTTGCAGCCACCCAGCGGAAGCAGTGAAGTGTTTGGGCTCTGCAATATCCATTTTCCGCGCCACTGCTACGTACAGTTCACGGGCGTAGTCCTGCACCGCTTGAGTGTCCACCGCCACGTTCCTTCTCGCCTGATGAATCAAGTAGCTCACCAATAAACCCTCAGTCTTGAGCAGCACTTTATTTTGACAATATTTCACCATTGATGCACCTGCAGACTTTGTGATGCTCATGTGTACTTTAATCTTGGCGGCATCCTTCTTGATCGTCCGGATCGTAGATTCGTTCACGCCATGCTGGCGCACCAAATCAACTTGTCTTGTTCCTTTCTCCAACTCCTGCATAATTTTGTATTTTACTTCATAGCTTAAAGCGCGTCGTATCTTCTTGGGCTTGGGGCGGCTTGGTCCAGGTAATTCAAGGTTTTTCTGGGGTGGTGGGGGTCCAGCAGATGCCATTGTTGAACAGATCAGCGGGCACAAGAGAGAACAGTATATGCGGAGGCTGAGAACAATGAGACGGGCGCAGCTTAGGTCAGCGACTTATTCCCTTTGGTGGCAGGCCACGTCATGTTACATTAGACCAATCACAGCTAGCGGCAGAGGGAGGTAAGGATGCGTGGCCCAATCACAATCCGATACGTCAAATGACGTCAGCGATAACGTATGAGTGACATATTGCACCCCATCCCTGCGTATGATCAAGAATGTACCGCGTAACTAATAACTGGCGCGTCTCGCGCCGCTTGCCGCGTAAATGATGGAATTTACCGTGTAACTGATAATCGGCGCGTCTGGTCATGTGCCGCGTAAATGACCAAATGCGTAAAGGAAATCCGCGTAAATCCAGACTATACTGTGTGTGTCTATATATATATTATATTATATTTATATATATATATATATTATATATATATATATATATATATATATATATATATATATATACAGTTGGTCCTCATATTACGCGCTTAATGTAACCCGGAGGGTCCCGTGGAAAGTGAACAACATAACATATGGGATTAATTGAAATGGAGTCCAGGCCGATCCCCAAACTCCACTTTTTGATGACACACAACTATGTTGTAGTAAAAATTTTATCTTAACTTTATGATGGTATGAAAAAACAAGTAATATAGAAGAGGTTAGGTTAGGAAAGATAAAGGTTAACATAGGAAAAATAAAGGTAAGGTTAGAAAACTAAAAATTGTGTGGAACACTTACGGTAGTAGAAGAGATGGGTCGGCATACGGGGATGGAGGCTGGTTCCGAGGCAGAGGGCAGATTACTGGCCCTCAGGTGAATCACCATTACTAGGTGAATCATCATCACTGTCACTTACAGTTGTCAGGGCTTCCCTGACAAATCCCTCAAAGTCAACTTCACTGTCACTATCACTGGCTTGGGCTGGCTGTGGTGGGTTGCGGGTGAAGAAATCTGTTATGCTTTGCTGACGGCTGGCGTTGATGTTGTCGTGATACACCTTGATGTACGGCTCCATAGCCTGCACCAGCCGGTTATGGAAGACTTCATAGCGGTCATCGTCATTGTCGCGGGAAAGGAAGGACTTCATCTTCTCTGCACACTCCATGGCACCCTTAATATCACTATGACTTAAATTGTGTTCTTCGGAGACTGCCGCACCTTCTTCCTCCTCTTCACTGGCGTGTTCTTCTTCCAACATCTCGTCGGCAGTCACTTCAGGATTTCTGATCACCTCCAAGATGTCGTCGTTGGTGGTCTCGGAGAAGCCTGGAACTGTAACAGTCTGCGCAGCTTCTCTGGCAAGGTCCACTGCTACTGCAACAGTCTGAACCTCACCAGTCACAGATTGACTCCTCCTCTCACCTGGTATTCCATGCAACACATGTCTCCATGCGTGACGAATTGTAGCAATAGACAGCTGATCCCATGACTCCACCAATATGTCCACAGCTTTCTTGATGTTAAATACTCTCCAGAATTGTTTGAAGAGTATTTTTTGCTGTTCTAACCGTTGTTCCTCATCTTCGTCGCTCTTGCTATCGGTGGTGGTGTCACTCAGGTCACGCAACTCTTCCCTGGTGTTGGTGTAGTCGTTCAGGAGCTGGAATTTTTTTGTTGAGAATGCAGCTTTCACATTGCAAATCAACTCCTGGTCCATGGGCTGGATTAAAGACGTAGTGTTGGGAGGAAGGAAGACCACTTTTACGTTGGGGTGACGATCTAGCAGTAGGGGCGAGTGTCCTGGTGCGTTGTCCAGCAGCAACAAAATATTAAATGGGACATTCTGTTGCTCACAGAATTTCTTTACATCGGGAACAAAACAGTCATCAAACCAGGAGAGGGACAGTGTAGAGAACATCCATGCCTTACGTGTGGTCAGCCAGTGGACATTTAGCTTGGTCATGTCCATGCTCTTGTAGGCGTGTGGCTTGCAGGCTGTGTGGATCACCGATAACTTGAGCTTACTGGTACCGGAGGCATTGGTGGTAAACAGGAGGTTAATGCGTTCCTTCTGCATCATCCGGCCCTGAATCCTGCTGGCATTCTTTACAACGAAGGACTTGGAAGGTAGCTTTTTCCAGAAAAGACCAGATTCGTCCATGTGAAACACCTGGTCATCACTGTACTGTCCTTCCTCCATAATCTCACGTAAAAACGGAGGAAATTCCCTAGCCGCAGCACGGTCAGCACTCTCTTCTTCACCACCAATGTTTATATTGGTGATCTTTTTCTGGATCTTAAACCTCTGTAACCACCCAGAGGAAGCATTAAAGGGTTTGGGCTCTGTAATTCCCATCTTTTGTGCCACTGCGATGTACAGTTCACGTGCGTAGTCCTTAACAGAGCGCGTGTCGACCGCCATGTTCCGTCGCGCCTGACGCACCAAGTACCTCACAAGTAATTTTTCTGTCTTGAGAAGCACCTGGTTGTGAAAATACTTGATCATAGAAGCACCTGTAGACTTTGTGATCTTCATGTGCTCCTTTATCTTGGCTGCATCCTTCTTTACTGTTCGAATCGTAGATTCATTCACACCATGCTGGCGCGCCAAATCAACCTGCCTTGTTCCTTTCTCCAACTCTTGGATGATGGTATACTTCACCTCGTAGCTTAAGGAACGTCGTGTCTTCTTTGGCTTAGTGCCGCTGGGTCCAGGTAAGGAAAGGTTTCTCTCTGGGGGTGGTGGTCCGGCGGAAGCCATTTTACTGAACAATGGATGCGCGTTTACACGGTGTGGCCTTGAGGGATGAAACTGCCGCGGCTAGGTCAAGCGTCGTCTTTCCTCCCTCCCTCCCCCGGGTGGACACGTCATAATACTTTTAGCCAATTACAGCTAGCAGCAGAGGGGGGTAGGGATGCATGGCCAATCACAGGTCTGATACGTCATATGACGTCAGTGATAACGCAACAAAGACACACACTGCGCAACCTTACCGCGCCGCTTGCCCAAGCGGAGGGAGGAGGGGGGAGAGGCGAGGAGCACAGGCAGGCAGGCGGGCGGGTGGCGGGTGGGGCGAATCTAAAAATAGCGTCGCGCAGGACACTCTCCGCGTAATGGGGTTCACGTACCGTGTAATTTGAGCATGTGAGGTTCTGGCAAGGCACCGCGTTAACGTGGAAACGCGGAATGCGGGACCGCGTAAAGTAGGGTTAACTGTATTTATTTCTGAGAATATATTCATTCAGGTGCAGTTTAGGTAAAATATACATGTGATGTAACATTTTTTTAACTGAAAATGATTCGAAAAACACGTACCCTCTAGCCCTGTTCAAGGAGAAGACTGGGAGGAGCTGTTTGTTGTTGAAGACGATGACAAGGAAAATGATTTTGATGGATTTTAATGAAAATATTCAGAAATATGGTATCGTAGTATTTATTCAAGTGAATTAGGATAGAATATTATTATAATATAACAGTAGTGACGATGTGGAGGAGGCGGAGGGATAGAGCGGGGTGGAGGCGGGGGGATAGAGCGGGGAGGAGGTGGCTGGCGGGAGCGGGGAGGAGTGGAGATGCCAGCCAGTACATTACGGGTGTATTAATTGTTTTTATAGCTATTTTGCATTTTAATATTAAATACTGTACATTACGTTTCAACAAAACTACCATTTATTTCTGAGAACATGGATATGTAATATTTTTGCTGAAATGATGTACATATTACAGTGGAAAGTGGGATAAAATTGTGACGAAAGCAATGACTTTCTCTTTCTTTCGTTCAAAAGATGTTACTGTAAT
Source organism: Homarus gammarus (assembly GCA_958450375.1). Lineage (NCBI taxonomy): Eukaryota > Metazoa > Arthropoda > Malacostraca > Decapoda > Nephropidae > Homarus > Homarus gammarus. Next base: position 330,845 of record CAUDMG010003786.1, read on the forward strand.
TGCTTTTCGAATGGTTTTCAGTTGTGGGATTATAAGGCTAATGATAGGATAGAATATTATTGTAATACAGTATGAGTACAACAGTTTTTTAACTGAAAACCATTGGAAAAGCGATTACGGTAAAATCTTTTGAACAACGAAAGAAAGCGAAAGTCATTGTTTTCGTCATGATTTTATCCCACTTTCCACTGTAATACGTACGTCATTCCAGCAAAAATATTACATTTCCATATTTATTTCCGAGAATATATTCATTCAGTCACAGTTAAGGTAAAATATACTTGTGATGTGATACTTTAATGAAAATACAGTATTGTAGTTTTCTTTTGTTTCAAATTTAATTAACAAAGATTGATGTTTCAAATGTAATGAACAAAAATTCATGTACAGTATCTATAAATACACTTTAATAAATGAATACATTATGTTTTACATCGTCCTGTGCTACCATACCATGGATTTGGCTACTTTGGGCTTGCTATGATGACGCAAGAGATCTGCCCTGGCAACTGTACCGACACTCACAGCGGGTGGTGCGTTGGTGCATCGTTTCCATTGTTTACTGGTAGTTACTGGTAAATATTTTTCAACCTAACGAAACTATTAACCGTTTAGAGGTCGACCCCCAATTTTTTGCCAAATAATTTGGTCTTAAAAACTCGAACTACACACAGGTATGTACGGTAAATAAAGACATGGGGGGCCAGGGTTTTTTTTGGGGGGGGGGGGGGGGTAGCAAAAGTACGCGGATTTTTAACATCCACGGGTATCTCTGTTATGTAACCCCCGCGTATGTTAAGGGCCGACTGTGTGTGTGTGTATACACACACACACAGTCGACCCTCACTTTACGCGGTTAATACAACCCACAGGGTACCGCGGAAAGTGAGAAACGTGTAAAGTGAACAACATAACATGGGATTAATTGAAATAGAGACCGGGCCGACCCCCAAACTCCACTTTTTGACGACACAACTATGTTGTAGTAAAAATTTTATCTTAACTTTATGATGGTATGCACACACAATTAATATAGAAGTGGTTAGGTTAGGAAAAATAAAGGTATCGGTGAATTCTTTCTCTTTCTGCTTTTGAGTTTCTGTCTTTCTTGAAGAGTTCTTTTTCAAACTACTCCACTTGTCAAACATTTTGTGCACTTGATTCACACAATCTAGTTTGTGGTGTGTGGGAATGTTTGCTTTTGTCCAAAATTGAAGAACTTTGTCTGTGACTTCCCCAGCTGCCACTCTGATGGTTTTTCTGTACGCGATGCAGGCTTAAAATATACTGTAACACTTGCCTGTTTGAAGGTAACTTAGCCCCTATAATGTCATCACATAATGTCTTTATCAAATACACATTTTCTCGTGTTTTTACTCCTGGAATAGCCATTTTGACCGGAGGAATAAAGAAATTAACTGTTAATATAAATTAATAATGAGAATACTCTGCAGAACTGTTTCTAATTTTCCCAATCATCAATCACGACCAGCAAAAACTCGCCACAATCGTGCCAAATGCGACACTTTTAGCAGGGTCTGTGGTAAAAAATTCCAAAGTTGAAAAATAAGGACCACCCTTATGGGGTGGGGATTAGTGGATGTCATCATTATGACCTAACCTCATGTTTTTAAGGTCACCCTGTATATTTAAGCCTCTCTCTGTCCATGTAATCCAGTTGCCTCTGAAGATGTCTTGAATAAAGACGAAAGCTAAGGTACTCCGTTGTTTCCATTTTCCCGTGTGATTTTATCAAGATTTATCTTATCCACGTTTTCATTGTGGATTTACATGAAATATATATATATATATATATATATATATATATATATATATATATATATATATATATATATATATATATATATATATATATACCACAACTTAACAACTTAGCCCCCTCGATCAAATTCACTGTGGAATTAGAGCAAGACTGTAAATTGCCATTCCTAGACTGTCTGATACACAGATTGGGTAACACTTTCAAGTTCAGTATTTATAGAAAACCAACCAATGTGTGTTCATACATTCATTATTATTCTGCCCACCATAATAAAGTCAAACAGTCAGTATTTACAACAATGTTTTTACGTGCCTTGAGAATTTGCAGTCCGGAATTCATCGATGAGGAATACAAATATATATATAATATTGGCTCAAACCTTAAATACCCTAGATCTTTCATAGACAAATGCTTAAACATTACTAAGAAAACTTTTTATAGAACTGATCCCAAGCCCACCCATGACCATAAGAATATCTTAATATTACCATTTCACAAAAATTTCTCACACATTCCGGCACAGCTAAAATCTTGGAACGTCAATGTGGCATTTAAAAACTCATGCACTGTTAAACAAATGTTAATCAAGAACTCCCCCAACAACACAATTGGTTGCATTTATAAAGTTCCTTGCAAGGAATGTAATATGTTTTACTTAGGCCAGACAGGTAAAGATCTTGTAACTAGAATTAAACAACACAAATACAGTGTCAGGACAGGCCAGGAATCCAATGCTCTGTTTGTTCATTTGAGGGATAACAAGCATTGCATTGACTGGGATAATGCCTCCTCAATATTACCATGTAATTCAATTGATAGTAGGAACATCATAGAATCTAGTCTTATTAAACATACCGAAGCATTCAACATGAATTTGAGTAACGGCTTGTACAAGCTGGACAACTTTGTAATTAAGAAGATTTGTGATCAGGTGAGAGGGCGGGTCACTGTCCCATCTGACCCAACCACCAACCGTTGTGTGCCATTTAAAGATTAGTAGGGTCATTACCTAATTACCTGACCATTGTGGACCTGGTCTCACCCTCCTCTGTATATATTCATCTTGTTCTGCATTACTCTATCTAGTCTGTACTCACCCCTGAAGATGTGAATTACACGAAAGCGCTTGGGAACTTCGTGTTTTCTTCTTTCCTGGTGGTTATCAGCATATATATATATATATATATATATATATATATATATATATATATATATATATATATATATATATATATATATATATATATATATATATATATATACACACACAGTAAGTCCCCAAGTTACGTACATAATGGGGACCAAAAGGTTGTACTTAACTCGAAATGTACGTAACTCGAAAATCCCCCAACCCTATAATGTTATCTGGTGGTAATTAATACAACTTATCAAATGCAGCTTATTTCCCACCTTGAATCGGTTAAACCACCCATGGCTAGCATTGAATGTCACAGTATCATCAGGGTGATCTTTCTTTAGGTCGTTGAAAAGACTCAGGGCTTTCTCCTGAATCATACTGAGACACAGAGGCTTACGTTTTTGTGTGCAGTCCTCGATCCACATCGCAAGATATTTTTCCATTTCTTCCAGAACCTTCTCTCTTCTTTTAGTTATAATCGTAGATTGCATTGGCACTGCAGATTTCACATGTTCCTTGATCTTTTCTTTGCCCTTATCAATTGTATTAACAGTTGACCGACTCAGGTTAAATTTGCGGGCAACATTGGTCAACTTTTCACCACTTTCAAGCAGTTTTATTATGTCCATTTTTACCTCTAGTGAGATTGCTTGACGTTTCGTAGCACTCCCACTGGCTTCACCACTCTTACGCTTTACACCAGTCATTGCACACAGAGTAAAGTGTACAAAATAGGGCAGAAATTCACAGGAGAAGTACTGTATGCACAATGACCACACTTGTTGTTTTGGTGCGTCTAGCGTGTCGTCTGCATGGTCAGTGATAGTGGCGGCGCGGTGCGGCTGGCTCGCCCGCCAAATTTAAAAATTGCTCGCCCTTTTAAGACAATATTTTTGCAATTAAAGACTTCAGAAACGATGTACGTATCGGCCGTTTGTACGTAAGTCGGATGTACGTAACTCGGGGACGTATATATATATATATATATATATATATATATATATATACTTCATTTTAGTCCATTTAACACGCGGACTTTGAACATATTATCAACGACCTCACCAGCAAGGAATCGAACCCTCGACCTACTGGGTGGCCTTAGGGAACGCTTACCGGCTAGCCCACAAGGACACTAAAAGCAGTTCTAGACTCTGTTATATTTCACACACAGCCTGTTCATCAAGCTGATGGCGCCGTGGACCTCATTGGGAAACTGCCCGTGCCTCGTATGTGGTGTCAGTAGCATTTTACCGAATCCAGCTGGTATGAAACGCGAGGTGCATATATATACTTCATTTTAGTCCATTTAACATGCGGACTTTGAACATATGAGGTTCACGGCGCCATCAGCTCGATGAACAGGCTTTGTGTGAAATATAACAGAGTCTAGAACTGCTTTTAGTGTCCTTGTGGCCTAGCCGGTAAGCGTTCCCTAGTCACACCCAGTAGGTCGAGGGTTCGATTCCTTGCTGGTGAGGTCGTTGATTGTATGTTCAAAGTCCGCGTGTTAAATGGACTAAAAATGAAGTATATATATGTACCTCGCGTTTCATACCAGCTGGATTCGGTAAAATGCTACTGACACCACATACGAGGCACGGGCAGTTTCCCAATGAGGTTCACGGCGCCATCAGCTCGATGAACAGGCTTTGTGTGAAATATAACAGAGTCTAGAACTGCTTTTAGTGTCCTTGTGGCCTAGCCGGTAAGCGTTCCCTAGTCACACCCAGTAGGTCGAGGGTTCGATTCCTTGCTGGTGAGGTCGTTGATTGTATGTTCAAAGTCCGCGTGTTAAATGGACTAAAAATGAAGTATATATATATGTACCTCGCGTTTCATACCAGCTGGATTCGGTAAAATGCTACTGACACCACATACGAGGCACGGGCAGTTTCCCAATGAGGTTCACGGCGCCATCAGCTCGATGAACAGGCTTTGTGTGAAATATAACAGAGTCTAGAACTGCTTTTAGTGTCCTTGTGGCCTAGCCGGTAAGCGTTCCCTAGTCACACCCAGTAGGTCGAGGGTTCGATTCCTTGCTGGTGAGGTCGTTGATTGTATGTTCAAAGTCCGCGTGTTAAATGGACTAAAAATGAAGTATATATATGTACCTCGCGTTTCATACCAGCTGGATTCGGTAAAATGCTACTGACACCACATACGAGGCACGGGCAGTTTCCCAATGAGGTTCACGGCGCCATCAGCTCGATGAACAGGCTTTGTGTGAAATATAACAGAGTCTAGAACTGCTTTTAGTGTCCTTGTGGCCTAGCCGGTAAGCGTTCCCTAGTCACACCCAGTAGGTCGAGGGTTCGATTCCTTGCTGGTGAGGTCGTTGATTGTATGTTCAAAGTCCGCGTATTAAATGGACTAAAAATGAAGTATATATATATATATATATATATCAGGGGCGACTCCAGGTCATATGCATCACTCGGGCTCATCACAGATTTCGCATAAGATACATGTATAAATGAAGCTAAGAGACGTAATACACACCACAAATTTATATAGGCACTGATAATTTTACAATAAGACAAAAAAATCCGTTTTTTTCTAAAAACCAGTTTTTGTGATATGGTCAGGAACGCGACGTCAGCCAATGTTACCTAGGTATGCTAAATCCTAGCCAATTCGCCAGGCTACATACAGGCAATTAAAACATCTAATAATTACTTGATAAGTAATATTAGGAGGACACGTCGCTACCTGGCATTTAATTGCAATTTGAAATTACCGCCTCTAGCCTCATGCAATAAGACAAAAAAATATAGTTTTGATGCAAAAATTACTCACCTTATTTAAACATGAAGTCCAGTCGTCTTGTTTTGATGGCGAACTCGTGTAAAATCCTGTCGTGCAGCTCCTTCTTGTTGTCCAAGTCGTTCAAGAGGCTTTCCTCGATGGAAATGCGAGCCAGTGAAGATAGCCGTTCTTGGGCCATTGTGCTTCTCAGATATGAGCGGATTCTATCTAATCTCAACGTTAGATAGAATTCTCTCATTAGCGACTGATGTTACGGGGATGGTTAGCAGCAGCTGAATTAGTTTAATGGATTCCGGCATAGCGGAAGTCAACTCCAATTTATAGAGTAATTCTAAAATGGAGTTGATTGACTTGCACTTTTTGAAGTCACTGTCAATATACATATATTTTAGCTCGTTCACTAAGCTCTTGCAGTCAAAAATACAGGGGTATTTGTTTTGTAGAGAGTCCATATGTTGCATGGGAAATGAGTTAGCAAGCTCTTCAAACTTATTAACGTCTAGTAATTCAAAAAATGCATACTCCTGAATGCCAGCAAATCGCTCTCGCGAGGACATTAGAATGTTATCAATTATTTCAAAATACGTCGTTTTGTAATTAACTTGTGCACCCCTGACTCTTTTTCTGGGAGGAGGCTCGGACTCATCTGCCTGTTCAATGACAGCAGCTGTATCTTGCAGGATGTTTTCGTAATGTTCGTCGTTACGATAACCTTCAACACAATGAATGAAGTCATTTATTTTATTCTGACCCCGCTTTATGTCAAGTTGCTTACACTGTAGGACATCAAACAGTTTTCCAGCCTGTGAAAGTATGTTATGAAAGCAATTGATGAAGAACATGAATGTGAAATCATTCAACTTTGCCAATAGATTGTCTGTTTGACAAAGTGTATCTTCATCCCACTTTTCACTAGTGTCTAGAACACTTGTGAAGGCACTTTTTAGGTTTCCATGCATCAGTTTTATGGATGACACGGTTCTCGATCTATAGCACCATCTTGTTTCGCACAGTGATGGAATATTGACATTAAATTGTCGGAAAACGCTTTTCCGTTTGGTACTGGAAGACGTAAATTTACTAAAAGCGCGTAAATGAGAAAAAAACATTTTTACTCTACTCAACTTCTCGGCACTTTTACTCAAGACTAAGTTAAGTTTATGCGCATAGCAGTGAATGAAGTGCGCGTGCTTAAATCCTTTATCCTTTAGCTTGCTCTGCACTCCGTTTAGTGTTCCTGCCATTGCAGCTGCTCCGTCGTAAGTTTGGCTCACTAATTTATTTTTAGCGTCACTGAAGGAGTTCAACGCAGATGCGATCACATCAACCAGTCTTGTAGCACTTTTGTCATCACTGACTTCTTAGAATCCAAGAAATCGTTCACATATTTTGTCTTCATACACATATCTTATTATAATTGACAGTTGGGCATGCATCGCACAGTCTGTCGTCTCGTCAGCTTGTACAGACATAAACGGAGCTTTATCAACTTCGCTTCTAATTTCATCAGCTATTACATTCCCAATCGCTTGTATTAGATCATTTTGTATTGTGCTTGAGACTCCTGAAAACTGTTTCGACCCCTCTTTAGTAGAAAGTCTAGAAGCAAACACGCTGTCGATTTCAGCAAAGCACTGCAATAGTTCACGGTAATTTCCTCTATTTAGGCTGTCACTTCCTTCATCATGTCCACGCAAAGGCAACTCTTGTTTACTCAGGTATAACACTGCATTTGTTAACTGTTTTAAATATTGTCTATTTTCTTCAACTGCTTTGTTATGCCGTTCTTTCTCCAGTTTAGCAGACTCACTAATAGCTGTCACAATATCATACTGTCCGAAAGTTTTCAAGCTTTTATAATTACTTAAATGACTCAGTGATTTACTGTGATGCTTACAGTAGCTCAAAACATTTTTATAATTATTATAACCTCCATCTGTCCACGACTGATTAGCTTTTGGTTTAAACAACAAACACGGCCAGCAGTAGAGTGTCTCTGTGACGCTACTTGCACAAATCCAATCAATCTGTTCATACCATTTTATCTGGAATGTTCTACTTCCAACTTTAGTTTTCAATGCAGGAGTCGGCCTGCCTGTACGAAGAATTTCTCGTTTTTCAGCAATATTTCTTGCACCAAATGGCTTATTTTTTATATCTAGCACTATGTCTTTCTCCATTTCTATGTTATGGGTAGAAATAAAAATAAAACAACTGATCTTTACACACAAAGAACAGAAGCACAGCAAACAATCAAAGAACAACAGTGTACCCTGTTGCAAACGTCAGCGAACTGACAGATGCCGTGGCCGGTAAGAGAAGCGTGCGAAGAGGTGCCAGTTAATCTTTTACTCCTACCAGGCTATTTCCAGTTAGCCCTAGTTACTGGACATTTTTTCGTTCCTGTAAGAATATTGTAGAACGGAAACATTTCATAGATTGGAATTTAAATCCTAAGCTCTATAGAAAGCTATTGTTAAAAAAAAGCTTGGATTTGAATTACTTCTAATTTTCACGATTAGGGACAACAGCTGGGGCTTTAACTTATAAGCCTGAGTCAGGCATGAGTGAACGATGTCAAGAGACTATCTGCCACGAACGATATTTTTTGACACTGGTGAGCTATAGGACGACCGCCAGACACTGAACGGTGATATATGAACTGCGACCAGGCTCCCTGTAATCAGCCAGTGTTGGCAGATTACATAGAAAGCAGATACTCGTTCATTTGACCAAATCTAGGACTCGGGCTAAGCCCGAGGAGCCCGAGTGCCGGAGTCGCCACTGATATATATATATATATATATATATATATATATATATATATAATATATATATATATATATATATATATATATATACAGTGACCCCTCGGTTAACGAACTCAATCCGTTCCAGAAGGTCGTTCATTAACCGAAACCATTGTTTCAATGGGTTTTTGGGTAATTGGTTCCAGCTCACCGAAAATTTCTTAAATTCAACAAAAATGGTAGAAAAGTTCACTTACTTTGAGGTGTGTATGTAGAAGGCTCCTGGATGATGATGATGATGATGGGAATTAGAATGGGGGTGAAGGAGAAGGAAGAAGAGAAGTCCCCCCATGGCACCATTTCACCCATAAAATTTTAGTTCTCTTGGTGTTTGCTGTGTTAAGAGGCTGGATGCCTCGCATTAAACTAGTCACTTTACAATTATGTTCAATAATTGTTAAAATGACTAAAAAATTTAATATTAAACTTTTAAAATTATTGAATTGTATAAATTTCTTGATATTTACTAAAATAATAAGGAATTCATGCCCTAGAACCGATTAATGTATTGGCGGACTGATACTAAAGCTGGTTGCCCGGCCAGTGCAAGCGAAAACATGTTGAGGTCGGTTCGTAAGAAATTCGTTAACCGAATTTTTGTTTGTTAACCGAATTGAAGATCCTTATGGAAGGCAGTTCGTTAACCGAAATTTCGTTAACCGAGGGGTCACTGTATATATATATATATATATATATATATATATATATATATATATGTATATGTATGGAAATTTCGTTAACCGAGGGGTCACTGTGTATATATATATATATATATATATATATATATATATATATATATATATATATATATATATATATATATATATATATATATATATATATATATATGCAGTAAATCACTGTAGGTGCGCGTGATCTAGTATATGCTGATAACCACCAGGAAGAAGAAACACGTAGTTCCCAAGCGCTCTCGTGTATTCACATCTTCAGGGGTGAGTTACAGACTATCTAGTCTGTACTCACCCCTGAGATGTGAATTACACGAGAGCGCTTGGGACTTCGGTTTTCTTCTTGCCTGGTGGTTATCAGCATGGATGATATGATATATATATATATATATATATATATATATATATGGATGGATGGATATACATATATATATATATATATATATATATATATATATATATATATATATATATATATATATATATATATATATATATATATATATATATATATTCTTCATTTTTAGTCCATATAACACGCGGACTTTGAATATATAATCAACGACCTCACCAGCAAGGAATCGAACCCTCGACCTACTGGGTGTGACTAGGGAACGCTTACCAGCTAGCCCACAAGGACACTAAAAGCAGTTCTAGACTGTTATATTTCACACAAAGCCTGTTCATCTAGAACTGCTTTTAGTGTCCTTGTGGGCTAGCCGGTGAGCGTTCCCTAGGGCCACCCAGTAGGTCGAGGGTTCGATTCCTTGCTGGTGAGGTCGTTGATTACATGTTCAAAGTCCGCGTGTTAAATGGACTAAAAATGAAGTACAGGTAGTCGTCGACTTACGACCTAGATTGGTTACGGCCGCCCGGTCGTAAGTTGATCTGGTCGTAAGTCGGCCTATGTTATAATTACCTTACGTATATTATAATGTGTAATGATAATATAATCATCTTTAAGTCATATTTTATCAACATTTTCTTTGTTCATTATTGTTACGGTCGTCAGGTTTAAGTAAATCACTGCATACTACAGTACAATTGGTTTATTATTTACACAACATACAAAAAAAAAAAAAATACAGGTGCAAAACATATACTGTACTGTAAAACATTTTAGTTGCAAAACATACAAACACATACAAAAAACATCTTATTGGCCGCTGGTGCTTGGCTGTGGATCGTCGATGTCGTCAGCTGGGGCAGCCTTTGGGGTAGCCGGAGGAGTTGTTTTTTTCATGAACATGGTGAGCTTTGTCTGAATTGTTCGTTTCTTCTTCTCCTCGTAAATTTCTTGATACGGACGAAACGAATTGCGTGCCATCCGCTCAATCCTTGCAAATCGTTCGATGTTTGGGTCCATTCCTTCAAAATGGGCAAGAAGTTTATTCAGTAGAGATAAACCTTCTGATAATCCCTTAGTGGCAGGTTGAGGAGTAGATGAAGACAGTTTCCTCTTGGTAGACATCTTGGGGGGGGTGGTGGTTCAAGAAAAATTTCCAAGACAAAAGAAAGGCACAAGGCAAACAGACACGGAGGGAAGTGTGCTGTACCAGCGAGCGTGTTTGTAATTGAGCGCGGGGATGCGCGCAGCTCCAGCTCCCGGCAGCGCCAGGAGGCTGGGGCCAAAACTGTCGTACCGCCGGTCGTAAAGTCGAACAGACGTAAGTCGCATAGGTCGTAAGTCGACGACTACCTGTATATATATGTACCTCGCATTTCATACCAGCTGGATTCGGTAAAATGCAACTGACACCACATACGAGGCACGGGCAGTTTCCCAATGAGGTTCACGGCGTCATCAGCTCGATGAACAGGCTTTGTGTGAAATATAACAGAGTCTAGAACTGCTTTTAGTGTCCTTGTGGGCTAGCCGGTAAGCGTTCCCTAGGGCCACCCAGTAGGTCGAGGGTTCGATTCCTTGCTGGTGAGGTCGTTTATTATATGTTCAAAGTCCGCGTGTTATATGGACTAAAAATGAAGTATATTTATATATATATATATATATATATATATATATATATATATATATATATATATATATATATATATATATATATATATATATATATTATATATATTTTTCCGCCGAGTGTTTTATGTTTATAGCGCAACAGTGGTTAGTTTGAATGAGCGAGCGGTACAATGACCTTGGATTATATTACCTATTGTGCTTACCTTTTGCGAGATATTTTTTTAACTATTAACAATTCTTGCATTAACAATCAGTGAAGTGCGTAATGTAAATGTTGGGAGCGGTTCTGGTGGTAATGATAGCAGTAGAGAAGGTCAATGAGGAAAGCCCCAAACCAAGTGTGACTACTGTAAGGGGGTCAAGAAGAGCAAATACACCCTTGAAATGAAACGGGATGTTTGAAATGATCGAAAGTGGTGCTCGTACCTGTGAAATCATGCGTAGGTTCAACTGCCCTGCATCAATCATACTTTCCCTTAAGAAGAAAAAGGAAGCCTTAACTGCGTCTGTGAATATATTCTCAAGATTTTCTAGTAGCAGGACGTTCTCCGATACTTCACAACGAAACCAACTGCTTGCTATCACAGAACATTACCTTCACAAGTGGGTGGAAAGAAGAAACGTGAGCTAGGCGACCTGTCTGGGCCACAGATAAGGCACCAGTCACATGTTTATTATGCTGCAGTTGCACAGAAGAAACGCGTTAACTCTCCACCACCGTTCAATGCTTCTGTTGGTTGGTTGGCTGCCTTTAAGAAGCGTTATGAAGTCATGTTTGCCCACTACCATGGGGAGAGTGCATCGGCTGATGTTGTAGCAGCAGAAAAATATCCACCTGTCTTTCAAGCTCTCATGAAAGAGGGTGGTTATTGCCGAGACCAAATCTTCAATTGTGACGAAACTGGCATTTTCTGGAAGCGCTCACCTTAGACCACTTTGATTGCCAAGGATGAAAAACAGGCAAGGGGTGTAAAGACTTCAAAAGACAGGATCACAGTTTTATTCACAGCTAATGAAAGTAGAGATTTCTTGATGAAACCCCTTGTTGTTAACCGTGCCGCCCGTCCTAGAGCCTACGGTCATGCCAATATGTCGCAGCTCAATGTTTATTGAACTTGGGTTACGATGTCTTTATGCACTGATTGGTTTGACAAGCACCTTGTTCCTGACGCCCAACAGTACTGCTGGAGGAAGAACATTGACTTCAAAGTGTTCCTGGTGATGGATAATGCTCCTTGACACTTAAGTTTCTAATCGGACGCCACCGTAATGTACAAGTTGTCTTCCTTCCTCCTAACACCACATTGCTTCTGCAGCCACTTGACCACGAATTCATCAGTACAAGTATTGTTAAACTGTTCTACTATCAGTCACTCTTTAAAGACTTTCGTCAGCAGACACTCATTAGTTGAGTTACAACAAATTGAGGCAGAATTCTCTGACAGTGGCCAGGCTCTACCAGCACCAGCTAACCAGGAGGGGGAGGAGGAGGAGGAGATGGTAGACTACTCGACTCCTTGCACCTCATCACCCCACAACCGTGAAGTGTTACCAGTTTGTGAATTTTGGAAGAAATATAATATTAAAAATGCAGTGGACAGAATTATTGAGGCATGGCATAAGATTAATGGTGCAACAGTGCTACACGCATGGAAGCCTTTGTTCACTGACTCAGAAAGAAATGGGGGAGAACAGACCGAGGCAAGTGGGGAGCGGCAGTCCGTGGTGGCAACACTAATGGACACACTGGAGGCAGTGCTCTCAGTCCCAGCACCGAGATTTTCAGACGTTCGGGTTGAAGATTTGCAAGAAATCGTTGGTCAACATCAGCAGCAACCATCAGTTGAAGAAATGTTGGAGGATGATGAAGAACGAGAAGAACAGCAACCAACACAAGAGGATGACGTTAAGCCTGGTGAACCTACAACACGCCAGCTGACTGAGTTGCTCACCAAACATCGCATGTCTCAGTGAACAGCTAGAAGAATATGATACCAGGCCTCTTCCTCGGAACCTTATGTGCTCTGCCCTTGATAAAGGTAAGGAGGAATATATGGCCGTGTACATGTCCCTTGTTAATGCTCGTCAGCAGGTCCTCATTACTCGGTACCTGTGCAAGGCCCAGCCTGTTAATGCCTTGGCAACCATCACTTTAGGAGATGATGATGGCACCACCAATGATGATATTGAAGCTTTGGGTGACTTACTGGTGGAAGAGCTGCCTCAAGACTTTGAGGGATTTGATGCTGAGGTTAGAGGAGGTGTAGAGGCGGGAGGAAGCAGTAACCAGCCCTCCCTGCCTCAGAACCCATCAAGCATTTCGCTGTCTTCATCAAGGTAAGTTATTCTACAGTATGAGTGTACTATATAAATATTGTTATCAACAATGTGTACAATATAATTTGTATGAATAGTACATTACAGTAATGTCACTTTCTTGGTGGGTTGTAAGTTGTTATAGGGGGGTTTGGGTGACACCGCAGAACTGATTAGACGTACATGACCACAGCATTTGCAGAAAAGTCATTTCAATTTGCTAGTGTGCTTTATGAATAAAGAAAATACTATTTCCTGTATAAGAGAGTAAGGGTACATTCTGTGTGGGAGATGGAGTGTATCTAAGAGTTGCAGGCAGTTTGGCAACACACCATAACCTGCTGGACTACTGTATACCTCACCCAGTGTTGTACACGTCAACGAATAAGAGTGGCGCCATCAACGTAAATAGCCGAGATATTTGATGCCATCAGTGTCGGCGTAAACGATTTCATAAATTGACGCCGTTAGCGTCAGCAAGAACACCTAGCGTCAACGAGTTTTCAGTGACGTACAATTACAGCCCCGAAACGCTTATTCTCCTGTGCAATGCATGGGAGTAACATATGCAAAATAAAAAAATATTCATTCATTTAATCATTTATTATGATTTATATTATATAATTTTAATTATTCATTTGTTCCCCCGCAAGAATACTAGCATCTCATAATGCTTGTCGCTCATTCTGCTGCGCTCGGGCCTCAAGACGTCCTTGTAATGCCCATGGAGAACATGCGCTCCACGGCAGCACTAGAGGGGATGGGGGTGTTGTATTTGATGAACAACTCCCTCATGGCCTTGTTGGGGAAGGTGTCCTTGTCGAAAGTTTTTTTTTGGAGGTTTCTCCCCCAGGAAACGCTTGAAAAGATCACTTTTTCATTCCTGGGGGGGGGGGGGGGGTGTCGTACAGGGCCTGGAACAATTCGTCCTCCATGTCATGGTCTTTGTCGTCTCCCTCACTGCTGCTGCTGCTCTCAGTCTCGTGGACGGACTTCTCCACCAACCTGGACAGCTGGTTGGTGGCCTTTTTCCTGACTTGAAAATTCAATTCTGTAGAAAGCTGCGTGGGCGCGGCAAAATTTTACCTGGTCGTCTTTATAACAAGATAATTGAAAATTGAACTTGGAAAAAATGAAAATTTTAGAAGTTGACGAACAATTTGACGCTTGACACTCCTCTCGCCTGAAAAGTTGACTGCGTCGCCTGTGGCATCACCGGCCCAAAAAATTGATGGCGTCAGCGTCAACAAAAAGTTGCCTCCGTCCATTGATGCGTCAACGTACAACACTGACCTCGCCACGGACATTTAAATCACACAAGTTTAGAAGGTGGAGGGTGGCGGAGGAGGAAGTGGGTGGTGACTGAACTGAGAGGACAACACACCTGTGCTCGTCAGCCCGTGATCCCTTTATAATAACAGTGTGCAATTTCACCATAATTCCCATATGATTTAGGTTCATTTGGTGCTGGTTAATAAAATATTATCGGAAAGTAATAAAAATCCCCCCCCCCCAATCCCACACTTATGTAACACTAACTTCTAGTAACAGTGTAACACAGTGGTGGGGAGAAACAAATTATCTCTACGATTACCAACTGTTTAACTGTTAAGTGACTGTTACTTGTTGGATGAGACACTACAGTACTTGTGAAGCTGTCATATATGTAACAACCTTGCTGGATGGTCACACCCGTAACAGGCTTTGGTGAAGCCATTACCTTATATTCTAGCCGAACTAGAACAATTGTAAATGTTCCTTTTCTTAGTTTATTGTAAAAAGAGTCTATGTACACCGTCCAAAGGATAATCACCGTAACTGTAAGGGCTATAGGAAGAACGGAGCTATCAAGGATAGGCTCTAAGGACGTCCAACTGTAGTGAGAACTGTGGGTCCAGCCCAAGATTGCTGACCTAGGGTATTCTGGAGACGCACTTTGTGCGCCATCACGTCCTTTGAACTTGCTACCTCACAGCTATGGAAAATTATGGGATGATAGTTACACACTTCAAATGTATTACCCATATTTATATAAATAGTTATGTCTATAAGACGGGCTAATACACTCAACCCCAGATGAATTATTGCGTCGTATTATATTCCCGGTCTCTTGTTTACAGAGCGGGAACAGCTGATCGTTTGCACATCTCTAACAATGTTGCCAACACTCACCATCTCTCAAGCACTGTTGTTGTCACTGCTCAAGAGGGTTGGTGCTTACCACAGGATCTATCTTCAGCACTTAGTTAATAATATTGTAGCATATATATCAGAACTTAATAAATATTATTACTGTGTAGTGTACTGTATAATATGCCCTGGTTTATTCACTGATAACTTGTCTAAGAGCACAAGTAACAAAATGGAGCCATCCTGTATCACTTAAAGGTAATGAATAACGTCGTTATAAACATACTCTATCTCCATCGCAAATATTGTACTATAAAATATGTTATAATGACCCCATTGTAATCTCATTTGCTGAAAGTTTTCTCTACAGGAACACAGCCTGAGCTTTCAAGAGGTACCCCTAATTACATTAATTCTTATGGGGGAAATGCCTCATTACAAAATGTTTCATTGTAGCTTCTCTGGAACACATCCTGAAGTGTAATGAAGACTCCCTTGGGGTGTTGAAATTCTCCCACTGAGCTCCTGAGATGGAGAAGAAGCCATCTCTCTGCCGACACTTGGCCAGGAAATAACTCGAGTCCACACGACTGAGACACACTAGTCCAGGGGTTTTCAAATTTTTTCATTTCAAGGACCCATAAATATGATAAGGCCCAGGCCAAGGATCCCCAACTAAATAAAACATGTACAGTTGCGTGTGCGAAGAAATGTGTATTCCCTTTGTGTTTGCCCTTAGGACAATTATTTCTTTTACCTGTATGTATTGTGTACATGTGTACACACACACACACACACAATACAGGTAAAAGAAATTACTGTCTCTAGAACAAATGGCTTCCTGTCCCAGCTACAAAAATGCCAGCAACTTTAAAACTACCCTTAGACATTCTTGGGTACATCCAAGGTGTCATCCGCGAATAATCGAGGACTGCGAGTTAAAAATCCGCAGATTATCATGGCATGCTGTAAATAAGACCCTTTTTCTTACAATGTTTTTATTGTTTTTAATGCAAAGCAAAATAGACTTTATTGGACACAGTAATGTGGCACCATCAGAAAAAAACCAACAAAAATACATAACTGAAAACATACCAGGCTATCAGGCTTAACTTCTCAAATGGGGTGGGTGGGTTTTTTGGCTTTTGCACAACCTGTCAATACAATGTTTGATATTGGACAGTGCTAGACACATGTTATTGTCCTCTTGCAAGCATGCTCTGCTCTTGGTTACAGTATACTGTACTTTGAGCGCATAAAATCCTTCCTTACACAAGTAGGCTGTGACAAATGGTAAAAGGTATTTTGGAACCTTCTCAGTCTGGGCAGGATAGTCATTTCTTGCATAGATCCAGAACCCTTGACAGTGGAACTTGATTTTCAAAGCCCCCTCATTTGACATTGCTATGAGTTCCACTTGTGACTTTAGATGGAGATGTGCTCCTATCCCAAGTGTAAAGGGGTCTCTAATCCAGCTCAGGTGGAAAACATAAGGGCCTGATGCTGTCTATATTGGACGTCAGTGGTTCTTGATAGAGTGGAAACATTGCAGTAACTCTCTCATGGAGTTTGCATGTGTGTACAGTGATATCTCCGTTAGCCGGAACAATTGGTGCAGAGCACTTCCGGGAATGAGAGATTTCCGGGTAACGAGACGACTCTCAAAACTGGAAAAAAAAATCCCTTATCCCCGAAATTTTCCGGGTACCGGAAAAATTTTCTGTTGAACCGGGAAAAATATCCCCCATCCCCAGAATTTTCTGGATAACGGAAAAATTTTCTCGGAATTTCCAGAAGATGCGCTCCTTGGAAAATCGATCCCAAAAACGGAATTTTCCAGAAAATTGCGGCTTTGGGAACGATTTTTCGAGAAAATTTTAATTTAAGCTATCGGAGAGTTCCGGGTTTGAGGGATTCCGGCTAATGGAGATATTACTGTACTTTGTTCTGCACATTCAAAATGCAGACTTCTCGACCTTGAATACTGTACTGGAAAACTTCTGGTAGGTATACGAACTCCAGCATCCATGACTCATCCTCAAAACAGCTAGCAAGGTCCGACTTTTCGTTTGAAAGAAAGTCGGTCAGTGATCTCCATAGTGCAAACACAATTCAAAACTGCCCCATGGGATAACCAGCACTCTTCACCGTGGAGCAGCAAACCCTCAAAGCTACTACCTATTTCTTGGCAAAGAAGTCCAAACAGTTTGTTTGAGGGGGTATGCTTCATAACTTTCCACAAACCCAGATGCAATTCATCATCAGTGCGGTTTGCAACACGTTCCTCGCTATTAAACATGAGTGTGTGTTGACGACATTGGAGTTTTTACTTGTATGAGAGCAATGATTCCACTGTTTGCTTGTCATAGCAGCTGCACCTACACAATGAGACGAGTCAATTGAATTAGATTACATGTATTCATCCAAGATCTGAAAAATGTCCCATCCAGTAGTCCTACACTCAATGATTTTGTAGAAAAGTATCTCTTCAATAAATTAACATTCATTGAGAAATCTTATGCACACAAGCACTTGTGCTTCATTTGTGACCTCTGTCTTCTCATCCAACTGCAATGCCAAGTACAGAACTTACTGACTCTCACCTGCTTCAAAAGTTGTATGGCAACATCCTCGGCTATGTCACCTATCTCTCTACTCACAGTATTGTCTGACAAGGGGACCACATCAATTTTTTTGGCAGCATCCTCCCAAAGTAACTCCTGAATAATATCTCTGGTTGCTGGTACAGTAACAGGAAATCTTCCCTGACAAAAACGAGCGGCTTATAAAGAAAATGCCCGAAAAATTTATTGTTGTTAAATGAAATGGATTGTGTCAAGATTATTTTGTTTTTATATAATAAATATACAGTAGTACCCTGCTTAACGCGGTCAATAAAACCCACAGGGTACCGTGTTAAGTGAAAACCGCGCTAAGTGAACAACAGAACATATGGGATTAATTCCAATAGAAACTGGCCCGATCCCCAAACTCCACTTTTTCCAACACAATACCTATGTTCTAGTAAAAATAACATCATAATTTTATGATGGTACATGCACGCAATTAATACTTAAGAGAAATAGAGAAGTACAGTCGCCAAGTTAATGTCCATTCAAATAATGGACTCGACTCCCTCCCCGTCTTCTCACACTACACTGCTGGCTCTTCCCTCTCTGAAAAATTTTTGGGGGAAAACCACTAAATTTTAATAAATAATACCTTAAACTAAAGTTAGGATAATACAATTGACATTGCTGGATTCCTTGTAAGACCAGGAATATTTTGAATATAAATGTCATATATTTTGCACCATTGGGATCAACATCAACAATTCTGCTCCCAACTATACCGCCCTTCAAAGATTTATTGAACAGTCTCCAAAACTGGGCCACCAACAACCATGTCACCATCAACCATACCAAGACCATGGTTACGCACATCAACCTCTCCTCCGACATTGTCCCACCTCCTCCCATTACTCTAGGTCCGAACACACTCCAGGTTGTAGATTCCACGAAGCTCCTCGGCGTCACCATAGACAACAAACTAAATTGGAAACCACACATCAATGAAGTTGTCAAATCCTCCAGTTTCCGTCTCCACCTCCTCCGCCGACTGAAGTCCCTCGGAGCTCCTGCACACGAGCTCCTCAGTGTTTACACAACATTCATACTTCCCAAGCTCACCTATGCCTCCCCCACCTGGTCTTCCTCCCTAAATGCCACACAACGTAAACACCTAGAAAAAGTGCAAAAGAGGGCATGCAAGATTATTCTCTCCCCTTCCTACTCCACATATCAAGAAGCGCTCAACACACTGACCCTTTCGACTCTCACTGACCATCACCACGACCTCATCTGCAAATTTGGTAAGAAGCCTCTACACCATCCCCGACACCGGCTCCTACTACCACCTGAGATCCCATGTCCGAGAATTGCTGTTCGACACCACAACCGCATCCAGCCCACACGTGCACGAACTGATCGCTATAAGAACAGCCCAGTCCCAACCATTGTAAAAATTATCAATAACGTGTAATAAATCAGTGTATTCACTCCCAGTAAACACTGCTCCTTACACTGTCACTATGTTGAAATGAACTGTAGTTTGAGCTTTTCCACATCTAGTTATTATATGTCTTATTTGTGTCACTTATGTTACTTGTATGTTATTTGTAATTCGTAGCCCATTCCCCAAATATGTAACTGTATATTTTCAGCCTTCTGGCTGCCAAGCTCTTTCAATAAACCGTTAATTATTATTATTATTTTTTAAAGATAACATATTTACTGAGTAAACATTATATCTAAAATTTGTATGTTTAATGCAAAATCTATGATGTTTATATTCAAAATGATCACCAAATTGTAAGAATTCCAGCAATGCAAATTATATTCTGGCCGGGTAATTTTTATGAATTTTATGAGCTAAAACAAATATCTTCAGTTAATAAAAAAAAAAATATTCTTCAAGACACTATCTGTCAATCAAAGTACCCCACCTTGCCTCCTCCCCTCTTCCAACCGCTCGGTCAGTCCCAACCCTCTCCCCCCCACCCTCCACCAATCCTCCCTTCAAGAGATGTTGGGTGAAAAAACTAAATTTTAACATTTTGTATTAAATAATACCTCAGATTAAAGTTAGGATAATATAATTGACATTGCTGGATTCCTTGTAAGACCAGGAATATTTTGAATACAAATGTCATATATTTTGCACCAAAAATAACATATTTACTCAGAGTTAACATTATATCTAAAATTTGTATGTCTTATGCAAAATCTATGATGTTTATATTCAAAATGATCACCAAATTGTAAGAATTCCAGCTATGTAAATTATATTCTGACCGGGTAATTTGTATGAATTTTATGAGCTAAAACAAATATCTTCAGTTAATAAAAAAAAAAAATGTTCTTCACACAGTAACAGATGGTCGGTCGGTCCCTCCCTCCCCCCCACCCCCCACAAACAGGCAGTCAGGCAGGGTGGCGGGTGGGGCGAGTCTAAAAATAGCTCTCGAGCCGGACACTCACCCCATATACGTGGAAAAAACCTGCATTAAGTGAAAGTTAGGCTCTGGCGAGGCACTGCGTATAGCGTATACGGTAAAACGCGCTAAGCGAAACCGCGTTAAGCGGGGTAATACTGTACTGTTAAGTTCATTAAAATATTTATTTTCTGAAAGGAATATTATTGATTACAAATATACATTAAAGCCTCATGAGCTGGATGAAGGAAATATTTTTATGGTTCATTCACCCCTTTTTTGGTTATTTAATTTGATATTGCTTAATTATCACGTCTACCTTAAATGAATATTTCATTATGATTCCTTGCACTGCAATTAAAAATGTGCATCATAATTATTTGTAACATACCTGTAGATGGGAATATTTTATACAAGTAGTGACTGTGGTGAACGAAAACAAAGCCTTTCATTAGGCACCCCTCCACGGTGAGGAACGTACTGATACTGTACTGGAGAATGGGGGTCAGTGGCATAGGAAAGAAAGAGGGAAGAAAAGACTTTTGTATGTAATGATTGCATCAATCTGGAGCTAACCAATCATGACAAGATTTACGAAAGTTTTTCAGGAACGGAACCCTTTTGTAAATCAGAGAATGCCTGTACAGCCATGCGCCGGTTAACGTCCTAGATACATTCTTGGAAACGTGATGTTAACCGAAATGGACGTTGTCCGAAATTACATAACCCTATCGGATTTATTCTAATGGGGGTTCCAGGCACCCAACCCCAAGTTTCCCATTTTACAACCATTTATACCCACTAAATATATATATATATATATAATGTTATGGTAAATATCATAAACACACAGGTATGACGAGGTTTATTACAAAGTGATGAAAAGGATACTGTAAAGTGGGTAGTCCACAAAACATGTAGCCATGTCACTTTATTTGAGTGCCCCGTCATAGGAGTCCGTTTTCTCTCACTTCAGGACACCTGAGTCGTCCGTTTTCTCTTAATCTTAGAGTGCAGTACACCAGATACTTCTCTATTCCGTAGTAATGACACAGAATTTGAAATTGCAACACCAATTGCAACTGGAGTTGCAATTGTTGAGGCAACTAGATATGTCAGATTACAGCAAATGTGTTATTGTCAATTTATGGGTGAAAGATTTTATCCTCAATAGATGTAGGTAAACATTACACCTGGAGGCAAATGCCAAAGGAAGGAAGCATATTCCTTAAACACATAATATCTGACCAGTATGGGGAGGATCATCGTGTCTCCGTCAGGGTGTCGTGGAGTGGTGGTCCAGCAGGCGTCACGTTTTTTTTTGGGGGGGGGGGGGGCACAGACGTATATGAAATCGGACGTTGTTCTGTTGGACGTTAACCAGCGCATGACTGTACTGTGCTGGAAACTCTTATAGATATCCCTTGTTTAGTGTTAATTCGGTTTAGCGCTAAATAATTTTGATACCTTTTCTCACTTTGTTAGGTAAAATTTACTTTAGCAATAGATTGACTCACTGGGTAGGGGAAAAAACTGGCGATTAGGTGGCCTGTGAGATGATATGTTCACCAAATACTGCCAAATTCATGATACAATGTTGTTTATTTGTTTTCATATTTGTAAAGATATGTTACTGTAATAATCTGCTTATTAATACCTGTTCCCTTCATATACAAAACAGTACGGTACTGTGTATGTCCCTCTTAGGTAAATAATGTCATTCAAGACACCTTCAGGTCATAAGACCCACTAATCCCCCACCCAACACTGGGTGACCTGACATTGCATCAGGTCAGGTTAGTAACATGACCTAATAATCTCCCACCCAATCTCCATCACAAGTGTTGAGAAGTGATTACACTTATTAGTCTGGGGAAAATCGGAAAAAAGTTGAACTAATTCATAATGAAATGATACTTGGTAGAAATACAGTCAACCCTCACTTTACGCGGTTAATGTAACCCGCAGGGTCCTGCGTAAAGTGAATAACATAACATATGGGATAAATTGAAATAGAGTCCGGGCCGACCCCCAAACTCCACTTTTTGACGACACACAACTATGTTGTAGTAAAAATTTTATCTAACTTTATGATGGTATGAAAAAACAAGTAATATAGAAGAGGTTAGGTTAGGAAAAATAAAGGTTAACATAGGAAAAATAAAGGTTAGGTTAGAAAACTAAAAGTTATGTGGAACACTTACGTTAGTAGAAGAGATGGGTCGGCATGCGGGGATGGAGGCTGGTTCTGAGGCAGAGGGCAGATTACTGGCCCTCCGGTGAATCACCATCACTCTCACTTACAGTTGTCAGGGCTTCCCTGACAAATCCCTCAAAGTCATCTTCACTGTCACTATCACTGGCTTGGGCTGGCTGTGGTGGGTTGCGGGCGAAGAAATCTGTAATGCTTTGCTGACGGCTGGTGTTGATGTTGTCGTGATACACCTTGATGTAGGGCTCCATAGTCTGCAACAGCTGGGTAGTGAAGATTTCATACCTGTTTGCGTCAGGGTCGTCGGAAAGGAGGAGCTTGGCTTTCTCGATACACTCGATGGCACCCCTAACATTACTATGGGATAAGTGTTGTTCTTCTTGGGATGACTCACCACCTGCCTCTTCACTGACGTTGTCATCATCATCTACCATCTCCTCGGTAGTCACATCAGGTTCCATTATCACCCCAAGGATGTTGTCGTTGGTGGTCTTGGAGAAGCCTGGAACTGTAACAGTCTGCGCAGCTTCTCTGGCAAGGTCCACTGCTATTGCAACAGTATGAACCTCACCAGTCACAGATTGACTCCTCCTCTCACCTGGTATTCCATGCAACACATGTCTCCATGCGTGACGAATTGTAGCAATAGACAGCTGATCCCATGACTCCACCAAGAAGTCCACAGCTTTCTTGATGTTAAATACTCTCCAGAATTGTTTGAACAGTATTTTTTGCTGTGTCAACTGTTGATCCTCATCATCTTCGCTCTTGCTATCGGTGGTGGTGTCACTCAGGTTACGCAACTCTTCCCTGGTGTTGGTGTAGTCGTTCAGGAGTTTGAATTTTTTCGTAGAGAATGCAGCTTTTACATTACAGATTAACTCTTGGTCCATGGGCTGTAATATAGACGTAGTGTTGGGAGGAAGGAAGACCACTTTTACGTTGGGGTGACGATCTAACAGTAGGGGCGAGTGTCCTGGTGCGTTGTCCAGCAGCAACAAAATCTTGAATGGCGCATTCTGTCGCTCACAGAATTTCTTTACATCGGGAACAAAACAGTCATCAAACCAGGAGAGGGACAGTGTAGAGAACATCCACGCCTTACGTGCGGTCAGCCAGTGGACATTTAGCTTGGTCATGTCCATGGTTTTGTAGGCGTGCGGCTTGCGTGCTGTGTGGATCACTGATAACTTGAGCTTACTGGTACCGGAGGCATTGGTGGTAAACAGGACGGTGATGTGTTCCTTCTGCATCTTCCGGCCCCGAATCTTGCTGGCATTCTTTACAACGAAGGACTTGGAAGGTAGCTTTTTCCAGAAAAGACCAGATTCGTCCATGTTAAACACCTGGTCGTCACTGTACTGTCCTTCCTCCATAATCTCACGTAAAAACGGAGGAAATTCCCTAGCCGCAGCACGGTCAGCACTCGCTTCTTCACCACCAATGTTTATATTGGTGATCTTGTTCCGGATCTTAAACCTCTGTAACCTCCCAGAGGAAGCATTAAAGGGTTTGGGCTCTGTAATTCCCATCTTTCGTGCCATTGCGATGTACAGTTCATGTGCGTAGTCCTTAACAGAGCGCGTGTCGACCGCCATGTTCCGTCGCGCCTGACGCACTAAGTACCTCACAAGTAATTTTTCTGTCTTGACAAGCACCTGGTTGTGAAAATACTTGATCATAGAAGCACCTGTAGACTTTGTGATCTTCATGTGCTCCTTTATCTCGGCTGCATCCTTCTTTATTGTTCGAATCGTAGATTCATTCACACCATGCTGGCGCGCCAAATCAACCTGCCTTGTTCCTTTCTCCAACTCTTGGATGATGGTATACTTCACCTCGTAGCTTAAGGAACGTCGTGTCTTCTTTGGCTTAGTGCCGCTGGGTCCAGGTAAGGAAAGGTTTCTCTCTGGGGGTGGTGGTCCGGCAGAAGCCATTTTAGAGAACAATGGATGCACTTTTACACGGTCTGGCGTGGAGGGATGAAACTGGCTCGGCTAGGTCAAGGATTGTCTTTCCTCCCTCCCTCCCTCTCCCGGGTGGACACGTCATAATACTTTAAGCCAATTACAGCTAGCAGCAGAGGGGGGTACGGATGCATGGCCAATCATAGTCCGATACGTCATATGACGTCAGTGATAACGCAACAAAGACACACACTGCGCAACCTTACCGCGCGGCTTGCCCAAGCGGAGGGAGGAGGAGGGAGAGGCGAGAGCACAGGCAGGCAGGCAGGCGGGCGGGTGGCGGGTGGGGCGAATCTAAAAATAGCGTCGCGCCGGACACTCTCCGCGTAATGGGGTTCACACACCGTGTAATGTGAGCACATTAGGTTCTGGCAAGGCACAGCGTTAACGTGGAAATGCGGAATGTGGGACCGCGTAAAATGAGGGTTGACTGTAGTAAGAATACGTTTCTAAACAGCAAACATCCTGACTGATCCGAGTTGAGCTTTTGTCGCCATCTTGAAAAAAATGTCGACTGTTCGCAGTTTTTCATGATTTACTCATTCACTGTTGATTTTTGAGATATGACACTGAATAAAAAATAAAAGCAAAATATTATGCACATTTTGGTATATTCAGCTTTTGCGTATGATTAATACTTCCGAGAAAAAAAATTACTGGCCACGCCCCTCTCTATTTTTACATCATCTGGTACTATTTTCCACATCACCCATTAGGTACAGTACGTGGCGCATTTTTATTATAATGTGGTAGGCCTATTCCACGATTATTGTTTTTAGAACAGTTTCATTCTCTTTGCAACTTGTTCAGTACTAGTAGTTACACATGAAATATGTGAATCAAATTCAGTGCCGTTGTGATAATTAAGGTCAGTATCAAATGTGCATTCATTCTCCGGAGTATCATTTACATTATAATCTTCCACAGCAAAACTGTAATGGGTTTCATCATTATCCTTGTCACCTCTGTCAGTATCAAGAATAGAGAGATCATCTATGTCATGTTCATTAAAATCATCGTCTTGGAAAGTAATGTTGTAGGACATACTGTTGGTACATGCTGTTCCTTGACAGTAACTGCATATATTCTAGCATCTTATGCCAGCTTTTTGCAGCTGCATCGTCCATCACATCTCTTCTTGCATGTGCAGAATATTAGATTCAGAAGTGACTAGAGCTGCTGTCTGAAGGTTTGGAATAGGGAACAAACCATTATGATGAATTTTCCATCTCCAAAAGTCAGTGGAAATAGATTACCTCACCACAACAAAGCAGGGCTGCTCCCTCCCTGGCGTTGGGCCCCCCACACATTCTACTCTCTCCTCCCTTGCTGAGGCTGCTAACTTCTGTGCAAAGAAATCTTTATTCCCTTTATGTATTTGACCTTCCGATAATTATTTCTTTTACCTCTTTTTGCAAAATATATGTGTAGGATTGTGTGTGCATGTAACTGAGTAAGAAAAACAAATTAAGAAAATTATGCAAATCTACCCAAAATTACGAGTTGAAAATAACCCTAACACCTCACAGCTTGGCCTGATCGCTACAGTGACAAGTCTACCTTGGTAACCATGCCTCCAGTGATATTTACAGATGTGAAAAGAATATTATCTGTAATTCTTCAATTTGTATCAATTTTTTAGGTTTAACCTACAGTAAAAGTCCAAAAATCCGGATGCCAGAAATCCGGACCACCTGAGAATCCGGACTTTTCGAAAACTTTTTTTTTTTTTTTTTTTTTTTTTTGGCTGGCTGGCTTTTATGTGTATGTGCGCATGCATGAGCGCCACAGCTGCACAGCAACAACAAGCAACCATGCGGTTGCCACTTTAAAACAAGCAATCAAACTGTGACAATGTATGTAATTTTGAATCTTACTCTTTCCATTTACAGAGTACTGTACAAGCCCATAATAATGGCTCCTAAAGTAGATAATCTTCGTTGTGTGAAGAGAAAGAAGAACACGTTGAAATTGGGTGACAAACTTGAAATAATTAAGAAACTAGAACATGGTGTGAGCAATACTTTTCTAATGGAAACATACGACATTGGAAAAGTCTACAATTTATGATATAAAAAAGGCAAAGATTTAAATTCTAGATTTCACAGATTTTTCTTTAACACTGCTCGTTTTGATTAATAAACCATGCTATATTTGCGAATGAATAAGCTATCAAAATGTACCTGTGCATCTCTTCTTTATTCCTCCTTAAATTTGAATTTTAAAAGTACTGCCTGAGAATCCGGAAAATCCGAAAATCCGGACCGACCCAATCCCCAAGCAGTCCGGATTTTTGGACTTCTACTGTATTAAGCTTCACTGCTGTTTATAAATGCCGTTGTTTTTTATGAATCTTCTGTGCTCATTAGGGACATCCAACAGGCTAAATAAGTGAAAACTGGACTAGTGGCAACTGTCCTTACTATCCCTGGTGCCCTGATGGGGTGCAGGGGGAGGGAGTGACAGAGATGGACTCCCTGTCTTATTCAATATTTATTCCTCCCTTGTTCACTCTCCTTCACACAGTCACACTAGCATCCCACACAACATATTCTTTTCATATCTAACTTACAAATAAAATCTTATTGTTTCAGTCACGTGAAGTACAGTAGTTCAGGTGCCTGGATGGGTTGTAGGTGTGGAGGTGGTGTGAGGGAGTGTGTTGACACACATGTGTTGCCATGTGATTTTTGATCAAGTGTTTATGTGAATAATTTGTTATATTTTCTTGAAGTCTTATACATCATTGTAAATAAATAAAATATATACCAGCAGGTAGAAAACAATGACAAAATCCAATTTAATGAAAGAAAACAAAAATAGAGCTTTGTTTATGTACAGTCAACCTGTGCCAGTCAGTGAAGGGGCAGTGTTGCTGTCACGTAGTAGGCAGCTACCAAACAAGGAGGTACTACCACCTGGGAAGATATTGGTAGCATAATGTATTGTCTAATGGTAGACTCTGCTGCCATATGTGACCAAGTCCCAGGTTGCTGATCTGACTTTCTGCCTCATTTACACACAATTGCAGGGTTTCAATTGTTTCTCTTAATTTGACAACACGACATACATAGTACCGCTGTATATCATTTCTCACTACATGTATTGATATTTTTTTATTTCTTTATGGTTCTTTATGATTATTATTATTATTACCGTACAGGTTGTACCTCTCTAGTCCGGCATTCTTTTGTCCGGAAACTCCCGTGGTCCGGAACGATTTTACTTTGTCCAATAGGTAGATAGGCAGCTTTTTTTTATTTTTTTTTTTTTTTTTTTATTATTTTTTTTTTTTTAAACTTTCTGAATTATTATTATTACAGGAATATTAAATTTTTGCCCCTCAGGCCCCAATGTGGGTGAGTAACCTATGCCCGGGTGGGCTAATCCCCTTAAAAGAACAAACAAAGCCGCGGGAAATTAAGGTTTGTTTACATCCGGCAGTTCGGCTCTCTCTCTCTCTCTCTCTCTCTCTCTCTCTCTCTCTCTCTCTCTCTCTCTCTCTCTCTCCATTTAACCCTTCGATATGTATGAGTAGTAAATAAGTGTTGCTTTCATATTCTTATGTAGAGTAATGACGATATGTTTTCACGTGTGCACACTTACATACGCGATCTCTCTATTTTCTCTACCATTATCGTTAGCTACTTCTATTGTTCCATTTATTAACATTAAATAACATTACTTAAAACAACCATATTAATTTTACTACCGCTACAACCAAGGTCTTATTTTCTTCAGTTTTATATGTAGAACCAGTCAGTCACTGGTTTTGTAATCAATGGAAACAATGCTGTCTCATTTCCTCGTGTTTTAATATTCTACCTATTATTAATGAATTGTATTGCTCATTTTGCACACATAAACATTAATTCAATCAAAATGACTTTCAGTAATAAACAATAATGAATCTTTTGTTCATAAGAGAAATGACGCTGTTTACACGATTGTGCACGTCGTCTGAACGTTGGTGGGCTGTTCAAACCCGTCGAAATTCGAGTTTCTGCCGTCAAAATTTTTAATGTGTTGTTTTGTTTTTGTGTTCAAATAGAAACGTCGAATTAAAAACTCGCGAAATTTGAGAAGCTACAGTACGACATTTAACCCTTCAATATGTCTTCAAAGAGACCATGAAGCATAGAAAGTGGTGCTAGTGCTTCCAAGCATAAGCACAAGTCACTATCTATCCAGGAAAAGGGTGAATTTCCATGGTCCGGCACCGGTCAGGTCCCGAGGTTGCCGGACTAGAGAGGTACAACCTGTATTATTATTATTATTATTATTATTATTATTATTATTATTATTATTATTATTATTACTGTATTTTTATTATTATTAGTGTTATCATTAATATTATTTTCCTTATTATTTCATGTTATTTTTATTTTATTTTTTATTATAAATTTTATTTACTGTACGTACTCTGAATTATTATTATTAGTATTTTATTTTCGCCCCCCAGGCCCCAATGTGGGTCAGAGACCTGTGCCCGGGTGGGCTAATACCCGTAAAAAAGTGTTCCTTGTTATTCTATATAAAAAGATTCGTCATAGCAAAATAAATTAGTAAAACCTTGTTTCCTTATTTATTTATTACAGCTTTCTAATAGTTTGTGAGTAATGAGGTGAAAGAATAAAATATTTATGAATACAAGATAGAGAAAAATAATTTTACAATCCTGTTTGGCTTGCTTGCCCGAGAGGTTCTGGGGAATTTCCCGAGACCCTTGAACACATTGATGCATAGAGGGAAGTTTTAATGGCCAGAGCTCAAAATTGTGCAATTTTTCTTTCTTTTGACAACAAAATACGCTATTAAAGCCTGTTAGTAGATGACTTTTAACAGAAAAGGTGGATACTTAATGGGTTAAATATATATGTTGCACGTATGACATTAACCCATAAATGGTCACTGATGTAAATTATGTCATCCTGTGTCATATTCCAATTGGTCACCGACGTAGTTTACGTCACATTACACTAGGGTTCCATAGGCTTTGCTAGGGGCTCTTATGGGTCCAGGTCTCTAGAATATAACTTTGAACTCATGACTATAAATAGATGAGTATGTCCTGGCCTCAGAGACAGGGCAGTGTGTGTGTGTGGTGAAGGGAGAAGCTTGATGTTCCCGCCTTTCTCACTGTGGTGTTATCATATCTCCCAGTGAGAACTTTCAGTTTTTATTGAATATGGTGATGGTGGCTTATGATTGTTTGGTTTTGAGTATGGTGATGGTGGCTTATGATTGTTTGGTTTTGAGTTTGGTGATGGTGGCTTATGATTGTTAATACAGTATTGTACAGCATTTAGCTCAGAGTTTGGAGAAGTTAACAAGTTAACCTCTTCACTACAGTAATGCCACTTTTGATATTTTATTTGGCTATCCCCCCCCCCCCCCACCCACTCTCATCACCCCACACTGGGAGGGGGGCTAGAAAAGGTGCTCTAAACACAGAGCCTGCTTAAAGAACCAACCTGACTGGGTAACCACACCCAGTAAGGTCATCCTTATATGGTCAAAAACACAATCATAATCACAGATCTAAACAAAAACAAACTATACAACCTCTTATAGTCACTGCATGGAATGTCAGGACCCTTCTGGATACTGGCACAAATGAGCCTCCTGAAAGAAGAACTGCCCTTTTGGCAAAAGAGCTGGCTAGGTATAACATTGACATAGCAGCCATTAGTGAGTTCCAGCTCCCAGACGAGAGTCGACTCACAGAACGGGGGTCTGGCTCTCCCTTCATCTGGAAGGGTAAGCCTGCTGTGGAGAGAAACTGTATTTATGGAGTTGCCTTTGCCATCCACCAACGCATCCTATACAGGCTAACTGAAATGCCTGTTGGGATCAACGAGCGCCTCATGACGCTCAAAGTCCCACTGAATCACTCGCATCATGCCTTTTTCATCAATGCATACTCCCCAACACTGGATGCAGAGGATGACCTGAATGACGATGACCTAGACAGAGTGCTAACCTCTATCCCCAGAGAAGATAAGGTTGTGCTCCTTGGCGACTTCAATGCCAGAGTTGGTAGACATTTGGCAGGGAGAAATAGACTTGGCAAGTGTAATCCCAATGGCCTACTCCTCCTCAGCAAGTGTGCTGCACACAACCTCACTATCACAAATACCTTGTTTAGGCAAGCCGACAAGTTCAAGGGCTTGTCAGAGCCAAGCTGTCACTTCATGTCACCCCAAAACGGCAAAGGCAACAATTTTCCAGATGAGGTTTTACCACTAAACGTCTGGAGGATCCAGTGGTAGCACGTGATTTCAGAGAGCAGCTCGAACATGGGCTGATAAGCAACCCAAACCCCAGTGCTGAATGGAGCATTCTCGACACTGTCATGACAAAAACCTGCAGAGAAACCCTCGGCCCAGATCGAAAGAATACACCAGGACTGGTATGATGAAAATGACCCGGCAATCAATGTATTCATCGATGATAAATGTGCTGCTTTTACTGACTGGCAGAACAACCCTCAGCCTCGGACCAAAGCTGATACCTTTCGCAAGAAGAAAGCGGCATCCCAGCACGAACCTTGCAATCTAAAGAATGACTGGTTTAAAAATAAAGCACATGGAATGCCAAAATTTGCAGATCAGCACAAGTTGTGCGAATTTTTCAATTTCACTAAAACATTTTATGGGTCAATCACTCATGGCGCAGACGCCCTCCCCTCATCCGGTGGTATCTCCAACATCAATATTTATAAGAACAAGGGTGATTGGTCAGACTGTGACAACTACCACGGGATCTCGCTACTGTCTGAAGCCAGCAAGATTATCGCCCGAGTCCTCCTAAACAGACTTCTTCCTGAGGCGGAAAACTTCCTCCCAAAATCTCAATGTGGCTTTAGACCATCACGTGGCACCACTGACATGGACTTTGCTGCCCGCCAGATACAGGAAAAGTGCAGAGAACAGCGTCGCGACGTGTACATGGCTTTCATCGACCTAACCAAGGCTTTCGACTCGGTCAACAGGAAAGCCTTCTGGTGGACCCTCAGCCGTTTTGACTGCCCACCAATATTCATCGCCATTGTTAGGCAACTCCATGATGACATGAACGGCAGTGTCCTGCACAATGGCACCCAGTCTGAGTTCTTCCCCATCTAAACAGGGCTTAAACAAGTGTGTGTACTGGTACCAACTCTCACTCTCTCATTTTCTTGGCTGCTTTCCTTACTCGTGCTAGTGCCAATTTTGTCAGCAGGGTGGACATCAGGTCCCGGATGAAGGATCTTTTCAACATAAGATGACTCCAGGCAGGAACAAAGGTGTTGGCAGCTTCCATTACTGAACTTCAGTATGCAGACGACCTCACCCTTGTCGCTCACACTGAACGCAACCTGCAGGAGATCCTGAACACCTTTGCACATGCACACTTTGACCTTAAGGTGAATGTACGTAAGACTCTTATTCTCTTTCAGCCTGCCCCTGGTTCAGTCACACCTCCACCATCCATCCAGCTTACCGGTACTACCCTTTCTAATGTTACCCACTTTCGGTATCTCGGCTCCCACCTGTCCAACACTTCGGACATCGATGAAGAGATTCAACATCGGAACAGATGTGCATCTCAAGCCTTTGGCAGGCTCCATACCCATTTCTTCAGTTGTAGGGAGCTGAAATTATCTAAAAAGTTGCACAAATTTTGAGCAGTGGTCCTCCCCACCCTGCTATATGGCAGGGAGACATGGGTCACATACAGGAGGCACCTCAAGGCACTTGAAAATATCACCAACGTAGTCTATGTTCCTTCCACATGGACGACAGTAGACTACCAAAGGGGGGGGAGGGGGGGTGTCACAGTTTTACTTACACCTGTATGTAGAAAGAAATGTACATTACCTTTGTGTTTGCTCTTAGGACAATTATTTCTTTAACCTGTAGTATTTTTATTATTATTATTATTATTTTTTTATTTTTTTATTTATTTTTTTATTATTATAAGGGATTAGCCCACCCGGGCACAGGTCACTGACCCACATCTGGGCCTGGGGGGCGAAAATGTAATTAATAATAATAATAATAATAAAGAACCATAAAGAAATAGAAAAATGAAAACAAAATCAAAAGTGAGGAACAATATACAGTATGTTGTGTTGTCAATAGTAAGAGAAACAATTGAGACCCTGCAATTGTGTGTAAATAAGGCAGAAGTCAGATCAGCAACCTGGGACTTGTTTACAATTTTTGTGATGCCATATGGCAGCAGGGTCTACCATTAGACAACACATTATGCTCCCAATATATTCCCAGGTGGTAGTACCTCCCTGTTTGGTAGCTGCTTACTGTGTGTGTGTGTCTAGACACACACACACACACAAAACACATACAAATAAATAATAATGGGAAAATCCTCACATATAATCAGAAACAAATTTATTAAAAATGTGACAGTCTACCCTCAAGTCCATGGTTTATTAATAAAGTACTGTAGTAAACAATGGACTTGAGGGTAGACTGTTACATTTTTAATAAATTTGTTTCTGATTATATGTGAGGATTTTCCCATTATTTGTATGTGTTTTGTGTGTGTGTGTGTCTAGACACACACACACACACATTTACAATACAGGTAAAGGAAATTACTGTCGAGAACCAATGTCGCAGCCGTAAAAATGGCAGCAACTTAAAACTATTCACAGACATTCTTGGGTACATCCAGGGTGTCATACACGAATAACCGAGAATTGCGAAGTTAAAATCCGCAAACTTGGTGGGGGGGGGGGGGGGGCGGGGGGCTGTACTTGATTCTGAGTGACAGCAAAGTAGTATAGTGTGTGTAGAGTACAGTACTGTACTGTGAAATTAACTTAAATGCTATATGTAGTGTGTAGAATAGGTCTTGGTAACAACAAGTGACTTCATGGTGGTGTAACTGTTATGAAGGCTCTCATTATCATTTCAGTAATATTCCCTCATGAGTTGAAGATGTTTGCCTTTCACTCTTCATATTCTACATACAGTATTACCCGCTTTAAGATTTCTCATTTACGCGGTGCATCTACTCATATACGCGGTGAAGTATATATATTGTTTGTTTTTTTATTTAGCTCATAAAATTCATACAAATTACCCGTCCAGAATATAATTTACATTGCTGGAATTCTTACAATTTGATGATCATTTTGAATATAAACATCATGGATTTTGCATTAGACATACAAATTTTAGATCTAAAGTAATAATTTGGTTTACACAAAGCAAATATTTTATCTTTTGTGCAAAATATATGAAGTTTGCATTCAAAATATTCCCTGACCTGCAAGGAATCCAGAAATATCAATTATATTATCCTAACTTTAGTCTGAGGTATTTTTTATTACTAAACGTTAAAATCTAGAGTTTTCACCCACACATTAATCAGAGAGGTAGGAGCCAGTGAGCTGGGAAGAGGGGGGGGGGGGGGAGTTGAGTCCATTATTTGAATGGACTTTAACCTGGCGACTGTATTTCTCTTAAATATTAATTGTGTGAGCATACCATCATAAAATTTAGATGTTATTTTTACTACAACATAGGTATTGTGTCGGAAAAAGTGGAGTTTGGGGGTCGGGCCAGTCTCTATTGGAATTAATCCAATATGTTCTGTTGTTCACTTTACGCGGTTTTCACTTTCGTGGGTTCAATTGAGCGCGTAAATCGGGGTACTACTGTGTGTGTGTGTGTGTGTGTGTATATATATATATATATATATATATAGATATATATATATATATATATCTATCTATCTATCTATCTATCTATCTATCTATCTATCTATAGAAGTTACTAGGACACTATATTTACGTTACTAGGACATCATATTACGTGACTAGACACTCTGATTCTCGGACACGAACATGAAATGAATACACTTCCCACGTAAGTAACTCATCCCATGGAAAGCTCTGACAAACACTCACGTGACCTAGGGGAGGCCTAGCAGGTGGTCCTGGGTTGTCTCTATGGGAGACTGCTTAGCTGGGCGCCGGAGGTAAGTCTCGGTCCTGACCGGAGGCGGCTTGCCTCCGGCCCCTGACTTCTCTCGAGCAGGACTCGGGACGTGGTAGCTGGCCCTTCTTGGTTACAAGACACACTCTCTCTCTCTGTCTCTCTCTGCATCTCTCTCTCTCTCTCTGGGCAGAGGGAGGACTAGGACGTCCTATATATTGGGAGGCGAGCCGTCAGGTTGAGCTGATCGGGGGGGGGGGGGGGGGGGCGGCGGCGGCGGCGAAGGGTCTCCTTACATTTGCCCTCGCTAATGTAGGGTCAGGTCTGGACTTTTTCAGAGACTATAAGTTGTATCTTCTGGAGAAGTCATCAGATGGGGCCGTGTGACATGAGAGGCCCTGGTTGATTTGTGGCCTCTTGACTTGGGCTCGAGAGTTACATTTGACCTGACTAATGTGAGGTCAGGTCTGGACTGTTCTTCTGCGGTGTAGGTTATTGTGTATATTGGGAGAGAGTCGGCTGGTGCCTTCTTACATGTTTGTTCGGGCCGTGTGACATGGGGGGGGAGCCTGGCTGATTTATAACCCTTGGTCAGCCGCAAGAGATACCCTACACTTTTGACCTCCCTAATGTCGGGTCAAGTCTGGACTGTCTCTGAGATGCAAGCTGTGGTCTGACAACCCATCACTACAATATATAAATATATATATATATATATATATATATATATATATATATATATATATATATATATATATATATATATATATATACATATACATACACACACACACACAGTTGGTCCTCCTATTACGCGGTCCCACAATCCGCGTTTCACCGTTAACGCGGTGCCTTGCTAGAACCTAACATTTTCACATTCCGCGGTCGTGAACCCCATTACGTGGAGAGCGGCTGGCAAGCCGCGCCATTTTTGGATCCAAACCTCCCGCCATGTTGTGTAAGAGGCGCGAAAATGGTGCGCACAAGGTCGCCCAGTCATCAAAACATTACCGAGTTCTTCACCCGCCACCCACTACAGCCGGCCCAAGTCAGTGATAGTGATAATTATAGTGAGGATATGGACTTATATGAACTTTGGGGGGTTTGACAAAGAGGCCCTGCAAGCCTCTGTGGTGGATAGTGATACAAGTGATACAGGTGAGGGCCAATAATCTGCCCTCTGCCTCGGAACCAACCGCCCATCCCCGTGTGCCCAGCCATCTTTTCTACTAATGTAAGTGTTAAAAAACGTAATATTATTGATATTTCTCTTAATTATTAATTGTGTGTGCATGCCATCATAAAGTTAAGATAATATTTTTACTACAACATAGTTGTGTGTCGTCAAAAAGTGGAGTTTGGGGATCGGCCCGGACTCCATTTCAATTAATCCCATATGTTATGTTATTCACTTTACTCGTTTCTCACTTTCCGCGGTGCCCTCCGGGTTACATTAACCGCGTAATACGAGGACCAACTGTATATATACAGTTGTACCCCACTTAAAGCGGTCAATTGAACCCAGAGGGTCCCGTGTTAAGTGAAATCCGCGTTAAGTGAACAACAGAACATATGGGATTAATTCCAATAGAAACCAGCCCGACCCCCAAACTCCACTTTTTGACGACACTTAACTATGTTGTAGTAAAAATAACATCTTAACTTTATGATGGTATGAACAAACAAGTAATATAGAAGAGGTTGGGTTAGGAAAAATAAAGGTTAACATAGGAAAAATGAAGGTTACGTTAGAGAAACTAAAAGTTAGGTGGAACACTTACGGTAGTAGAAGAGATGGGTCGGCATACGGGGATGGAGGCTGGTTCCGAGGTAGAGGGCAGATTACTGGCCCTCAGGTGAATCACCATTACTAGGTGAATCACCATCACTGTCACTTACAGTTGTCAGGGCTTCCCTGACAAATCTCTCAAAGTCAACTTCACTGTCACTGGCTTGGGCTGGCTGTGGTGGGTTGCGGGCGAAGAACTCGGTTATGCTTTTTTGACGGCTGGTGTTTATGTTGTCATGATACACCGTGATGTACGGCTCCATAGCCTGCACCAGCCGGGTATGGAAGACTTCATAGCGGTCATCGTCATTGTCGCGGGAAAGGAAGGACTTCATTTTCTCTGCACACTCCATGGCACACTTAATATCACTATGACTAAAACTAGGTTCTTCGGAGAATGACGCACCTTCTTCCTCCTCTTCACTGGCGTGTTCTTCTTCCAACATCTCGTCGGCAGTCATTTCAGGATCTCTGATCACCTCCAGGATGTCTTCGTTGGTGGTCTCGGAGAAGCCTTCAGCTGTAATATTGAGCGCAGCTTCTCTGGCAAGGTCCACTGCTACTGCAACAGTCTGAACCTCACCAGTCACAGGTTCACTCCTCTTCTCAGCTCGTATGCCATGCAACACATGTCTCCATGCGTGACGAATCGTAGCAATAGCCAGCAGATCCCATGCCTCCACCAAGAAGTCTACAGCTTGTTTAACGTTAAACTTCTTCCAAAATTGTTTAACGAGAAGTTCTTGAGTCACCGCCTCTTGTTCCTTGTCCTCGTTGCTTTTGCTCTCGCTGTCAGTGTCACCCAGCTTACGCAACTCATCCTTGGTGTTGGTAGAGTCGTTCAGGAGCTTGAACTTCTTTGCAGAGTATGCAGCTTTCACACTGCAGATCAACTCCTGGTCCATGGGCTGGATTAATGACGTAGTGTTGGGAGGAAAGAAGACCACTTTTATGTTGGGGTGACGATCCTTAAGTAGGGGCGAGTGTCCAGGTGCGTTGTCAAGGAGCAACAAAATATTGAATGAAACATTCTGTTGCTCGCAGAATTTCTTCACGTCGGGAACAAAACAGTTGTCAAACCAGAAGAGGGACAGAGAAGAGGACATCCACGCCTTACGTGCGGTTAGCCAGTGGACATTAAGCTTGTTCATATCCATATTCTTGTCGGCGTGCGGGCTGTGTGAATCACCGATAACTTTGGTTTACAGGTACCGGAGGCATTGGTGGTAAACAGGACGGTGATGCGTTCCTTCTGCAACTTCCGACCCCTTACCTTGCTGGCAGACTGGACAACGAAGGTCTTGGAAGGTAACTTTTTCCAGAAAAGACCAGATTCGTCTATGTTAAACACCTGGTCGTCAGTGTACTGTCCTTCCTCCATAACCTCGCGTAAGAACGGAGGAAAATCTCTAGCCGCCACACGGTCAGCACTCGCTTCCTCACCACCAATGTTGATGTTGGTGATCTTGTTCCTCTTCTTAAACCTATGCAGCCAACCAGAGGAAGCATTGAAGGGCTTGGGCTCTGCAATTCCCAGCTTACGTGACACTGCTGCGTATAGCTCACGTGGGTACTCCTGCACTGAGCGCGTGTCCACCGCCATGTTGCGTCGCGCCTGACGAACCAAATAACTCACCAGCAAATTTTCCACTTTTGCCAGCACCCTGTTCTGGCAATACCTGATAGATGAAGCACATGCAGACTTTGTGATTTTCATGTGCTCTTTGATCTTGGCTGCATCCCTCTTGATCGTGCGAATCGTAGATTCGTTGACGCGATGCTGGCGCGCGAGATCAACTTGCCGTGTTCCTTTCTCCAAATCTTGAACAATTTGGTACTTCACCTCGTAGCTTAAGGAACGTCGTGTCTTCTTTGGCTTAGTGCCGCTGGGTCCAGGTAAGGAAAGGTCTCTCTTGTGGCGGTGGTCCGGCGGAAGCCATTTTACGGAACAATGGATGCGCGTTTACACGGTGTGGCCTTGAGGGATGAAACTGCCGCGGCTAGGTCAAGCATCGTCTCTCCTCCCTCCCTCCCTCCCCGGGGTGGTCACGTCATAATACTTTAAGCCAATTACGGCTAGCAGCAGAGGGGGATAGGGATGCATGGCCAATCACAGTCCGATACGTCATATGATGTCAGTGATAACGCAACAAAGACACACACTGCGCAACCTTACTGCGCCGCTTGCCCAAGCGGAGGGAGGAGGAGGGAGAGGCAGCCAGGCAGGGTGGCGGGTGGGGCAAATCTAAAAATAGCGTCTCGAGCCGGACACTCACCGCGTATATGATGAAAAAATCCGTGTTAAGTGAAAGTTCAGCTCTGGCGAGGCACCGCTTATATGATAAAACGCGCTAAGTGAAACCGCGTTAGGCGGGGTAATGCTGTATATATATATATGCTGATAACCACAAGGAAAGAAGAAAACATGAAGTTCCCAAGCGCTTTCGTGTAATTCACATCTTCAGGGGTGAGTACAGACTAGAGAGAGTAATACAAATCAAGGTGTATATATACAGAGGAGGGTGAGACCAGGTCCACAATGGTCAGGTATTTGCTAATAATCCTACTAATCTTTAAATAGCACACAAAGGTTGGTGGTCAGGTCAGATGGTCAAGTGACCCGGCCTTCTTACCTGGTCACAAATCTTCTTAATTACAAAATTGTCCAGCTTGTACAAGCAGTTACTCAAATTCATGTTGAATGCTTCGGTATGTTTAATAAGACTAGATTCTATGATGTTCCTACTATCAATTGAATTACATGGTAATATTGAGGAGGCATTATCCCTCCTCTGTATATATACACCTTGATTTGTATTACTCTCTCTAGTCTGTACTCACCCCTGAAGATATATATATTATATATATATATATATATATATATATATATATTATATATATATATATATATATATATATATATATATATATATATATATATATATATATATATATATATATATATATGAAGAGTGAAAGGCAAACATCTTCAACTCATGAGGGATTATTACTGAAATGATAATGAGAGCCTTCATAACAGTTACCCCACCATGAAGTCAGTTGTTGTTACTAAGACCTACTCTACACACTACATATAGCACCTAACCTCATCAATATGTCAAGGGTTCAAGCCTTGGCCCAGACACACATGAGAAGGATGTTAACCAGTGTGATCCTACCAAACATCACAGTTTTCCCAGTCCCTAATTTCCACCAGTTCCAACACTGTATATTCCAGGAGTAATGCTAATGTCACTTATTGTAGTTTCAGAGTATTGGACAACTTGTTACTGTATTAGTTACTTAGGTAAATTAAACCTTCAATTTTTCAACTATTAAATGAAAGAAATTACTGAGTAAGGAAATTTGTCCTTTAACTTGGGATTTATGAAAAGCTCATGATTAGCCCAAGGTGGTTAGGCTTCATCTTTGGGATTATAAATCATTAATTATATAGCCAGAGTTTTAAAGGTGAAGCCTTGTTTGAGCTGCTTGGGGATTCCTGTGCTGGCTTCATTAAGGCCTAGGTTGTGAATTATTTGTAATTTAGTCTTTTCTACATTTTTTAATTCTACTGTCGTGATAAGTGTGTTGGTGCAGGGATGAGAAATGAATAAGAGATTTAAAATTTTAAGGACACTTGTCCTCGTTTATCTCGTAACGTTAGGGGTGTGGAATGATAAGATGAGTCACAGCCGTGTGTGTACTCAGTGGCTACTGTACTGTAGATACAGTACTCTCGTGTGAAATGGAAGGCAATAAATAGTACTTCATTCAATAAAGAGTGTGTGTTTAAGAAACTTAGATGATTGAAAATAAAAGTAGTAACTCTTCAGTTGTAGTGTATGTGACTTACTGGATTAAAAAGATAAATGATATACTGTACAGTCACTCAAAAAACCATTATTACAAAAAAAAATATATATATATATATATATATATATATATATATATATATATATGCTGATAACCACGCGCACCTACAGTGATTTACTTGCATATATATATATATATATATATATATATTAGGGTGGTCCAAAACTATATGGTAAAAAATATAAGTAGTAATATATTGCCTCCACAAGCCTTAAAATTGTCCATTTGGTTCATAGATAAGGTCTGTAAAATTTTATCCATATTCATTAACATTTAGAGGTCAATCCATTTTGCATATTATACTTGTAGTGTAGGACTGAATTTTCTTGTCCGCATGATACAGTCTTAATATACACAACACATTATATTGGGTATATTTCAATGTATATAGCCTAGTTGCCTATTTGGAAAGGGCAAAGAGTCAAGTATTGAGTCATAGGGACTGACAATGACAGGTTGAAACAGGAAACACAGACAAGGGTTACCATTAATCAGATGAAGTTACTTATTTCATTTATATCTCATCAGTTCTACAATTATTTCATTATCAATCTAAATAGTACATTATGCAGGTTTCCATCTTGTGTCATGGCATTTAATGGACAAGAGAAGCTGCTAGGAGTACCCAAAAAAGAGAGAGAAACTGGAGAAGCACAGGCCGAAGCATGTTTGGAAGCAATTAAATCATGGAATGTTGAGAAATTGGTTAAAGGACTTGTATTTGATACTACTGCTTCCAATACAGGATTACATCGTGGAGCATGTGTCCGCATTGAAGATGAACTGGAACAGGAACTTGTTTGGATAGCATGCAGACACCATGTGCTAGAAATTATGCTAAGCGATGTCTTCAGTTTGATCTGTGGGTCAACTGGAAGTCCTGAGACTATTCTGTTTAAGCGCTTCAAAAAGCAGTGGAGGTCCATTTCGCTCAATGACTTCATTCCAGCACCAGAAAGCATGTTTGAGGACCCAATGCTTCAAATTCTAAGGAAGGAGTTGCTTGAATATTTGCCAGTAGCCCTGCAGGATAATCAGCCACGAGATGATTATAGGGAGTTTCTAGAACTAGCTCTTTTGTTTCTTGGTGGACTGCCAAGTAGTAAGGTTTCCTTTCGAGTTCCTGGTCCTACACACCATGCAAGATGGATGGCAAAAGGAATCTATGCTCTCAAAATCTATCTGTTCAAACATCAATTCACATTATCAACACGGGAAGAAAACAATATCACACAACTGGCTTTGTTTGTGAGCATAAT